>CM076570.1:230200048-230599699 GCA_034641835.2 Pinus albicaulis | reverse complement strand
TGATAATATACATTGACTCTAAACACTAGGAGTCACCCACGGCCTCACCATCAAGCCGTACTCCGGCTTTGGGGTAAAATTGAAGGAAAAAACTCAATTAATTATTAACTCCTAGTAGGGAGATGATAATTAACCAAGTAAAAAAAACCTCCCAGAGTAATACTCACTTGTTGGCAAGGTCCCAGGCTACCTAGGCCTGTTACAGACTCAATATTGATTCAACACTCATCATTACTAGCATCACTTATTACAATTCCTTGTAGGGCGTGGAATCTGGGTACAAGAGAAAATGATAAGAAATAGAAGTAGAGTTTAAAAATTCTGTTGAACTGATGATATCTGATGGTACAAATGTCTTCTGGTTCATCCTTAGGCATGGAGTCTTCTCATCATCATCCGGTGCCACTCCAGTGGTCAACAAGCCTCATTGAGGTTTTATATTTTTATCGCTTCCTTTGGGGCAAGCCATTTACTTTTATGTTGTAGGATGTTTTACCACAATCTAGCAGGCCCTAAGGAGGGAAAGCCTATGTGTCAAAGAGCTAAACTAAGTGATAACAATGGGACAATGTCCCACTATCACCACAACCAATGTCCCCTACTCTTTATGGACTTTCAGTAATGCGAGGAGTCCCGATAGATAAACAATCATCTTTAATTGTTGTTCTAAGGTTTTAGGTACTAGGTGATGAGGCAAGACTTCTTAAGGGAAGCTCAATGTTATACTATGGCACTTCAAAATGGTATTTGCTCCCTATAAGAGACCTAGAAAAAACTTGCACGAGATCTAGGGTTTTGTGAATTATCGTTGTTAAAGGCACTCCCGAGATCAAGGCAAGGGGAAGAAAGGGCTTCTTATGATTTATTCTATTGAATACTAAGCTCATACAACCCTTGAAGAAGTCCCCAAGCCAAGGAAATGCAAACTAGGATTTTTGGATAATACAAATTAAGGACAAATGCAGAATTTAGTAAAAAGAGTTTTTTTTAGTGGAATAAGGAGTGTGGATTATTTCTACTAGGGCCATGGGGTCAAATCGATGCCCCTCTTGAGTTAGTTTATCAATGATTGGGGATTGTGGATGGAGGTGGAACCCCAAAAGTTAAATGAGCTCGCGCGTAATCAAGAACAAGTTTCGAAACAAGGCCCTACTAGAAAGGATTATACTTAGGGAAAAACCAACAACAAATAGCTCTACCATGATGCAAAATAAACTGAAGCTCTTGGTGAGGAGCACTAGGGCATGGCCCAACAAGAAGAAACAAACTCTACCTTACACCAACAAGAGAGATGTGCGAGTAAAACCCTAGAAATCCTTGAGCAAGTGACAAAGTTTCCTTTCAAATGGATTGATCAAGTTAGTTTTTGTTGTATTCTTTAGTTATCCATAAATCACCTTAAGAAATATTTGAAATCAACCAAGAAAAATAATTCTTGATGAACACCAAATATTTCATGAAAATGTTTCACAGTATGGAAAAACAATCTCAACAATTCACAATGATCTACAAAGGAGGAAGATTTCTCTAGTTATAGATAAGGATCTCAACATCTTCCTCCTTTGGCTTGAAAAAACAAGTGAATTTTCATCCACAATATGCTTCACAATTAAGTCAAACTACAAGTTATTTCATTACATTACTTAAATCTCAAAATAGGTGAGACATCCCACCAATTAGAAGTTTGATTTGATAAAAGGATTTCTGAATTGACCTAAGGGTACAATGTTCCATCAAGAAATAGCTTGAAATTCCTTGAAAAATTAACTTGAGTGCTTGGAAGTAAAAAATTCCACTTTTTTTTCACAATGTTGCTTGAATGAGGACATTGGCCTTTCCAATGGCTAGTATAATGGCGGTGACCTCCCTTTTCCTGGTGCAAACTTGATTCAAAGCATTCTTTTTGGCTCCTTGCTTGATTTTGACTCAAAATGTCCCTTGGATTGCTTGGAGACATAAATGGCCTTCTCATTTGCCTGAACATTCCTCAAAATTGACCTTTACATGATCCAATGTGTAGAAAGGGTGGATGACACTCCTTGTATGGGTCCATTTTCCTCCTTTTTGTGTGGTTTAAGGCTCGCAATTTCCTGAACATGAGTTGTCCTTGGTATATGATTTGTCCTTGACTTGCTTTGACATCTTGCTTACTCAACATGTTTTCCATGCTACCTATTTTATCCTCATGCCTATAACAAAAGGAGAGGTCACCTCATTTTGAAGGTACCTCAATGATGAAAATGGGACATTAAAGGGGGTGTTAAGAGTGCCTTAACTTGGAGCTGATTACTCTTGACTTGGAGGTCGCAAGAGATATTTTCACTGCCTTGGAGGATGTGGGCCACTGCATTAAGAAGCCCAAATGCATCACAAACTGTGAGACTTCCATGAAGAATGATGGTCATGGCCAAAGAGGTGTGAATACATATGGATATGGTTGATTTGGGGAACAAAGAGTGCATTGAGATAAATGGGAAAGTGACCGTGCATTGAGATCAAGTCCTCCGTTTACAAGATGTATTGTATGTACCTGATTTGAAGAAAAACCTTGTGTCTATTTCGGCCATGGAAGACAAAGGTTTCAAGGTGGCATTCGTCGACGAAAAGGTATGCATCTGGAAGAAGAGTTTCTAGGAAGCTCTCACTATTGGCTTTAGAGTTGATACACTCTACCAGGTTGGAGGAATTCCATTGGGGGCTATGACTTGTGATACAATTCGTCAAACTAAATTATGGCACCAGAGGTTTGTACACCTTCATTACAAAGCCCTTCCTGAAGTAAGGAAGGTGGTGACAGGGATGCCCGAATTAAAAAATGATCATGAAGGTGTATGTCAGGGTTGTGCCGAAAGAGAAGTGGAGATATGCCACGATGTCACCTTTGATGAAGATGCTTCCCTCAGGAAAGTGATGAATCTTCCTAGCTCCAAGGAAGACCATGATGAAAGAACAGGGAAGCAGGAAGAGTCGAAGGATGAGATGATGCCCGATGTTGAAGGACCGATGGACCCTATTGATCCGCCTCCTTCAATGAAGAGAAGACCCTCATGGCTCAGGGGTACTCTCAAGGATGTCGAGAGTCATATGGCCCCAAGGGGGACATTTCGTGAAAGCAAGAAGCCAAATAGATACCAGGGGTATCTAGCAGCCATGAGTACTATCGTACAATCTAAGCTTGGATCATTTGAAGAAGCCATAAAGCATCAAGTTTGTAAGGATGCTATGCACAAAGAATACGAGTCCATTATGAAGAATGATGTTTGGGATGTGGTCCCGAGACCGGAGGACAAAGCTGTTGTCACCTCGAAATGGCTCTTTAAGATCAAGCATGGATTTGATAGTAGTGCTGAAAAGTACAAGGCAAGATTCATTGCCCGAGGCTTCTCTCAAAAAGAAGGCATAGACTATGATGATATATTTGCACCTGTGGCCTACTATACCACCATCCGATCCATTATTACCCTTGCTGCCACACAAGGATGGAGTCTCCATCAGATGGATGTGAAGACCGCTTTTCTGCATGGTTCGATAAAGGAAGAGGTGTATGTCGAGCAACCTCTGGGGTTCGAACTCCAGGACAGAGACCCTCATGTATGCAAGTTGAAGAAAGCCCTCTATGGGTTGAAGCATGCCCCCAGGGCTTGGTATGAGAGGATAGATAGCTACTTGATGAAGTTGGGCTTCACTCGAAGTAATGCTGATCCGAACCTTTACTTCAAGGTTGATAGAGAAAAGCCTCTCATTCTGGTTCTCTATGTGGACGATCTCTTCCTAATAGGTGCTGACCCTCTCATTCATTAGTGTAAGAGGGAGCTTGCTTCTAAGTTTGAGATAAAAGACCTAGGACTGATGCATTACTTCCTAGGCTTGGAGGTCTGGTAGAGACCTGACGAGATTTTCCTCTCTTAAGGAAAATACATTGTGAAGCTACTGGAGAGATTTGGTATGGTGGACTGTAAGTCCGTATCGACATCGTGGAGCTAAAATTCAAGAAGTTGTGTGGAAATGCTGCTGGGCCCACATTAGGAAATCGAACGAGTATTGTCAACTCGTAGGAGCGTTGATGTTCTTAGTGAACTCCCGTCCGGACATATGTTTTGTAGTGAACACTTTGAGTCAACACATGGTTGATCCTCATCACATTCACTGAGTTGGTGTCAAGAATCTCTTGAGATATCTTCGAGGCACGATAAACCATGGGTTGAGATACACTGCTGGGAGTTTGAGACTCCATGCATCTACTGATGCCGATTGGGCTGGCAGTGTGGTGGATCGCAAGAGCACATCTGAATGCTGCTTCACACTTGGGTCTGCTTCGATATCTTGGATGAGAAGGAAGCAAAAGTCGGTGGCTTTGAGCATTGCTAAGGCTGAATACATTACAGTGAGTATGGCCTGTTTTGAAGCTATTTGGTTGTGAAATCTCTTCAGTGAGCTGTTCGGGCATGTGCTAGATACCACGTTATCCTTTGTGATAACTAAAGTGGGATTCGTTTTTTAGAGAATCCTGTGTTCCACGATCGATCCAAGCATATTGATATCAGGTACCATTTTATCTGGGATATGGTACAACAAGGCGCCGTAAGGCTCAATCATATAGGAACTGATGAGCAGGTCGCGGATATTCTCACTAAGCCCTTGGGGAAGGTCAAGTTCCTAACCTTCCGTGAGAATCTTGGAATCATGGAACAACCCTATTCTGAGGGTCCTGTTGGACGATGAGCTCTAGGAGCTCCAGGGTCTTTGGGGATAGCTTCTTGGAGCTATAAGCAACCACAGGGCTAGGCTTGCTAAACCTTGTTGGTGTGCTTCTACCCCACCGTGATGATATTGAGTTGCTTTACCTCTCTTTGATATGTGCCCCGTATGCATCCTACCCATAGAGTTCCAGACTCATGGGAAGTAACTCTCATCTTGGCCAATGAGGTGGGAAATGTGGATAGAGACCGATGGACGCATTGGAGATTGTCGTACTCTCTATGTCTAGGATGGCATGTGTCCAACAACTTGATCTGGGATCAAGTCTAGTGAGGTTTTGGATCTCCAACAGACTTCGGGTTAGTATATGACTCTTTTGAGTCTAGTGAGGTTTCAGACATCCAACTGACTTTGGGTCAATTAAACTAACTTCGGATTAGTAGATGACTTTTTTGAGTCTAGTGAGGTTTCAAACCTCCAATTGATTTCGGGTCAGTTAAACTAACTTCGGGTTAGTATATGACTCTTTTGAGTCTAGTGAGGTTTCAGACCTCCAACTGACTTCGAGTTAGTATATGACTCTTTTTGAGTCCAAGTGAGGTTTTGGACCTCCAACTGACTTCGAGTTAGTTAAACTAACTTCGAGTTAGTATGAGACTCCTTTGAGTCCTATAGAGGTTTCGGACCTTTGAGCTGACTTTGGTTCAGCCGGGAGTGATGTCTTTGTGCCTCACCGTTTGAAATAAAAAAGCCAGCAAAGCAAGTTACGACGGGATGACGCACGATGTTTGGATGGCACTGGTGGATGGAGTTATCCCTAGTTGAGAGGGAGTGTTAAATTTTGAGCAACTAGGTCCAAATTCCATGTTGCACTACTCATATGATGATGCCAATATTTTTATTGGATTCCTCTTTCGGAGAGGTGCAAGATTGATCTAAAGATCATCTTGATCGGATGAGCAGAACATTTATTTTGAATTTATTCCACTTATGTGCAAGGTCAACCAGAATTATAATGTAGGCTTGGAGCCCCAACAGATGTGTCACACACCCTCATAGATGGATATAAATTGGACAGACTTGGAGGTCATTTCATCATCCACTCATCACACACTTCTCTCTTGTGTCTGATTGGTTCGATCACCTTTTGGAGGCTTTTCTTCTCACACGTGTGGAACAACAACTAGGGTTTCTGGTACGGATCTATCTAGGGTTTCAGCGCAAGTTTGACCAACATTGAGTTTGGTCAACGCTTGGTCCTTTTGACCTCAAACCTTCACCAAACTTTCGATTTCTGAAGGTCGCATTCATTGGAACATATACTGAGGCTAGACGTTGACCATTGACCTGCTGCATTGACTTTTTGCTGCTGCTATTCTGTGTTGACTAGACAACGTTGACTTTTGTTGAATTTTTGTGGAGCTGTCTTGAGGGTTGTGTGACACTTCTGGTTGGCTGACCGTGAGGAGACTTTGTTGGTTGAAGCATCCTGTTGACCGTCGTAACGCACCACAACACACATGTTTTGCTAATCAAAGTTAAGTGTATTTTTTGGCTTGTCTTCCGTCGATCTATTGGTATGTTCTATCAGCATTTTACTTTCATGTTTATGTGATTGATATTTGGTATCGAGTTTGTTATTTGGTATTGTGTTTGAAGTAAATTTTCTCAAGCATAGAACATCTTCAAAAATTTACAGGGAGGGACCATTGTGAGAGAAACCTAGACATTATACGTTGAGGGTTTCTCAAAAAATTAATAGCACCCCCATTCGTAATTTTACTAATGAACCCTTTCTCCTATATCCTCTCTCTCTTATTTTTTGCTTGTCCCTTTCTTAGGCTACATCACCACTAATGGGTCTCTCTAGGTCGTCTTCTCAGGTAGGGCCGGACCTGAGACGACGTCAGTTTAGATGGGACCAATCATTGTGTCTCAACTTTTCCTATTAGGGAATTTGGTCTTGGTTGTCACATCCTATAGACTGCAGCTATGGGATCACATATCCAACCATTGCTCCAATGCTTGCTTTCCACTCTTCTATTGCATTCCCCAGCTCAACAATAGGATTGTCAAATTTTTCTTCTTTCCTTCAATATTTGTGCTCCAGAGTTGTTAATTCTCACCTCTTTCATTTCTGATATTAAATAGTGTTGCCACCTCTTACTTTTTGGCTTCAATTGTTGCCCCCTCTTGCGTATTTGGTTTAGTTTTTTTGGTCCTAGCTTCAGTAACTTTGATCTCTCTTTCCTCCACTAGTTCATAACTTCATCCCTACCTTTGCCACCTCTCCTTCCTTGTCCTCTTCTCACCTTCACTAACTTCTCAGCCTCATTGATATTTTGATTTTCTATTGTTATCACCACCATGTATGTGGCAAGCCATTTACTTTTATGTTGTAGGATGTGTTACCACAATCTAGCAGGGCCTAAGGAGGGAAAGCCTAACACTCGGAAGGCCCCCAAGCCAGAAAATGCAAACTAGGATTTCCCTTCTAGGGCACACCTCGACCAAGATTTTTTATGCATGAAAAAATAGGGCATGCTTATTAATATCCCATTTGGGGATATCTCTAAAACACAACAAACACCAACCAGAGATGGACTGGGAGGGGCATTTATGGGCAGTCAGCCTACGAAGGGCGAGATGGGAGGCTTTGCGACCCTTTTCAGGATACGTCACAGGAAGTGAAAGATAAACACACCAAGTGGTATAGAACTAGAATTCTCAATAATATATAAAAATAACAGTGCGGCAGACATATAATAGCATAGAAATAATATACGGCAACTCATCCAAAAATATAGAGAGGAAATGCTAAGCCATTTTATTAAACTAAAAAATATAATGAAGTACAATAGGTGATCAGAGTGATGGCACCTAAACTTTCTCAAGGCAAGAGAAGAAATACTCTCAGAATACACCAAAAATGGCTGCTCTCTGAACTGCGTCCCAGCTGCTGGAAAACTGCCATGTAGTTGCTACTGCTAGAATGAACTGAAAACTAGGGGTTGTTCCCCTTGCCGGAATGAGCTAAAAATATGGAAATCTCCTCTACTCACCAATCCCGAAAAAACCCAGAAACCATATCAAAAATGGCCGACCTCCGAAAAAACACCCCCTTGCGGAATTATGCTGGCCTCCAAGGCTCTGCGCAGAGGCTAAATGATAATGACTGAAACACCGCCTCAAACTCCACCAAAATCCTCCCACAGGAAAAGGCTGATCCTCTCCTCAAAATCTCGGCTCAATCTCCTGCAGAAATCTCGATCCGGAGCACCTCCAAGATGGACTGCGTCCTCCCTCTCAGTGACTGCGCAGTCTCTATGAAAGCCCAGCTCTGCAACAAACCCAAACACCAAAACCTCTCACAAAATACTGAATAAATAACCTTGCCTGAGCAGGCACTCGAAGTCCCCCGGGGCTAAGGGCGAGATCTCCGACCGGAGACACTCAATGCACTAAACAATGCTGCAGACAGGCTAAACAGCCAGAGTGCTCAAGAAGACAAAACGTCCAGCTCAATATCATCAACAACAGAATGAATCAAATGAGAAGGCTCATCCCTCTTTTATAACATTGGCCTCCAGCCAACCCTAAGGCCCATCTCCTCAACGTAGCCTCTCTCTCTTGCCACGTGCCCATCCTCATCTGCGCAGTAGCTTCTAGAGCATACGTGGGCCCCCTCTCTACGTTGTGCTTGGCCCCCCTTGGCTCCCCTTTAAGTCACAACGTTGTGCTACTAGGAAGGTATTTTATTACACTTAAGTGAGTTAGACCCTCTGCACTCACTTTTTATTTATTAATAAACTATAGACGGCAAAACTAAACAAAATCGAATATTCCAATTAGTTGTCGCTAATTAGGAATATTATAGCTTGTCAAACATTGAGGTATTTTAGCTAGGAAACTAAGTTTGAAGTCTATGATCTCGAAATCCACCATTTCACTCTCTAGATAATTTCGCTCTATGCCCTAACCTAGCCGTCCAAGAAGAGGGGACCAAAAATTTGGGAGAAAAGAAATATCTAGAAAGAAGGATTTGATCACAAAATGGCTTGGACCAGTGCCTTCTCCTTTGGGATTGTGGAGTCCTAGATGCTTTAGATTTACCATACTCATCTTCAAGGATGTCAATAATTGATGTGCTAGCTACCAACCCTCAACAATTAAGCACTAAAATATTATGGCGTTTTATGTATGAAAAAAAATATTTCATTGACTAGTAACGTTAATCACATGTCATGCTATGAGTAACATGTGCAATTTCCAACCAAATAGCTTTCAAAATAAATCTTCAACAATTAGGGCACAATATAACATCCATCTAGTTGCAACAATTCCATACATCACACATTTTTCAAGAATGAAACTTCAAAAGGAGACACTTACAAGATAACAATATGATATATCCATCCAAAAATAAAGAGAAGGCTCCCAATTATATCAAATTTCAGCTCCAAATCTGAAAATGTATCCATGACATCCAATATCTAATCCAAAGAAAAAGTTTGGATCTGTTAAGAAGGCCAAAATTACCAAGTGTGATGATGATCTAATTCAAATAAATTTGAGATTTATGACAGGGAAATTATTACCCCTTAATGTGGGGTAGTTCATCACCCACTAGGGGTTGAGAGATGCATGGGTTCCTCAATGATTTTGGGACACTCATAGCGCCCGAGGAACCAGTGTGAGGGCCATAATATGGGGTAGAGCTCATGCTTGGATTTTGCCCATGTGTTATATTAAATGTCCCGACCATGTTTTGCATTTTGTAATATTATCTTTTTCTTGTTTCTTGCTTGTGGCAACATTTCCAGGCCCAAACCAGACATGTGGACGAGGGTTGGGGGGGTGCCAGTGCCTTGTGGACCCAAAGAAGGAATATGATGAATTAAGGGTTGTAATGTGCGGAGGGGAGAGAAAAATGTGGATGAGGAAAACGGGATCGTGCAACCAAAATTAGGTTTTCCAAAGCAGTGCACTTCCTAAATCCATAGTCCAATGGGGGAGATCCCGTTAGACCAGGATTGAAGATTAACCCCCCCATTTGATGTGAGGGAACAAAACTACGGTCAAAGCCCTTCCCTTTTTCAAAGTCAGTCAATAATCCATACCAAGGATGCATAAGGAAAAACAAGCATAAGCACCCAATTGGACAATGGAAAACATACCTTTCGAGTTGTATAACCCACATTCAAACACATGTTCTCGAAATATGGGCGAGGGGAGATAGGATTGATGCAGGGAGAGGGGATCAAATAGCACAATCTATCAGCTACACTAGTGGCTATCAAGGGCTACTGGCTATTCGCCGAAGAGAGATCTGGGTGAAATTTTATCTCGTACGAGGTCACACACTTTTGGTGGGTAACATTATTTTTTTGCACTGAGATTACGTCACTCACATCTTTTGCATGCCTCAACAAGCTCCTACATCATCAACTACCATCAAGTACAAGTATGGATCTTTTAATACTTCTATCTTTCTCTCTATTTTCATTTATCTTTCTGATATTTCACATTCTAGTTATGGATTTGTATTACCACCCAAAACTGTCCCTTTAAATGACAATGCCTTATATATATAAGTGAGATCGTAGGGCTAATGGAAGGTACAAGATAGACCCTAGGGACAATGGAAGAGTGATAACTACTGTAACCTTATTATCTTCTTCACACGTTGTAGGCCAATTGTTCTCTAACACAGGGGGAAATACATGAAAGAAACTAAGTCTAATGAATGTTAATAATTTGAAAGTGTTTTAGACTTCGGATTAATGTGGTTTATGATATTTCATGATCTATATTACAGATTTATGCAAATAGAAAATAAAAGGATGGGATTTTTTTATTTTTGAGAGTGGTTGAAAGGAAACAATAATGTTTAAATTAGAATTATGACTATGCGGTTTAAAAGCAACATTTGGAGGGCTATTTTTTTAAGAATAATTGGGACCATAAAAGTTAAAAATTGCTTATTGTGTCCTAATCCAACCCTATGTTGTTATCAGTTGAAGCAAAACGTTTCTCTGAAAGGGCCTACTAGGCCTAGTGCAAATCCTCAGTAGGAAAACATAAACATCATGGCAACAAGGGATTAGCCACCACTGTCACCTCAACAACCTTTCTCCAGCTATATAGTGGTATATTTCACCACAAGAAATAATTTCCAGTATGTGGATCACCTAGAGTATATTCAACAAGGCAGGTTTAAACAATGTGGCATGCTTTTGTTGAAACAAGTCTAGAATCAAAATGTAATTCTTCAAATCTTATATAAGCATAAAATTAAAGAAACTCACCAGTTTACTTTTTATTTTTGATGGTTATATTTTTCTATATATTTGTTTATGTATATATTTTTCTATTCCTATGGCTTTTTGGATAATAAAAATTAAGGACAAATGCAGACCAGGTAAGAGATGTTACTTTTAGCTTAATAAGGATGTTACTTGCTCACTAGGGCCATGGGGTCAAACTGAAGTTCTCTCGGAAGAAGGTTTATCAATGATTGTACTATGGTTTGAGGTGGAACCCAAAAGTTAAATGAGTTAAATGAATCAAAAACAGTTGAAAGAATACCAGAAGGAAATAAACTCTACCTTACTCAACAGAGATGAGTGAGAACCTAGATGATCTCCAGCAAGTGACAGCTTCTTCAAATGGATTGACTAAGTTAGTTTTTGTTGTATTTTGAAGTATCCAAATAACCTTTGTTAATACAAATCAACCAGAAAGACAATTCACATGAAGCACCAAAGATTTCATGAAATGTTTCACACAAAAAGGATTCTCAACACCACAAATGATTCAGTATGAGAGGTGAGAATATTTCTCTATTTATAGATTAGGATCTCAACATCTTTCTTCCTTTTGCTTGAAAAAAATAGCGACTTTTCATCCACAATATGCTTCACAATTAAGTCAAACTAGAAGTTATTTCATTACATTACTTACATCTCAAAATAGGTGAGACATCCCACCAATTATAAGTTTGATTTGACAAAAGGATTTCCAAATTGACCTAAGGGTACAACGTTCCATCAAGAAATAGCTTTACATTGCTTGAAAAATTAACTTGAATGCTTGGAAGTCAAAAATTCCACATTTTTTGCACAATGTTGCTTGAATGAGGACGTTGGCCTTTCCAATGGCTAGTATAATGGGGCGACCTCCCTTTTCTTGGTGCAAACATGATTCAAAGCATGCTTTTAGGCTCCTTGCTTGATTTTGACTCAAAATGTCCCTTGGATTGCTTGGAGACCTAAATGACCTTCTCTTTTGCCTCAACATTTCTCAAAATTGACCTTTACATGATCCAATGGGTAGAAAGGGTGGACGACACTCCTTGTATGGGTCCATTTGCCTCCTTTTTGTGTGGTTTAAGGCTCGAAATTTCCTGAACATGAGTTGTCCTTGGTATATGATGTGTCCTCGACTTGCTTTGACATCTTGATTACTCAACAAATTTTCCATGTTACCTATTTTAACCTCATGCCTACGCCAAAAGGAAAAGTCGCCTCGTTTTGAAGGTACCTCAAAGATGCAAATGGGACATTATAGGGGGCATTAAGAGTGCCTTGACTTGGAGCTGATTACTCTTGACTTGGAGGTCGCAAGAGATATTTTCGCTGCCTCAAAGGATGTGGGTCACTGCATTAAGGAGCCCAAATGCATCGCAAACTATGATACTTCCATGAAGAATGATGGTCATGGCCAAAGAGGTGTGAATACATATGGATATGGTTGATTTGGGAACAAAGAGTGCATTGAGATAACGGGAAAGTGACGGGAAAAGTGTAATAAGCGATCACCTTTTTAGGGCTACTCAACAAGTGCTCCCATAAATCATTAGTCGTAGTAGATCCACAACCTGATGTTCGTATATCGCCATAAAAGATAAGAATGTTGCATGATGCTTTCTTTCCCATACTATTCTTCTCCTTTACTTACCCATTGAATGTTGAATGAAATCCTTTCTTTCTTGTACTAACCTTTCTCTAGTGGCTTGTGCATTATACTAGCCTCATAAGGTTTCCATTATTAATATGCTCTAACAAGTTGAGTGATGCTCTGTTTTTGGGAGGGACCATTGTGAGAGAAACTTGGACCTTATATGTTGAGGGTTTCTCAAAAAATTAATAGCACCCCCATTCATACTTTTACTAATGAACCCTTTGTCCTATATTCTCTCTCTCTGTTTTTTTGCTTGCCCCTTTCCTAGGCTACATCACCACTAATGGTTCTCTCTAGGTCATCTTCTGAGGTAGGGCCCGACCTGAGATGGCGTCACTTTAGAAGGGACCAATCATTGTGTCTCAACTTTGCCTATTACAGACATTGGTCTTGGTTGTCACATCCTATAGACTGCAGCTATGGGATCATATCTCCAACCATTGCTCCAATGCTTGATTTCCACTGGTCTATTGCATTCCCTAGTTCAACACTAGGATTGTCAAAATTTTCTTCTTTCCTTCAATATTTGTGCTCCGGAGTTGTCAATTCTCACCTCTTTAATTTCAGATCTCAAATAGTGTTGCCACCTCTTACTTCTTGGATTCAATTGTTTATCTCTATTTTTTCCCCTTCTTGCGTATTTGGTTAAGTTTTTTGGTCCTAGATTCAGTAACTTTGATCTCTCTTTCCTCCACCAGTTCATCCCTACCTTTGGCACCTCTCCTTCCTTGTCCTCTTCTCACCTTCACTAAATTCTCAGCCTCATTGAGATTTTATATTTTTATCGCCTCCTTGTATGTGGCAAGCCATTTAATTTTATGTTGTAGGATGTGTTACCACAATCTAGCAGGCCCTAAGGAGGGAAAGCCTATGTGTCAAAGAGCTAAACTAAGTGATAACAAAGGGACAATGTGCCACTGTCACCACAGCCAATGTGCCCTACTATTTATGGACTTTCACTATGCGAGGAGTCCCGATCGATAAAAAATAATCTTTAATTGTTGTTCTAGGGTTTTAGGTACTAGGTGATGAGGTAGGACTTCTTAAGGGAAGCTCAATGTGATACTATGGCACTTCAAAAGGGTATTCACTCCCTATAAGAGACCTAGAAAAAACTTGCATGCAATCTAGGATTTTGTGAATTATCATGGTTAAAGGCACTCCCGAGATCCAGGAAAGGGGAAGAAAGGGCTTCTTATGATTTATTCCAATGAATACTAAGCTCATACAACACTCGAAGGAGCCCCCAAGCCAAGGAAATGCAAACTAGGATTTCCCTTCTAGGGCACACCTCAGCCAAGAGTTTTTATACATGAAAAAATAGGGGATGCTTGTCAAACATTGAGGTATTTTAGCTAGGAAACTAAGTTTGAAGTCTATGATCTCGAAATCCACCATTTCACTCTCTAGATAATTTCGCTCTATGCCCTAACCTAGCCGTCCAAGAAGAGGGGACCAAAAATTTGGGAGAAAAGAAATATCTAGAAAGAAGGATTTGATCACAAAATGGCTTGGACCAGTGCCTTCTCCTTTGGGATTGTGGAGTCCTAGATGCTTTAGATTTACCATACTCATCTTCAAGGATGTCAATAATTGATGTGCTAGCTACCAACCCTCAACAATTAAGCACTAAAATATTATGGCGTTTTATGTATGAAAAAAAATATTTCATTGACTAGTAACGTTAATCACATGTCATGCTATGAGTAACATGTGCAATTTCCAACCAAATAGCTTTCAAAATAAATCTTCAACAATTAGGGCACAATATAACATCCATCTAGTTGCAACAATTCCATACATCACACATTTTTCAAGAATGAAACTTCAAAAGGAGACACTTACAAGATAACAATATGATATATCCATCCAAAAATAAAGAGAAGGCTCCCAATTATATCAAATTTCAGCTCCAAATCTGAAAATGTATCCATGACATCCAATATCTAATCCAAAGAAAAAGTTTGGATCTGTTAAGAAGGCCAAAATTACCAAGTGTGATGATGATCTAATTCAAATAAATTTGAGATTTATGACAGGGAAATTATTACCCCTTAATGTGGGGTAGTTCATCACCCACTAGGGGTTGAGAGATGCATGGGTTCCTCAATGATTTTGGGACACTCATAGCGCCCGAGGAACCAGTGTGAGGGCCATAATATGGGGTAGAGCTCATGCTTGGATTTTGCCCATGTGTTATATTAAATGTCCCGACCATGTTTTGCATTTTGTAATATTATCTTTTTCTTGTTTCTTGCTTGTGGCAACATTTCCAGGCCCAAACCAGACATGTGGACGAGGGTTGGGGGGGTGCCAGTGCCTTGTGGACCCAAAGAAGGAATATGATGAATTAAGGGTTGTAATGTGCGGAGGGGAGAGAAAAATGTGGATGAGGAAAACGGGATCGTGCAACCAAAATTAGGTTTTCCAAAGCAGTGCACTTCCTAAATCCATAGTCCAATGGGGGAGATCCCGTTAGACCAGGATTGAAGATTAACCCCCCCATTTGATGTGAGGGAACAAAACTACGGTCAAAGCCCTTCCCTTTTTCAAAGTCAGTCAATAATCCATACCAAGGATGCATAAGGAAAAACAAGCATAAGCACCCAATTGGACAATGGAAAACATACCTTTCGAGTTGTATAACCCACATTCAAACACATGTTCTCGAAATATGGGCGAGGGGAGATAGGATTGATGCAGGGAGAGGGGATCAAATAGCACAATCTATCAGCTACACTAGTGGCTATCAAGGGCTACTGGCTATTCGCCGAAGAGAGATCTGGGTGAAATTTTATCTCGTACGAGGTCACACACTTTTGGTGGGTAACATTATTTTTTTGCACTGAGATTACGTCACTCACATCTTTTGCATGCCTCAACAAGCTCCTACATCATCAACTATCATCAAGTACAAGTATGGATCTTCTAATTCTTCTATCTTTCTCTCTATTTTCATTTTTTTTTGATATTTCGCATTCTAGTTATGGATTTGTATTACCACCCAAAACTGTCCCTTTAAATGACATGCCTTATATATATAAGTGAGATCGTAGGGCTAATGGAAGGTACAAGATAGACCCTAGGGACAATGGAAGAGTGATAACTACTGTAACCTTATTATCTTCTTCACAAGTTGTAGGCCAATTGTTCTCTAACACAGGGGGAAATACATGAAAGAAACTAAGTCTAATGAATGTTAATAATATGAAAGTGTTTTAGACTTCAGATTTATATGATTTATGATATTTCATGATCTATATTGCAGATTTATGCAAATAGAAAATAAAAGGATGGGATTTTTATTTATTTTTGAGAGTGGTTGAAAGGAAACAATAATGTTTAAATTAGAATTACGACTATGGGGTTTAAAAGAAATATTTGGAGGGCTATTTTTTTAAGAATAATTGGGACCATAAAAGTTAAAAATTGCTTATTGTATCCTAATCCAACCCTGTGTTGTTATCAATTGAAGCAAAACATTTCTTTGAAAGGGTCTGCTAGGCCTAGTGCAAATCCTTAGTAGGAAAACATAAACTTCGTGGCAACAAGGGATTAGCCACCACTGTCACCTCAACAACCTTTCTCCAGCTATATAGTGGTATATTTCACCACAAGAAAGAATTTCCAGTATGTGGATCACCTAGAGTATATTCAACAAGGCAGGTTTAGACGATGTGGCATGCTTTTGTTGAAACAAGTCTAGAATCAAAATGTAATTCTTCAAATCTTATATAAGAATAAAATTAAAGAAACTCACCGGTTTACTTTTTATTTTTGATGGTTATATTTTTCTATATATTAGTTTATGTATATCTTTTTCTATTCCTATGGCTTTTTGGACAATAAAAATTAAGGACAAATGCAGAATTTAGTAAAAAGAGATGTTGTTTTTAGCTGAATAAGGAGTGTGCTTTATTTCCACTAGGGCCATGGGGTCAAATCGATGCCCCTCTCGAGTTAGTTTATCAATGATTGGGGATTATGGCTGGAGGTGGAACCCCAAAAGTTAAATGAGCTTGCGCCTAATGAAGAACAAGTTTTGAAAGAAGGCCCTACTAGAGAGGATTATACTTTGGGAAAAACAATCAACAAATAGCTCAACCATGATGCAAAATAAACTTAAGCCAATAAGAGAGATAAAGTGGAAACTTTAGATATCCCCGATCAGCAAGTGACAAAGTTTCCTTTCAAATGGATTGATCAAGTTAGTTTTTGTTGTATTCTTTAGTTATCCAGAAATCACCTTAAGGAATATGTGAAATCAACCAAGAAAGACAATTCATGATGAACACCAAAGATTTCATGAAAATGTTTCACAGTTTGCAAAAAGCGATCTCAACAATTCACAATGATCTGCAAAGGAGGAATATTTCTCTATTTATAGATTAGGATCTCAACATCTTTCTTCCTTTTGCTTGAAAAAAATAGCGACTTTTCATCCACAATATGCTTCACAATTAAGTCAAACTAGAAGTTATTTCATTACATTACTTACATCTCAAAATAGGTGAGACATCCCACCAATTATAAGTTTGATTTGACAAAAGGATTTCCAAATTGACCTAAGGGTACAACGTTCCATCAAGAAATAGCTTTACATTGCTTGAAAAATTAACTTGAATGCTTGGAAGTCAAAAATTCCACATTTTTTGCACAATGTTGCTTGAATGAGGACGTTGGCCTTTCCAATGGCTAGTATAATGGGGCGACCTCCCTTTTCTTGGTGCAAACATGATTCAAAGTATGCTTTCAGGCTCCTTGCTTGATTTTGACTCAAAATGTCCCTTGGATTGCTTGGAGACCTAAATGACCTTCTCTTTTGCCTCAACATTTCTCGAAATTGACCTTTACATGATCCAATGGGTAGAAAGGGTGGACGACACTCCTTGTATGGGTCCATTTGCCTCCTTTTTGTGTGGTTTAAGGCTCGAAATTTCCTGAACATGAGTTGTCCTTGGTATATGATGTGTCCTCGACTTGCTTTGACATCTTGATTACTCAACAAATTTTCCATGTTACCTATTTTAACCTCATGCCTACGCCAAAAGGAAAAGTCGCCTCGTTTTGAAGGTACCTCAAAGATGGAAATGGGACATTATAGGGGGCATTAAGAGTGCCTTGACTTGGAGCTGAGTACTCTTGACTTGGAGGTCGCAAGATATATTTTCGCTACCTCAAAGGATGTGGGTCACTGCATTAAGGAGCCCAAATGCATCGCAAACTATGATACTTCCATGAAGAATGATGGTCATGGCCAAAGAGGTGTGAATACATATGGATATGGTTGATTTGGGAACAAAGAGTGCATTGAGATAACGGGAAAGTGACGGGAAAAGTGTAATAAACAATCACCTTTTTAGGGCTACTCAACAAGTGCTCCCATAAATCATCAGTCGTAGTAGATCCAAATCCTGATGTTCATATATCACCATAAGAGATAAGAATGTTGCATGATGCTTTCATTCCCATACTATTCTTCTCCTTTCATTACCCAATGAATGCTGAATGAAATCCCTTCCTTCTAGTACTAACCTTTCCCTAGTGGCTTTCATATTATACGAGGGCTTTCGGATTATAGTAGCCTCACAAGGTTTCCATAATTAATATGCTCTACCAAGTTGAGTGATGCTCTGTTTTTGGGAGGGACCATTGTGAGAGAAACTTGGACCTTATATGTTGAGGGTTTCTCAAAAAATTAATAGCACCCCCATTCATACTTTTACTAATGAACCCTTTGTCCTATATTCTCTCTCTCTGTTTTTTTGCTTGCCCCTTTCCTAGGCTACATCACCACTAATGGTTCTCTCTAGGTCATCTTCTCAGGTAAAGCCCGACCTGAGATGGCATCACTTTAGAAGGGACCAATCATTGTGTCTCAAATTTTCCTATTACGGACTTTGGTCTTGGTTGTCACATCCTATAGACTGCAACTACGGGATCATATCTCCAACCATTGCTCCAATGGTTGATTTCCACTGGTCTATTGCATTCCCCAGCTCAACACTAGGATTGTCAAAATTTTCTTCTTTCCTTCAATATTTGTGCTCCGGAGTTGTCAATTCTCACCTCTTTAATTTCAGATCTCAAATAGTGTTGCCACCTCTTACTTCTTGGATTCAATTGTTTATCTCTATTTTTTCCCCTTCTTGCGTATTTGGTTAAGTTTTTTGGTCCTAGATTCAGTAACTTTGATCTCTCTTTCCTCCACCAGTTCATCCCTACCTTTGGCACCTCTCCTTCCTTGTCCTCTTCTCACCTTCACTAAATTCTCAGCCTCATTGAGATTTTATATTTTTATCGCCTCCTTGTATGTGGCAAGCCATTTAATTTTATGTTGTAGGATGTGTTACCACAATCTAGCAGGCCCTAAGGAGGGAAAGCCTATGTGTCAAAGAGCTAAAATAGTGATAACAATGGGACAATGTCCCACTGTCACCCCAACCAATGTCCCCTGCTCTTTAAGTACTTTCACTAATGAGAGGAGTCCCGATAGATAAACAATCATCTTTAATTGTTGTTCTAGGGTTTTAGGTACTAGGTTATGAGGTAGGACTTCTTTAGGGAAGCTCAATGTGATATTATGGCACTTCAAAAGGGTATTTGCTCCCTATAAGAGACCTAGAAAAAACTCGCACGTGATCTAGGGTTTTGTGAATTATCATTGTTAAAGGCACTCCCGAGATCAAGGCAAGGGGAAGAAAGGGATTCTTATGATTTATTTCAATGAATACTAAGCTCATACAACCCTCGAAGAAGTCCCCAAGCCAAGGAAATGCAAACTAGGATTTCCCTTCTAGGGCACACCTCGGGCAAGAGTTTATATGCATGAAAACATAGGGGATGGTTGTCAAACTTTGAGGTTTTGTAGCTAAGACCCTAAGTTTGAAGTCTATGATCTCGAAATCCACCGTTTCACTCTCTAGATAATTTTTCTCTATGCCTTAACCTGGTCGTCCAAGAAGAGGTGACCAAAACTTTGGGAGAAAAAAAATATCTAGAAAGAAAGATTTGATCACGAAATGGCTTGGACCAGTTCCTTCTCCTTTAGATTTACCATAATCGTCTTCAAGGAGGTCAATAATTGGTGCGCTACTACCAACCCTCAACAATTACACACTAATATATTATGGAGTTTTATGTAGGAAAAACAATATTTCATTAACTAGGAACGTTAATCACATGTCATGCTATGAGTAACATGTGCAATTTCCGACCAAATATCTTTCAAAATAAATCTTCAACAATTAGGGCACAATACAACATCCATCTATTCACAAGAATTCCATACATTACACTTTTTTCAAGAATGAAACTTCAACAAGAGGCACTTACAATATGACAATATGATACATCCATCCACAAATAAATAGAAGGCTCAAAAGTAAATCAAATTTCAGCTCCAAATATGAAAATGCATCCATGACATCCAGTAGCTAATCCAAAGAAAAAATTTGGATATTCCAAGAAGGCCAAAATTACCAGTTATTACCCCAGTTTGGATTTGCCAAGATATAAGAAGTTATTACCCCCTTAATGTTGGGCAGTTCATCACACACCAGGGGTTGAGACATGCATGGGTTACTCAATGATTTGGGGGCACTCATAGCACCCTAGGAACCAGGGTGATGGCCATAATAAGGAGTAGATCTCATACTCGGATTTTCCCATGTACTATATTAAATATCTTTACCATATTTTGCATTTTATAATATTCTCTTTCTCGTTTTTCTTGCTTGAGGCCATGATACACTTTTAACATTCTTTTAACTACTTCAACCTCTAGGGAAACTTTTCTAGGCCCGACCCATACATGTGGACAAGGGGAGGGGGTGTGGCAGGGTCTTCTGGACCCAACGAAGGAATATGATGAATAGGGGTTGTTTAATGTGCTGTGGGGAGTGAAAAATGTGGATGAGGAAAACATGAACTCTACCAATATCAAGGGGAGATCCCATGAGACTAGGATTGAGGATTAAATCCCCCCACCATCATTTGATGCGAGGGAAAAAAACTGCGATCAAAGCCCTTCCTTTTTTTTGAAGTCACGCAATAATATATACCCAAGATGCCGAAGGAAAAACAAGCATAAGCACCCGATTGCACAATGGAAAACATACCTTTTCGGTTGAATAAACCACCTTAAAACATATGTTCTCGAAAGAAGGGCGAGGGGACATATGATTGATGTAGAGAGCAGAGATCAAATAGAACAATGTACCAGCTATAATGGGGGTTGTCAAGGGCTACCGGCTATTGGCTGAAGAGAGATCTAGGAGAATTTTTTCTCCAATGAGAGTAACATGTTTTTTTTGCATTGATATTACCACACACACATCTTTTGTGTGCCTCAACAAGCTCCTACATCATCAACCACCATCAAGTACAAGTATGGATATTCTAATTCTTCTCTCTTTCTTTCTATTTTCATTTATCTTTTTGATATTTCACATTCTGGTTATGGCTTTGTATTACCACCCAAAACCCTCCCTTTAAATGAAAATGCCTTATATATAGAAGTGAGACACTAGGGCTAATGGAAGGTACACGATAGGCCACAGGGATAATGGAAGAGTGATACCTAGTGTAACCTTAGTATCTTCTTCACACGTTGTAGGCCAATTGTTCTCTGACACAAGGGGAAATACATAAAAGAAGCTAAGTTTAATTAATGATAATAATTTCAAAGTGTTCTAGACTTAGGATTAATATGATTTGTGATATTTCATGATCTGTATTGCAGATTTATGCAAATAGAAAATAAAATGATGGGATTTTATATTTTTGAGAGTCGTTAAAAGGAAACAATAGTGTTTAAACTAGAATTACGACCATGGGGTATAAAAGCCATATTTGGAGGGCTATTTGTTTAAGAATGATTGGGATCAACAAAGCTTCAAATTTCATATTGTATCCAACCTTATGTTTTTATCAATTGAGGCCAAATTTTCTTTGAAAGGGCTTGCTACTGCAAAATTTTGCAAGCCTGGCGCAAATTCTCACTAGAAAGATTCAGACCTGGTGGCAACAAGAGATTAGCCACCACTGTAACCTCAACAACCTTGCTCCAACTATATAGTGGTATATTGCACCACAAGAAAGGATTCCTTGTATGTGAATCACCTAGAGTATATTCGACAAGGAAGGTTTAAATGATGTGGAATGCTTTCGTAGAAACGAGTCTAGAATCAAAATGTAATTCTTCAAATATTATATAAACATAAAAGTAAAAAAACTCATTGGTTTACTTTTTAATTTTGATGGTTATATTTTTCTATATATTATTTTAGGTATATATTTTTCTATTCTTAGGGCTTTTTGAATAATAAAAATTAATTACAATTGCAGAATTTAGTAAAAAGAGATGTTTGTTTGGTGGAATAAGGAGTGTGCCTTATTTTGACTAGGGCGATGGGGTCAAATAGAGGCCCCTATTGAGTAAGTTGATTTATGATTGTGGATTATGGCTGTAGGCGGAACCCAAAAGTTAAATGAGCTCTCACCTAATTAAGAACAAGTTTTGAAGCAAGGCCCTACTGGAAATGATTATACTTAGAGAAAAGCCTTCAACAAATAGCTCAACAACGATGCAAAATAAACTAAAGCCGTCGGTGAGGAGCACCAAGGCATGGCCCAACAAGAAGAAAAAAACTCTACTTTACACCAACAAGAGAGATGTGCAAGTAAAACCTTAGGCATGCGTGAGCAAGTGACAAATTTTCCTTTCAAATGGATCGATCTAGTTAGTTTTTGTAGTATTCTTTAGTTATCCACAAATCACCTTAAGCAATATGTGGAATCAACCAAGAAAGATAATTCATTATGAACAACAAATATTTCATGAAAATGTTTCACATTATGGAAATATGATCTTAACAATCCACAATGATCTGGAAAGGAGGGAGATTTCTCTATTTATAGATTAGGATGTCAACATCTTTCCTCTTGCTTGAAAAAACAAGCCACATTTCATCCACAATATGCTTCAGAATTAAGTCAAATTACAAGTTATTTCCTTACATTAATTAAATCTCAAAATAGGTGAGACATCTCACCAGTTAGAGGTTTTATTTGACAAAAGAAGGTTTGAATTGACCTAAGGGTACAACGTTCCATCAAGAAATAGCTTGACATTCCTTGAAAAATTAACTTGAGTGCTTAGGAATTCAAAAATTCCACTTTGTTTGCACAACGTTGCATGAATGAGGACGTTGGTCTTTCCAATGACTAGTATAATGGGGGAAGACCTCCCTTTGCTTGGTGCAAAGATGATTCAAAGCATGTTTTTAGGATCCTTGCTTGAATTTGACTCGAAATGTCCCTTGGATTGTGTGGAGACATAAATGACCTTTTGTTATGGGTCAACATTCATTCAAATTGACCTTTACATGATATAATTGGTAGAAAGGGTGGACGAGACTCCTTGCCTGGGTCCATTTGCCTCCTTTTTGTGTGGCTTAAAGCTTTAACTTTCCTGAACATGAGTTGTCCTTGGACTATGATGTGTCCTCAACTTTCTTTGACATGTTTCTTAATCAATAAATTTTCCATGTTACCTCTTTTAACCTCATGTCTGCGCCAAAAGGAGTAGTCGCCTCGTTTTGAAGGTACCTCAAAGATGAAAATAGGGCATTAAAGGAGCCATTAAGAGTGCCTTGACTTGTTGTTGATTACTCTTGACTTGGAAGTCGCAAGAGATCTTTTCATTGCCTTGGAGGATGCGGGTCACTTTATTAGGCAACCCAAATGCATCAGTAACTTTGAGACTTCCATGAAGAATGATGTTCATGCAAAAGAGGTGTGAATACATATGGATATGGTTGATTTGGGAAAGAAAGAGTGCATTGAGATAATGCGAAAGTGAGGGGAAAAGTACAAAAAGCGATCAGCTTTATGGGGCTACTCAACAAGTGCTCCCATAAATCATTAGTCATATTAGATCCACCTCTTGATGTTCGCCTATCTCCATAAGATATTAGAATTTTGCATGATGCTTTTATTCCCATGCTATTATTCTCTGTTCCTTACCCATCGAATGTTGAATGAAATCCTTTCCTTCTAGTACTAACCTTTCTCTAGTGTCTTGTGGAATATACTAGCCTCATAAGCATTATACTAGCCTCAAGGTTTCCATATTTCTAACATGCTCCACCAAGTTGGAGGATGCTCTCATTTTTGGGAGGGACCATTGTGAGAGAAACCTAGGCTACGTTTTGTCTGCCCCTTTCCTAGGCTACGTCACCACTAATGGGTCTCTCTAGGTCGTCTTCCTAGGTAGGGCCTGACCTGAGATGGATTCTCCTTAGATGGGACCAAGCACCGTAACTCTCCTTTTCCTATTAGAGACTTTGGTCTTGGTTGTCACATCCTATAGACTGCAGCTATGGGATCACATCTCCAACCATTTCTCGAATGCTTGCTTCAATTCGTGTATTGCATCCCCAACTCAACACTATGATTACCAACTTTATCTTCTTTCCTTCAATATTTGTGCTCCGGAGTTATCAATTCTCACCTCTTTCATTTCCTATCTCAGATAGTGTTGCCACGTCTTACTTCTTGCCTTTAATTTTTCATCTCTAGTGCTGTGACCTCTTATGTATTTGGTTCAGTTTTTGGTCCTAGCTTCAGTAACTTTGATTTCTCTTTCCTCCACTAGTTCATCCCTAGCTTTGCCACCTCTCCTTCCTTGTCCTCTTCTCACCTTCACTCGCTTCTCTCCCTCCTTGATATTTGCTATTGTTATCGCCTCCATGTATGTGGAAAGCCATTTAATTTTATGTTGTAGGTTGTGTTACCACAATATAGCGGGCCCTATGGAGGGAAAGCCTATTGGTCAAAGACCTAAACTAAGTGATAACAATGGGACAATGTCCCACTGTCACCACAGCCAGTGTCCCCTACTCTTTATGGACTTTCACTGAGGCAAGGAGTCCCGGTAGATAAACAATCATCTTTAATTGATGTTGTAGGGTTTGAGGTACTAGGTGATGAGATAGGGCTTCTTAAGAGAAGCTCACTGTGATAATATGGCACTTCAAAAGGGTTTTCCATCCCTATAAGAGACCTAGAAGAAACCTGCAAGTGATCTAGGGTTTTGTGAATTATCGTGGTTAAAGGTACTCCTAAGATCAAGGCAAGGGGAAGAAGGGATTCTTATGATTTATTCCAATGAATACTAAGCTGATACAACCCTTGAAGAAGTCCCCAAGCCAAGGAAATAACCACTAGCGTTTCCCTTCTAGGGACCACCTTGGGCAAGAGTTTTTATGGATGAAAAGATAAGGGATGGTTGTCAAAATTTGAGGTCTTGTAGCTAAGACCCTAAGCTTAAAGTCTATGATCTCGAAATCCACCATTTCACTGCCTAGACTTTTTTTCTCTATGCCCCAACCTAGCCGCCCAAGAAGAGGGGATCAGAAGTTTGGGAGACAAAAATATGGAGAAAGAAGGATTTGATCACAAAATGGCTTGGACCAATGCTTTCTCGTTTTGGCTTGTGGAGTCCTAGATGCTTCATATTTCCATAATGGTTTTCAAAGAGGTCAAGAATTGATGCGCTAGCTACCATCCCTCAACAATTACCCACCAAAAATTTATGGAGTTTTATGTAGGAAAAATAATATTTCATCGACTAGGAACATTCATCACATGTCATGCTATGAGTAACATGTGCAGTTTCCAACCAAATAGCTTTCAACATAACTTTTCAACAATTACGACACAATATAACATTAATCTATTTGCAAAAATTCCATACATTACACATTTTTCAAGACTGAAACTTCAACAAGTGGCACTTATAAGATGACAATATGATAGATACATCGACAAATCAAGAGATATCTCCAAAGTAAATCGAATTTTAGCTCCAAAAATGAAAATTCATCCATGACATCCAGTAGCTAATCCAAAGAAAAAGTTTGGATTTGCCAAGAAGGCCGAAATTCCCAAGTGTGATGATGATCCAATAGAAATAAAGTTGAGTCTTATCTATATGAGATGTAGTAGGTCGAATTATTATCCCAAGGCCCCTAAGATTATAAAAATATTGCAAAATGCATGCCTTGGTCATAGGTCGACCAAATGGCTTTTACAAATTATAAAATAACCATCCCACTGCTAGGCGAATTGCTGACATAATGCTGAAGTAGGGCCATTTTAGGGCCACGTTCATTCCTCTTGGTGAGAAAGTGTATGAGAGGGCAATTATTAACCCCTTAATGTGGGGCAGTTCATCACCCACCAAGGTTTGAGACATGCATGGGTTCCTCAATGATTTTGGGGCACTCATAGCACCCTAGGAACCATGGTGATGGCCATAATAAGGGGTAGAGCTCATGCATGGCTTTTGCCCATGTGTTATATTAAATGTCCCGACCATGTTTTACATTTTATAATATTCTCTTTCTCTTGTTTCTTACTTGTGGCCATGATACACTTTTAACATTCTTTTAACTACATCAAACTCCGGGGCAACATTTCCAGGCTTGACCCATACATGTGGACAATGGGAGGGGGTGTGCCAGTGCCTTGTGGACCCAGAGAAGGAATATGATGAAATAAGGGTTGTGATGTGCGGAGGGGAGTGAAAAACGTGGATGAGGAAAACGAGATCGTGCTACCAAAATCAGGGTTTTCCAAGTAGTGCACTTCCTAAAGCCATAGTCCAATGGGGGAGATCCCTCTAGACTAGGATTTAGGATTACTCCCCCCCACCCCCACCATTTGAGGTGAGGGAACAAAACTACGGTCAAAGCCCTTCATTTTTTCAAAGTTACTCAATAATCCATACCAAGGATGCCTAAGGAAAAACAACCATAAGCACCCAGTTGCAGAATGGAAAACATACCTTTTGGGTTATATAACCCATCTTCAAACATATGTTCTCGAAAGATGGGCAAGGGGAGATAGGATTGATGTAAGGAGCGGAGATCAAGTGGCACAATGTATCAACTACACTGGTGGCTGTCAAGGGCTATTGACTATTGGCCGAAGAGAGATTTGGGTGAAATTTTATCTCCAACGGGGTCACACACTTTTGCTGGGTAGCATTATTTTTTTGCATTGAGATTATGACACTCACATATTTTGCGTGCCTCAACAAGCTCCTACATCATGAACTACCATCAAGTACAAGTATGGATCTTCTAATTCTTCAATCTTTTTCTCTATTTTCATTCATCTTTTTGATATTTCACATTGTAGTTATGGATTTGTATTACCGCCCAAAACCGTCCCTTTAAATGACAATGCCTTATATATATAACTTAGATCGTAGGGCTAATGGAAGGTACAAGATAGACCCTAGGGATAATGGAAGAGTGATAACTAGTGTAACCTTATTATCTTCTTCACACGTTGTAGGCCAATTATTCTCTAACACAGGGGGAAATACATAAAAGAAACTAAGTCTAATGAATGTTAATAATTTGAAAGTGTTTTAGACTTCGTATTAATATGGTTTGTGATATTTCATGATCTTTATTGCAGATTTATGAAAATAGAAAACAAAAGTATGGGATGCTAAGAAACCCGCATTCACTAGTCTAGGCTGCCGTGTCCGTAATCCAACGAATCGACACTATCTTCCGGATTTGTGGCCAGTGGATTGTGTCCGATTGTGTCCCGAGACGCACACGATCGTGTCCCGATCCGCCGTACATGACCGATAGAGAAAAGCTCTCCACAAACCTTTCAAAATGGTTGTTTGGCTCTTATTTCTCACTTTGTGCATGCATGTATTTGTATTTGGCCCTCCTCTTTCTCATCACTGTGCATGCTTAAGGCAAGGTCAGTTGGCCTGCGAAACAGGGAACAAAAATGCTCTAGATGCATTAACAAATCTACAACAAAAAAAATTTCGAAGTTGCATCAGTGAAATGTGTGAACTAAAAACAAAGGCACAACCTATACAACACCTCACTCACACATGGGGTGTGTCACTTTGAAAATCTACACCTGCAAAAGTACATTCAGTTGTCTCTATTTTCAATGAGAAAAATAGACCCTTTGAATAGAGTACTATTAGTCTTTCAAACATAGACAGAGGTTGGAGTTACTAGAATACCAATTGCACGTCATTAAGCAAAGTCTTCACTGTATTCGGGACACGTGGTCCCATGTGTATCAATGTATCATGTATCTTAAATCTTTGTAAAACTTACATCTAGATGAATATCTATGTTTGAATCAATGAATTTGTGTAAGAAATATCTAATTTTTAATATATATATATATATATATATATTAATAAAATAACATATAACGTGTCCGGACGTGTCCTGTTCCGGGGGTCACCGTGTCCCGAATCCGACACTCGAATCTGCGTGTCCATCGTGTCTCGTGTCCCCGTGTGAGGTGACTTAGGCGGCCAATTGTTCTCTAACACAAGGGAAAATACATGAAAGAAACTAAGTCTAATGAATGTTATAATTTGAAAGTGTTTTAGACTTCGGATTAATATGATTTATGATATTTCATGATCTGTATTGCAGATTTATGCATATAGAAAATAAAAGGATGGGATTTTTTTATTTTTGAGAGTGGTTGAAAGGAAACAATAATGTTTAAATCAGAATTACGGTTATGGGGTTTAAAAGCAATATTTGGAGGGCTATTTTTTTAAGAATAATTGGGACCATAAAAGTTAAAAATTGCTTATTGTATCCTAATCCAACCCTATGTTGTTATCAATTGAAGCAAAACGTTTCTTTGAAAGGGCCTGCTAGGCCTAGTGCAAATCCTCAGTAGGAAAACATAAATGTCGTGGCAACAAGGGATTAGCCACCACTATCACTTCAACAACCTTTCTCCAGCTATATAGTGGTATATTTCACCACAAGAAAGAATTTCCAGTATGTGGATCACCTAGAGTATATTCAACAAGGCAGGTTTAAATGATGTGGCATGCTTTTGTTGAAACAAGTCTAGAATCAAAATGTAATTCTTCAAATCTTATATAAGCATAAAATTAAAGAAACTCACTGGTTTACTTTTTATTTTTGATGGTTATATTTTTCTATATATTAGTTTATGTATATATTTTTCTATTCCTATGGCTTTTTGGATAATAAAAATTAAGGACAAATGCAGAATTTAGTAAAAAGAGATGTTGTTTTTAGCTGAATAAGGAGTGTGCTTTATTTCCACTAGCATGCGGTCAAATCGATGCCCCTCTCGAGTTAGTTTATCAATGATTGGGGATTATGGCTGGAGGTGGAACCCCAAAAGTTAAATGAGCTTGTGCCTAATCAAGAACAAGTTTTGAAAGAAGGCCCTACTAGAGAGGTGTTAATTTATGAACATGTTCTATGCCATTTCAGATTAGGGCACACAATACTGAAGGAGATAGAACATACTAATAGATCGATGGAAGACAAGCCAAAACATAGATGATGAATGGTGGCATTACAACGATCAGCAGGATGCTTCTACCAGCAAAGTCTCCAACAAGTCATTCAGCCAAGCGTGTCACACATAACCCCAGAACAACCCAAACAAAGAACACTCCATAGATACGCAGTATCAAGAACGCAGCTCCAACGCCATCAAGAGAGAAGGAATTCCTCCACACAATGTGTGTCAAATGAACTCCAAGTCTCTCCAATATATAGGCATCTTTGGGGGTGTGTGACACGTCCTTTAAGACATTTAAGTCTATATTTTATTCCAGGTCGACCTAGCACATAAGTGGAATAAATTCAAAGTACATGTTCTGCTCATCCGATCGAGATGATCTTTAGATCAATCTTACACCTCTCCGAAAGAGGAATCCAATAAAAATATTGGGATCGTCATTTGAGCAGCACAACCCGGAGTTTGGACCTAGTTGTCCAATTTTAACACTCCCTCTCAACTAGGGAGAACTCCGTCCACTAGTGCAATCCAAACATCGTGCGTCATCTCGCCGTAACTTGCTTTGCTGGCCTCTTTATTTCAGAACAGAAGTGGGTCAGTCACAAAGACATCATACCCGGCTGACAGATTCAGCCCAGAGGTCCGAAACCTCTATAGGACTCACAAAGAGTCTCATACCAACCCAAATTTGGTTTACCTGACCCGAACTCAGTTGGAGGTCCGAAACCTCACTAGGACTCAAGAGAGTCATATACTAACCCGAAGTTAGTATCACTGACCCAAGTCAGTTGGAGGTCTGAAACCTCGCTAAACTTGATCCCAGATCAAGTAGTTGGACACGTGCCATCCTAGACATAGAGAGTACGGCAATCTCCGATGCGTCCATCGGTCTTGCTATGGTCTCTATTCACTTTTCCCACCTCATTGGCCAAATGAGAGGTACTTCCCATGAGTCCGAAACTCCATGGGTAGGATGCATACGAGGCACAGATCAGAGAGAGGTAAACCATCTCAATATCATCACGGTGGGGTAGAAGCACACCAACTAGGTTCGGCAAGCCTAGCCCTGTGGTTGCTTATAGCACCAAAGCTATCCCCAAAACCCCCCCTTGGAGCTCCCAGAGCTCATCGTCCAACAGGACCCTTAGAATAGGGTCGTTCCATGATTCCAAGATTCTCATGGAAGGTTAGGAACATGACCTTCCCCAAGGGCATTGTGAGAATATCCGCGACCTGCTCATCAGTTCCTATATGATCGAGCCTTACGGCGCCTCGCTGTACCATATCCCAGATAAAGTGGTACCAGCCATCAACATGCTTGGATCAATCGTGGAACCTGGGATTCTATGACAAATGAATCCCCCTCTGGTTATCACAAAGGATAATGGTGGCATCTAGCACATGCTCAAACAACTCACAGAAGAGCTTTCGCAACCAAGTGACTTCACAACAGGCCATACATGTTACAATGTATTCGACCTCAGCAGTGCTCAAGGCTACCGACTTTAGATTCCTGCCCGAAGCAGATCTACATGTGAAGTAGCATCCAGATGTGCTCTTGCGATCCACCACACTGCCAGCCCAATCGGCATTAGTATATCCATGGAGTGTCATACTCCCGGCAGTGTATCTCAGCCCATGGTCTATTGTGCCTCAGAAATATCTCAAGAGATTCTTGGCACCAACCCAGTGAATGTTATGATCAACCATGTGTTGACTCAAAGTGTTCACTACACAACATACGTCTGGACAGATGTTCACTAAGAACAACAGAGCCCCTACAAGTTGACAATACTCAATAGCATTTGCTAACACGGGTCCAGCAGCGCTGCCACTCAACTTCTTAAAGTTGAGTTCCATCGGTGTCGATACGGACTTATAGTCCACCATCCCAAAAGCTTCATAATGTATTTTCCTTGAGAAAGAAAAAAAACCTCGCCATGTCTCTGCCAGACCTCCGGGCCTAGGTATCAGTCCTAGGTCTTTCATCTCGAACTCAGCAGCGAGCTCCCTCTTACACTGATGAATGAGAGGGTCAGCACCTGTCAAGAAGAGGTCATTCACATACAACACCAGAATGAGAGGCTTCTTTCTATCAACTTTTGAAGTAATCAGCATTACTACGAGTGAAGCCCAGCTTCGCCAGGTAGCTATCTATCCTCTCGTACCAAGCTTTGGGTGCTTGCTTCAGCCCATAGAGAGCTTTCTTCAACCTGCAGACATGGGTGTCCTGATCCTGGACTTCGATCCCTAGAGATTGCTCTACATACACCTCTTCCTTTACCGCACTAGGTCAAAAAACAGTCTTTCCATCCATCTAATGAAGCTCTCGTCCTTGCGTATCAGCAAGGGAAATAATAGATTATAGGTGCTATAATAATCAATGCCTTCCTAGAGAAGTCTCAGGCAACACATTTTCCCATCAGATCCATGCTTGATCTTATATTGAGGTGACAACAGCTATGTTCTATGGTCTAGGAACCATATCCCAGACATCACTCTCGCATCCTAGCAGATTTGATGCTTTACAGCTTCTTCAAATGATCCAGGCTCATATTGTACTCATGGCAACTAGATACCTCTAGTATTTATATGGCTTCTTGGTTTTCTTCCGGAATTTCCCCCTCTGAAGCCATATGTCCTTGAGCCATGAGGATCTTCATTCGATCAGCAATGATATTAGCTCATGAGCATATACAGATGTATTCTCCCTCTTAATGCCAGCTTCTCTCTTGAGAGAAGACATCTATTTTAAATGAGAGCATCCCACACACCAACTTGGAAAAGGAGTCTTATTCTCCCACAGTCAAAGCTATCCAAATAGGCTTTGCTGATCATGGTTCAAGACTCCAACGACGTGACTGAAGGCTGCAAAGACTTCTCAGTTCACACTTCAAGTTTATCATTACGTTGTAATGTAAGACTGATACAGATTACTGATATGATGAATTATATAAACATGGGTGACTGTCTATGTTATTGTCTTAATGACAGTGACATAGAATGACAGATTTAGCTCCTCAAATTGAGATGAAAGCTCATCTTTTAATGGCACAAAGAGGATCAGAAATCAGTGGTTCTTCCAGCAAGGAGAAAGGAGACCCCTTTCTACTCAAACAGTCGGCTCCTCTTCATCATAAAGAACCCAAAAACTTCAGTAAAATCAGCGGCCTGCCTCTGGTTATTTGCATCAAACAACACATGATGAAGAACTGCCAGGACTTCTGGCTATGAGAACACGGCACTTTTCAGCTCGTAAATTCAATCTTCTGAAGCTACAGCACTAGGTATGCCAAGAAATTCGATGACAATAGAGTTTGGCACTGGTAAATACACATCAGTTTCTCATGTCTTTGTTACAGACATTCAAGGACCCGCTTGACAAGCACCATTATACTAGCAACTCAGCATACCCAGAATGTTTCTTTTTTAAGACTAGCAGGCACAGGATGAATTCAATATCATTTACGTCTAGCAAGGAAGGACCTACGATTCACATCTTCCCCAAAACTGATCTCGGTCTTCTGGAAAGTATGGCAGTTCAAACGCGCAGGTATTTGAGACTCGCAAAACCACAGACTAAGCTTGTTCCCTGCTCTAATTAATGTCTTTATTCGTATCAGTCATTTTGCTTTACCAACAACTCGTCCAAGTCCTGTAAGCAACATTTCTTACCCACATAACAGCTACACAGTTTCTCTGAGATAAGACTGTTCTGGGCTGTCACAGCGTACAACCACGCTACCATCATGGTATAGTCCAACACAACTATGTTTTGCTCAATGTCGGTCTTCGGAGGCGAAATTTGAAACTGAATGACCACGATCTTAGCATTCTCAACCCTAGTCAGCCCTTCGACAGTATGGCTAACCTTCTTATCAAAGACCAAACCCTCGACCATTTCCGTATCATCAACAGTCCCACTCAATTTCTCGATAACCCTAATGTCTCTCAAATCCACGATATCAGTCTTCGCAGGATCCACAACATTCAAGAAAGTGTCAACAGCGAAAGGAGCGAGAAGGGAAGATGACTTCTCACACTTTTCACCAAGGACACCCGATCCGTCAGCTGCACTGGCACTGTCATTGCTGTCAAGACCTCGACGACCTTTTCCGAAGGCCTCCGAGATGATAGTCGGGTGAACCCCCTTGTCGAGCAAGTTCATGTACAGCTTCAAGATCGCCCTTGCAATGACCATGACCGTCGTAGTGACATCGCCGGCCACGATGTCTTGGGACTTGGAAAGCTCCACCAGCATCTTCGCAGCGGGCTGCAATACCTCCAGCTTGTACAGGATCGTGGCGCCGTCATTGGTAATGATGACGTCACCCGTAGCTGTGCAGAGCATCTTGTCCATGCCCTTGGGACCCAAGTCGGTTCGCATAGCGTCAGCCACAGCCTTCGCAGACACGATGTTGGCCTAATGGATATCATCCAGCCTTCGCAGACACGATGTTGGCCTAATGGATATCATCCTTGTGCTTGTTATCAACGTATTTCTCCGTCTTCGCGAGGCCTCGTGGCTGTGTAACGGTCGTTACTGAATTCACTGGAGCCCACGGAAATTGAAACACCACAGGAAGCAGATTCATTACTGAATTCACCGGAGCCCACGGAATGTTTACCTTAGCACAGAATGACTACGGATCTGTACAACCCTTCGTTGTATTATCACAATGGCCTCGGTTTGTCACTGATCACTTCAGGATAGGCACGACCTGTCACAGAATTACTCCAGACACCAAATAATAAGATCACTCGTAGTATTGTCACAGTAACTTTGATCTCGATCTGGTCAGAATAACTCCAAGAACTTGTATGCGGAATTTCTTAGGGAGACGATTGCCTCGGACGACTACAAGGACTGCATCTGTATTTAGGATCTACTTTCCTTAAAACCCGTTATCTTAGGTGAAGTATACATAAGAGTTCGTACCCGCTCACATGGCGCAGAAGCTATCCATCCGCAAATTCAACCATAGAAAAATTCTAAAAGATTGACGTTAGCCTTAATAAACATTAAAGAACCAACAGTAGATCCTCGCCGTTTCTTTTCTCAATTGATACTCCCGCGTGCCTAGTTTGACATTAATGCCGACGTACAAATCCGATGTCCTTCCGAGAATTGCTCTTGTGCTAGGCTAGAATAGAATCGCGTAAAGAATTCCATTGCCTCGTTGTAGCTGCGTCTAAGGCACAAGAGAAATTCCTTTAACACAGATTTGGACATTGTCTTCTCCTTAAGCTCCGATACCATGTTAATTTATGCCGATGTTCTAAGCCATTTTCAGATTAGGGCACAAAACACTGAAGCAGATAGAACATATTAATAGATCGATGGAAGACAAGCCAAAACAAAACAGAGATGATTAATGGTGGCGTTACGGTGATCAACAGGATGCTTCTACCAGCAAAGTCTCCAATAGGTCATTTAGCCAAGCGTGTCACACATAACCCTAGAACAACCCAAACAAAGACCACTCCATAAATATGCAACACCAAGAACACAGCTCCATCGCCATCAAGAGAGAAGAAAATCCTCCACACAATGTGTGTATAATGAACTCCAAGTCTCTCCAATATATAGGCATCTTTGGGGGTGTGTGACACGCTCTTTAAGACATTTAAGTCTATATTATATTCCAGGCCGACCTAGCACATAAGTGGAATAAATTCAAAGTACATGTTCTGCTCATCCAATCGAGATGATCTTTAGATCAATCTTACACCTCTCCGAAAGAGGAATCTAATAAAAATATTGGGATCGTCATCTGAGTAGCACAACCTGGAGTTTGGACCTAGTTGTCCAATTTTAACAAGAGGATTATACTTTGGGAAAAACAATCAACAAATAGCTCAACCATGATGCAAAATAAACTTAAGCCCTTGGTGAGGAGCACTAGGGCATGGCCCACCAAGAAGAAACAAACTCTACCTTACACCAACAAGAGAGATGAGTGAGTAAAACCCTAGACATCCCTGAGCAAGTGACAAAGTTTCCTTTCAAATGGATTGATCAAGTTAGTTTTTGTTGTATTCTTTAGTTATCCAGAAATCACCTTAAGGAATATGTGAAATCAACCAAGAAAGACAATTCATGATGAACACCAAAGATTTCATGAAAATGTTTCACAGTTTGCAAAAAGCGATCTCAACAATTCACAATGATCTGCAAAGGAGGAATATTTCTCTATTTATAGATTAGGATCTCAACATCTTTCTTCCTTTTGCTTGAAAAAAATAGCGACTTTTCATCCACAATATGCTTCTCAATTAAGTAGATTAGGCCCAACCAATGTTTAAAACTTTAACAACTTCAACAAGTAGGTTGCCATCATCTTCATCAAGTGGGTTGCCATCAAGGACAACACTCAGCATCACATTGCCAACAACTGTCACATACAAGCTCCAAAAATGCTCACTGTGGAGATTCCGAACTCAAAAACTCTAAACTCACACCATAGAAATATAAAATCTATAATTAACACATTGTTTGACAATGGGTCACAAGAATATTTAATCTCTCAAGACTTGGTCAAGAAACTTAATTTTGAGACCATTCCACATCCAAAACCATATCCACTTGGTTGGATTTGTAAGGATGCAAATTTACAGGTTTCAAAGAAGTGCATATTGCGGTTTGCAATAACTGCATATTTCATTGACACATTTGAATTAGATGTGGTTTCGCTTGACATAACAAGTATGGTGTCGGGCAGTCCTTACTTGTATGATAGGAAAGAAACCTTCCATTGCCATGAGAACAAATATCATTTATTAAAAGATGGCAAGGATTATATTGTGAGAGCTCATCGTAAGAAATTAGACACTTCTTTAGTTAATGCAGGGCAGATGAAGAGGCTATTCAATGCAAGCCAAAACTTGACATTGATGATGACAAAACAAATATATGTTTTGCATCATACTTTTCAAACAAATGCTGATATATGTAATGAGTTGTTTCAGATTGAAAATAGGTTGTCTTTGAAAGAAGATGACAAGCAGTTGCAACAGTCAACATTGGTGTTGAACAATGTTGAAAACAAGGTGTCAGTGCAAGAGGTTGCAAAGGTCAAAGAGAGGACAAAGCAACTTGGCAAAGAAGGCACAGGTTTCACAAATGTTCATTTCTGGTTTCCAAAAGGCACAGTACAATGGCGAAGAAACTTGGTCAAGAGTCGACACAAGTTCAAGGCAAAAACAATTAAAAATCGCCATAATGACAGAGTGCAAGGTGAGAAAGGTTCCGAGTTTCCTATGATTTTTGACCAATGTAGAAACAAGATGTTTACTGCAGAATTAGATTGTTGTTCTACAAATTCAGAAAATGTGCAACGTGACGGTGTCAAAGACAGTAATAGACGGTTGATGGAATTAAGGAAAAAATTGTCTTTTCATGAAAAGCTCCAATTAATGAAATTAGGAAAATTTCAATGTATTAAGACTGGAAGAGTGAGGACACACTCTCCTCATCTTCATATTCAGTAATTCAGAGAGCTTTTGGGGTCCAAAATCTTCCCAATGGGAAGCTGTGATCAGGAGTTCATGAATTTTTCTCAAAATTGGAAGTGATCATAATTGTACCGAACCTGAGCGACCGGGTAGATCTCGTCGTTTTGATTCCAACGTCGTGAATGGTTCGAAAAAACGATGTCATATGAGGGAGATATTGCATTCTGATCGATTTCCCAAACAGCTAAAATTTTGTGACAGGGTTGACTGGGATGCCCAGTCAACATGCAGGTACAGTAAGAAAAAAAGGGAATATTCTCATAATATTTTGTTTTCTCATAATATTCAGGGTTGTCGGATTTGGTTGTACGTTTATTTTTCTGGTCCTATGGATGGGTGACACGTGGCCAGCTCAGAGGCTGCCACGTGTCCCCTGTACGACTGATCAAAATTTTGTATGGGCCCGGGGGGTTCGACCCCATGACCTCCGGCATGCCCGCATAACCTTCCACCAACTCCTCTATTAGTTGTTTCTTACCCCTATAGGGCACTGGTACTATATAAATTTTAATAGTTTTGCATATGGGGGGAAACCGCTGGCGGCCCCAACAATGTTCACATGATACAACATTTAACCCGCAGCATAATTTATTACCTCCGACAGTTTCAGAACTATTAGCTCTGGCAGCTATTAACAAGCCATGTCACATGCGTGGTTCGTGATGATTGTTGCGGTCGACAGTTTATATAACCGTAACATATGGCAGTTGACCCTCAAAGCTATCACACGCAACTGCAAATTCTCCACGTGGTTAGAACCTTTCGTCGATAGTCATAACTCCGACATTTATCCTAACAGTCAATCCTCATCACATGCGCGGGTTTCATATTATGGTTACTCCAGCGGTTTCAGGAACTCCTCCTCCACTACACGGTTCCGCACCACAAAATGTTTATTGCGGAGTTTAACTATAACCGCGGGGTTTAAGGGGGTCGGCATGTGGCCACCCTCGCCCCTAACTATAAAGTTATTACAACTGTTAGTCGGATGGCAAAATTTAAAGCACGCCACCATTTTTTGTGAATATTGCTATTGTAATTGCAATTAAACTGCAGTCCTCCAGATTTAGTGGAGGTTTTGTAGGAGTGATTGGGAAAATGGCTAGGGAGGTCAATTTTCGACCAATTTGGGTGAAACAAGAGTCTACCTAGATTAATTTGAGCATTCTAGAGCCATTGGTGCAGAGAAAACAACCATTGGAGGCTTGTAAATACATGTATTTGCAATTTTGACTATAATTAAAAGAAGGCACATGCCATTGGGAGCTGGACCAGTAGATGTAGCCCAGGAGGGGTGAACTACTTCATCATGCATGATGTGTAAATCTTATGTGTGATTTTATTTCTTTATTATACATTGTTGTTCAGTGTTATTTAAGCTTATTTACATGCTTAAAACTCATAATTTCATCTATGTTTCATGGTTAAATTCCTCAATCCTTAAGCAAACAAATGGAGACAAATATGTATATGTTTTATCACTGAAAAGACACTTAGCACAACAAACTAATATAGTCTTTTTAGATCAAATATTCCCAACTATGTTGTCGGTTCTAGATTTTTCCTTGCATCCTTGGAAACATGATAATAAATTGATGAACCAAAGATCTTGAAGTGTTACACATCTGGTTTCTTCCTTGAAAAGGCTTCTTTTGGTGTACTCATCCCAAGAATCTGATGAGGTCTCCTGTTCTGCACATATAAAGTTGTGTTGCATTCTTCAGCCCACAAGTGCAATGGTAGTCCATGATCATGCAACATCGCTTGTACAACTCCCACAATAATTTTGGTCTTCCTCTCAGCCACCCCATTTTGTAGTGGGTTATGGGGTGTTATTAACTCCTGTTGAATGCCTTCTTGTGCACATAAGTTCTTAAACTCATTTGACACATCTTCTCCACCGTTATCACTCTTGCGAACCTTCACTTTCCTGCTAGTGTCTTTCTCAACAAGTGATTTAAATTCAAATTTTTTCGAGAATGTCTAGTATTTCTTTAACATGAATAAAATACAACACTTACGTGAGAAATCATCTACAGATATAACATAATACTTGTTCTTGTTTGTGGAGGTTATCGAGAAAGGTCCACACATATCTGAGTGGAGTCGCTCAAGGACTGCTTGCGCTCTACTGTCCTTATCATGAAAGGTGGCTTTGGTGTACTTCCTTAGTGTACACCCTTTGCATGAATCTCACTGCTCTAGTGCACCCTTGGGAAGTCCTGTAGAAATATGATGCATGATATTCAAAGCTCCATGGTGCAAATGGCCAAGTCTCCTATGCCATAATTCACTGTTGTCTCGGATTTGCACCTTCTCTACTTTTATGCTCAAAGCATCACAATATTCTACATCCAATTTGTAGAGGTTCTTCACCCAAACCCCGATCCGCTTCACTTGTTCCGTGGGGATGTGACGAAGGAATACCTTTCCTTTACTAAATATCACATCGAAGCCACGGTCTTCCAACATAGCAACTGAAACTAAATTATTCTTCAGACTTGGAACATACTTGAAATTTTTTAATGTGAGAGGAGAACCAGACTCCCTCTGAAAAGTAATTGTATTGATGTCGGTCACGCTATACCTTCCATCATCTCCCATATTGGTTTTCATTTGGAGGTCCTTCTCCTCCAAGTCACTGAAAAATTCTTTGTCTCTCATCATATCGAATGAGGCTCCACTATCCAGATACCACACACTACCCATCACTGATGTAAACATGCATGTAATGAGGGTGAAATCCAAATCAAATTTTGAAGCTAGAGCTTCACCTGCCGCTCCTCTAGAGGGCTGCTTTCATGCCTTCTTGTGCGGGCACTTCATGGCATAGTGTCCCAACTCATGATAGTGAAAACATTTATTCTTTGAAAAGTATTTATTCTTACCTGCCTAACCAGAGTCTCATTTGGATTGGGATTTCTTCCCTTTCCCTTTATTTGCTTTTCCAACCAAGGCATATTTCTTCTCATCTTCAACCTTGGATGAGGTCCCGTCTTTGGTGTTCCGCTTGAACTCTTCCTATACCAAATCTGATCATAATCTTTCTCATTTTGGTAGCTTCTCCCTCCCATTGGCTGAATCTTGGTAGTTGTGCCAGTTGTTGGGAAGGCCTAGAAATGTTGCGCTTACCATATCATATTCTACAACTGTAACACCAACACTCCCAAGTTCGTCATGACATTGTGTGAACCTAATCAGGTACTATGATATCGTGTTTCCCTTCTGCATTTTTATATTTCGAAGCTTATCTTTGAGTGCCAGCTTCGTGTGGTCACTATTGTTCTGGAAATATGTCAATGCTTGTCACATTGCATATGGAGTTTCTTTCTCGTGGATATTAGAGACAACATGGTCTTGTACTCCCTCCAATATGATCCTCCTCATCTTGGCGTCAATCTTCTGCCAATCTGCTAGATCTTGGGCATCAACTGGTGCTGGTTTCGAGACATAATTATCAGTGAATTCCTTTAGCCCATTATCTTTCATGCGGTCCTTCCAAGAAATGTAATTCGAGCCACCCTCAACGACATACCTGAGCCTTAGACCCTAGACCGCCATCTTGTTATCTCTGAAGAATATATCTGTAAACTCATTCATCCTGCAAAGATAACTTCGAATTCTCTTCTCTATTGTGAATCTAACTTTGATAACATGTAGAAATTACTTGTAATATTTCAATATTTCTCATGTAATGTTCTAAAACATAAGACTCAAATCTACTCTACGCATATTTTGAAAGTAATTCACGATTGAGAAGCAATATCAAAAACATGTGACATGAATCAATTAACACATATAACACAAGGATATATCTAGGGGAAAGCCATTGCTCAAAACCCCTTCGTATCTATATTACATTAATCAGAAAATAGAGAATGAATGCAATGCTTTTTAATGCCTGAACAATCCCTCCACAAGTATAATCTATCTCATTCTTCACAAGCATACTCTGGTCAATACTTAACCAAATTTTTGCTTGCCCAAGTCCCTATTTCCTTCCACAAATTCCTTGGGAATTAGCCCCTATTATTTAGAGAATGTCCTCATCCATAACTGCGCAATCCCTATGGGCCCTTCTCTGAATGCATGCACCACATGTACAACTTGGATAATTATACAATTGATAGTACACTGCCCTTGAACTCTAATCTCAATTGGGTAACTTGTAGATCATGCATGCACGCGAGTTAATTATGGTTGATTTATCAGTTAAAAGTTGATCACTTAGTACGCACCCCACTACTAGACCTCCCACTACTTCCTCCAATGGTTGGAACTAGCTTAACTGAATTAAATTATTACAACTCAAATTAAACTCAACCTAGGTTCCTAAAATTTAGGATACACTCTACATGACTCAAGTTAGGCCCTAAACTTGAATTAACTAAGCCAACTAAGTCAAAATAACTTAGTTAACACATTCTTATTGTATTTTGATGTGGAATTAAAATTTTCTCCTAATTTAATTCAAGGGAAAATTAAATCAAAATTCTCTTGTTGCCATTTTCAACAATTTGATCACGCTCAAGTTTTTTCCTCGATCATTTGGTCTTCATTGATCCTGCACTTAGCCAAATCCGGATAAGTGCCTTCCTGAGAAACTTGACCTCACTCAGCCTTCCTGAACTGCGCAATGCTCAGTCTCAGCCCTCAAGCTTACACCTTGCTCTTGGAACTGCGCAATGCGCAGTTCTTGCATTCTAGAACTACACACTACATATTCTCAATGCTCATCCCTGAACCTTGAGCTATAGAACTGCAAAACCTTGCTTTCAAGTCACCTTCTTGTGTGCACTGTGTAGTCTCAAGTAATGATCCTCCAGCCTGGCTCCTTGAACTATGCAATTTCGGAATCCCTAGGCCTTTGTCCCTCCAGAACTATGTAGTGGGCAACCTTGAGCCTCAAACCTCAAGCATGTCTCCTTGAGCCCCTCAACTACAAAATTTCCTTGACCCGACCTACCTAAAGTATGCACTGTGCAATCTCAAGGCTCAGTCTTTGCCCCTGACCTCCTGAGTTGTGCAACTATGTGATCCTTGAGACATTCTCTTATCCTAGCACCTAGTTCCTGCTTAGTTAGTGGTTGTCATGGAGCATGTTAGAATGGAGGTTTATCAAACTAATGTTATCCTTCCATGGGTGGTCAGCTGCAGGTATTATATCATGTTATGACGAGATGATGATGAAGGAGATGAAGAAGGAGACCCTACTAGAAGACACCTTTGTAGCCACAAAGACAAATTTGAGCATTGAAGAGAAGATGGAGAGACACTAGTTTATGACAGAAGATCAAAGATCATGATCACATGAAGACTCCATATTGATCAGCCCCTTGGAGGATGAATATAAAGAACATGCAAGATCCATCATGAATATGCAAAGAAAGCAACAAAAGGAGCATCTTGGCAACACCACATCATCATGAAGTTCCATGTCATCATTGTCAAGAGTCCTCTCAAGAGTTACATGTGTCATAGTGTCTTGCCACATCATTTGTGGAAAGCAATTATCCAAATGAGCAAATGAAAAATATGTGTAAGACCAAGGGTACTACATGGAATATGAAGAGACGCTATTGAGTTCTAAAGTCTTATAGAACTCAAAGGTCATGTGAGAATTCGAAAATTCATTGTAGATGCTCAAGAGTCATGAGGGAGGTGAAGAGTCACCCCATTTGTTATAAATATACCCTCACAACTCAAGAAAAAGGACTTTTGGGACTTGAAATTTAACCTTGGCTTCTTTAGCATTGGCATAGGAGAGAAGATCTTTCTTTGGAGAAGCAAGTGGTGACTTAACGTTCCGCTATTGGGGCTACTGTCTCAGCATTGTACCTGTCTATCTTGGGAATTCCACTTAATATATGAAGCTCGATGAGATAAAACAATTTCATGCATGTATCATGAATATTGTAGGACTATTCTTTAGATGTTTGCAGTATGTGTTTTGTTCATATGTACTAAGGAAATTGAACTATTTTGGCGACTTTGGTACTTATCTTGTTGAAGGTGTGTTGTATTTGGTTTTATGATCGTGGTTGGATTGTGAACTATTTTGTAGACTAAATTTTGATTCTCTTATGCTCTTGTGTGTCTCTTTTAGGATGGTACTATTAATTTTCTTCTATAGGCTCACTCTCTTTCTTCCTATCATGAAAGTACCTTGTATATATCGCAATTGTATGCCTCATAGTGTCAATTTACTAGCTTGTTTCAAAGAATGTTGTATAACATCTTATGTTAATAATTGCAGCCAAAGAAAAACCCTAAGGACAATGACAACCGGTTGTTTTTCCGGTTGGGGATTCTACTCCAAATAGTGCGAAGTCTAGTTGGACTTTACATCAGGGAGACACCCTTAGTTGACAAATTTCCAACACAGTCAACAAGTATCTATATGGTTCTTTGGAATTTTATTTGGCAGTTTCAATTCTACATATGTCTTGAGCATGGTTATTCATTAGTATGTCTCTTGGTATAACAAACTCAATCCCCCTAGATATCCTTGAGAGGTGGGGTTTCATATTTTAAACTCTAAATATTTATAATAATATTTCTTTTCTTGGTGGCCATACGGCCCTGAGACCTTTTGCGATCGATCAACACTGATTAGTGGATCGCTTTTGACCCTCTAAATATGCCATCTTTATGGGTGAATGGATTAGACAGGGTAAATAGAAGGCGTTGACCTCTCTAGCCCCTCTTTTGCATTTTTTTGGTTTTATTAACTTCAATTTTTTCTGTATCCATTTAATATAGCTATCATCACAGTCCAGATAGGTTGGGTGATTGGTCAACCATGACTAGTCCGACCTCCATATTTTTCTTAGATCAGGAGGTTGTAGCTTTTAACTCATTGGTGACTAATGAAACTAAATTTCCAAAAGTCGCTCCTCCTCAATTTGTCAAGAAGCTTGATGAAATTTGGAAGGTAGAGGTCTTTGCTCCTCATGCCTGGTTGCACGTCCTTCAACTTGTTGAAAGGGGACTTGTGGATTAGTTTATGGGCTTATGTCCCTCTCCTCAATATGTTCATTTATGTATTAAAAAAACTAGAAACCATTAATCAAGAGGGAGATCTCCTCACTTTGCACAAAATGGTTTTTTACCTTCTTCTTCGAGAACAAATCAGATCAAGATCTAATATTCTAGAGTGGGCCATATTTTATGTGCACCCAAGGGATCTACTTGGATCAATGGAGCCCCAAATTCACCCCTAATTGTGATGCATCCTCTATTGTTCCAATATGGGTTAAAATACCCTTTCTCCCCCTCCATTTTGGAATGATGCTACCTTCAAGGGCATTACTAATACTTTGAGAAGATATATTGAATGTGTCGATCACCACGACAACCCCTTCTCCTATGCCCAAATATGTGTGGAGGCTGATATAGATAAGGGCCTCCATACAAAAATCAATCCCAGTTTGGATAACTGGTCTCACATCCAAGAGGTAGACTATGTCCAACTCCCCTTTAAATGTAAAGTTTTTCATGAATATGGTCACTTCGCCCTTAATTTCTCCAAAAAGAAGGAAGAGAAAGAAAAATAGGGAGATCAGGGAGAATAGTGGCAACAAGCCAAGAAAAGGCATGGACCCAAAAAATAATAGCCACCCCCTAATAAAAAATAGGAGTAATAAGCTCATAAAGCAAAATACCCCAACTCTCCAATAAACAAATTCATTAAGAGTGGGGAAGGAGTGAACAAATCAATAAACACTAGCGAGAATGGAAACAGGTTTGAAGTCTTAAACACTGGAGGAGAGGAAGGGGAAATCCCCTAGTAAGGCCACATCGACATGGATCTTCAAATAGACCAACCTCCCCACCATGAACCTGTAGTAGATTTAATCAATGAGTCGAGACCCAGTGTGGAGCAAGTAACGAATCAGGCAGACACCTTTCAGGAAGAAGAGGATTTTCTCTCACCTAGGGAGGCTACAATAGTGATAACATTTGCAAGCTTAGATGGTGACAAATCTAAAGTAGAATAAGTCAAAGAGACTAAGTGATGCACAAATATATCGAGAAGGAAATCTAATAGAGAGGCGAAATCTAATAGAGAGGCATGAATTGAAAATGTAGAGAAGGAGAAATAACTAGGTTACCAAACCACGTTGAAACACCTTTAGCTAGTGGAAACAAGTAATAAGGGGAAAAAAAAGGGCTTTTGCGCAACTCCTTCTAAAGGGGAAACTCAAATCAGAAGTAATTTTAATCATATCTTAGAACTGTAGGGGTATTGGGTCTAAAAATAGAATGGAAGAAGTAAAATATTTGATAAAAAAGGAAAGGCCTACAATGACCCTTATCCAAGAGATCCAAAAGGAATATCAAGAAATCCTCTTAAGACACCATAAGATATGGAATGATAGTGAAATTTATTTTATCAATGCTCGAGGAGCTTTCAGGTGGTCTATGTACTCTTTGGGACCCTAGTCAACTTAAACTCCTGAGCTTGGCTAAATCATCTCACTAGTTATCCTTTCTTCCAATCAGATATGTGCAATTGTCAATATTTATATGGATGTCTACTTCAGAGAGAAACAAGAATGTTGGGCCTATCTTATTGGCCATAGAGGTACTAAATTTGGTTTTTTTAGCATCTTTGGAGGCAATTTTAATACTACTTTACATAATTGGGAGAAGAAAGGGGGCTCTCCCATAAGAGATCTCTTCCAAGAACAAATGGAAGACTTCATTAGAAATATACAATTGATTGATGTTAAGGCATATGGTCTTCAATACACCTGGAACAATAAGAGAGTTGGTTCTCACTATATTGTTGCAAGGCTAGATCATTTCCTAATCTCGGATGCTTTATTCGCCCTTAATCTAAACCTTATCTCCTCTATTATTTTGTGGAATGGCTTGGACCACTTGCCTACCAAGTTGGAAATTTATCCTCATCTAAATTATGGTCCCATCCCCATTAGATTCATCCATCTATGGTTATAACACCCAAAATTTCATGATCTAGTCTCTTAGTAATGGCAAATTTGGGTTGAAGGAATCTTGATCCAGATCTGGGAAAAAAATGTTTTTTTTTAACAGAAACGGGTATGTTTATATTGCTTCAAAAATTCTGAGACTTATGCTCGGTGGTTTTACATCTGAAAACCCAAGTCTAGGGGGTTTCCGAAACAACAAAGTTTTCCTACTCTGCTTCTTACATTCAGTCTAGAAATTTCCCATTGACTAGCATACCTTCTAATACAAACAAATTGCTGTAGCAAGAGACAAAAATACATGACATGAAGAGAGGTCGGCTAAGGCAGAGGGTCCCATGAATCCCCCTCATCGCAGAGGAGAGATCCCGCATGTAAAGAAACAACGATGTTGGCCTCAAGATCCGCTTTTGTATTATTTTTCCAAAGGACATGAAAGAACTGAAGTCTGTCAAAAGACGCGGTCAGCTTATTAATACGATCGAAAATTCGTTGCAAGCAGACATATTTGGGGACTGATTTTGTCACAATCAGGCCAATAAGGTTTTGTGTGTCTCCAATAACGTGAGCCTCCTTGATTCCATGTTTTTGCAGCTGTTTCAAGCCTTGGATAAGAGCAATGGCTTCTGCTTGATTGTTCGAGGTGAGCCCTAAACCCCAGGAAAAGTGGGAAATGATTTGGTCTGAAGGGCAGCGGATAATTCCTCCACGTCCGGCCTTCCCTGGATTCCCCTTTGCTGCGCTGTCAAAAAAAATTGTGTGAATATCTGTGCTACTTCTCCATTTGTCAAAGTCCTCATCCTCCAACCAGATTTTCCATTCTTCTTTGTCTTTCTCTATATTTTGTCTCGTGGGGAGATTTAGCCCCAGCTGCTGACACGACTCCCTACCTTGTTGGTTTAAGCTACAAGCCTACTTCTAGTTCACCTTGGCCTGCATTATTTCTTTGAATATTCTTTTTATTTTCACTCTGATTTGCTGCTGGTTAAGGGCCTTCACTTGAAATATCCGATTGTTTCTTTCAAGCCAAATATTCCAGCAAATGAGCTTTGGGATAATCATCCACCCCTCGAAAGGCAAGCCTCTCTCCGGGAAGGATTTAGGGAATAGGTATCCCCAAAAGGACAACAAAATCGTGATGTTGGATGGAAGGGTGGGGTTGTTGTTCCAAATAAGCAAAGTTTCGTTCCATATGTCATGGGCATAAATACACTCAAGAAAGATGTGAACCGTATTTTCCTCCTGCTATTGACAGAGCAAGCACCGAGAGGGGCCATAGAGGCCGCAACACTGCATATTTTCAGTTGTGCCCCAGCTTCCAAATGAATATATCAATCTTCGGAATGCTTTTAACCTGCCAGATCCTTTTCCAAATCGCAGGGTTGCGAGGGACAGTGGGAATGGCTTTAAAACATCTGTAGCCTTCTGCTGTAGAGTAGCATCCCTTCAAGGAACCCCAACCCATTCTGTCTTTTTTCCTTACGTTTAGGGGGATTTCCCAGCCAACGATTCCATTAATTTGGCCCATGCTTGCTCCAGATGGGAAAGAATCTCTATTTTCTGCCATCCTGCCCAATTGCTGTTATCCCAATCTGAAATGTCCCACAACATGCATCGACCACCTGCAATCATCCACGTTTTTAGCTCCAACAACTTAGGATCCTCCCCAATATATTCTGCATCCATGATCTTGTCCTCCCACAATCTGATCCATTTCCCATTTCCTGGAATCCAATACATATGGTCGCGCAACAACAGAAGAGCGCATTTACACAGTTGATGAATCTCGGAGCCCTGACAATTAGATTGGAAATTATCCAGGCTGTGAAGGTGCCTTCCAAAGCTAAATTTTTTCCACAAGGAAATCTGGGCCCATCCCGGGTTCCTTTCCACCTGCCGCGATAAGATCTTGGCTCCCAGAGCAATGTTGTGTTCCCTGAGAGCTTTTATGTGAAGGCCACCTTCCAGCAGTAGCATGACGATTTTATTCCAACTAATCTGCAAAATTCTCTTGGCATTGTTCTTCCCTCCCTTATAGAAAAAAGGAGCGAATGGATTACTCCATCTTGTGAAGAATGCCCACTGGAGCCAACAAGACAGACATCTAAAAAATTGGAAGATTATTAAGAACTGACTTAATAAGAACGTTCTTACTTGCCATATTGAGCCATGATGGGCCCCAGGCTTGCATTTGAAGCTTGAATTTGTCCAACAAAGGGTGTTAGTCCCTCCCACTCGGGCATCCTTGGAAGATCTGCAGCTCGAGGTATTTAAAAGAGCCCCATTTTGTGGAACCTTTGAAGCCCAAAATTCCGGTGATCGTTCTTAGCTCGAGGCCAGTGAGATTCCAAGCATAAATAAAGCATTTTCCTATGTTGAGTTCACTTCCAGACTCAAGGTAGTGGCGATCAAGCTCCAGTTTGAAGCGGGAGGCCGAGATGGCGGAAGCACCCCCCATGAGAATGGAGTCATCAACAAAGAGAGCATGGTTTATGTCTCTGACTCCCCTGGTGATCCTAAGGCCCATAAGCTCTTGCTCAATTTTCCTTTTCTCCAGCATAAAACTGAGGACAAAATCTTGAATAACAAAGAGAAGAGGGGATAAGGGGCATCCTTGCTTTATCCCGTGACTTTCCTTGAAGAAATCCGTAGCATGCCCGTTGATGAGAGGAGTAATCCATGGTTCCGCAATGCAGGCCTTGACCCAGTTTATAAAGCGGCAGTCAAACCCAAATTGCTGCATGACCCCAAAGAGAAATTTGTGCCTAACTCTGTCAAATGCACTAGCCAGGTCCAGTTTGATAGCCATGTCTTTTTCTTGTCTTTGGATGCTTGGATAGATCACTTCCTGAACTAGAATTAAGTTATTAGTTATCTACCTACCTTTGAAAAATCCCCCTTGATTGTCAGGGATGATTTCCGGAAGAAGGCCTTTCAGTCTGTTATCCATGACTTTGGCGATGAGTTTGTAGCCAATGTTACAGAGTGAGAATGGCCTGAATCTGTTGAAAGTACTTACATCCTTCTCTTTAGGTGTAAGGGCCAAGAAGGTCGAGTTGGTGTTGCGCCCAATCTTGTGGCAGGTCTGGGACTTTAAGATTATTTTGTAGAGATCCCTTTTGACAATGCTCCAACAAGTTTTATGAATTGAGCAGTGAATCCATCAGGCCCAGGAGCCTTGTCCGGATCCATTTCATCAAAAGCTTGCTTAATTTCATTAACTATGATAGGAGAAGTCAGCATAGATTTCATTTGGGCATTGACCTTTAAAGGGACCAACTCGAGCAGATTGGAGTTGAGACTTGCTTTCTTGTCCTCTGTGTACAGATCTTTGAAGTGCTTATGGGCAGCATGTCTGATGCTGGTGGGGTCGGAGAAGGTTTGGACTCCTGAGGTTATCTCCACTATAGAGTTAAAAATTCTTCTGGCCTGAGTGTGCTTGTGAAAGAAGGAGGTGTTCCTATCCCCAGCTTGTAGCCACAGACTACGAGATTTAAGTCTCCAATATTCCTCCTTCCAAAAACAAGCCTTATGGAGATTAGCCTGGAGTTCCTCTTCCAGGATTAAGCTGTCCTTAGAGATGTCCATCTCTTCCATTTGTTTCTGGTGACTTTCCAAACAATCTTGGGCCATCTGCCTTGACTCAGTCGAAGAGGGAAAGGCTTTAGCCCAGATTTTGAGGGCCCTCTTCACTCTCCTTAGCTTTTCTTCCCATACAAAGAAGGGGGATCCACTGACAGGTTGTTTCCAGACTTCCTTAAATTTGTCCAAAAAGTCAGTTTGCTACACCCAAAGGGCACTAAAATGGAAGGGAATAGGTTCCAGATTCATTTGATACTTCAACTCAAGTCTGATGGGCTTGTGATCAGAGATCGAAAAAGAAATAATAGTTGAACTGACATCAAGACCTAAAAGCAAGAAGGTGCTCTAGATGAGAAAAAGATCTAACCTTACATCAATGTGGCCTAGACCTGATCTTCTATTTGTCCAAGTATATTTTCCCTTGGGTGGCTTGACGTCCAACAGATCCCAGTCCTGAATGAACTCTTCCACCCATTCCCTGGCTAGATCCCTTAGAATGTTGCGCCCTCACTTCTCCTCTTAACTTAAAGTGATGTTCATGTCTCTAGAAAGAATGACATTATCCATCTGAATCTTATTTGTTAGCTCCCTAATGGATTCCCAATAGATTTTTATGTCTCCCAAGAAGATTGGAGCATAAATGTTGAAGAGATTCACAGTTTCTTTTGTGTGAAGATGAAAAATCTGAGCAAAAATCAAGTTTGAGTTAAGTTTAACCTGGATTTTCTCAAAGCATGTCTCGTCCTATAGCATTCTGAGCCCTCCTGAGGTGCCTCTAGAGGAGACTGCGACACCTCCCCCTTTCCCTCAAAATTGTTTGCTTTTATGGAGAAAGTCCGTTTCCTCCATTTTGGTCTCCTGGATGAGAAGAATGTAGAGACTTTCCAACCTTACTAGACTTTTCATTGCTTCTTCATTTAGGTTGCTACCCATCCCTCTACAGTTCCAGGAGACAATCTTCATTACTTCATTTTTTGAGATGAGAGGGTTCCTTTAGAGCCCTGGATTTTATTTCTATGTGCTTTAGGGTTTTTTGCCAACGTATTTTCTAGGGTCAGCTAGGTCCCCTACAACTTCTCCTTGTAAGTTTCTTGTTCCCTCTTTTCCCTGGAGGATTTTCGTCCCCTGGTAGATTTTCTGACCGAAGTTTAGGAGTCCCCAATTTCTCCTTCTTCCTCTGACTCCTCCAAATCCTGATCTCCCCCCTTGGTGATAGAGTCTTTGTCATTCGAGGTTCCTCCAGGATATTTGCCTATCTTCAATGTTGCTAGGGTTTCCTGCATTTGGATGTCCTTTTGCATGTTTTGTGGATTGATTTCTTAGACTTCCTCTGTCTCTGAACTTAAGGCTGCAAATTTGTTCTCTTAGCCTTTATGGGAGGGTTTGGCTTTAGGAATACTCCCCGTGGGTGCTGAAATTCCCTTTCCTTTCTCCGTTGGCCTTGGCTTAAGGCTCGTTCTGGGTTTCTTGGCCTGCTGCCATCCTTCTTCTTTCTCCTTTTCTGGGGCTGCATTTTTAGGACAGTTCTTGGCGAAGTGGCCGTACTCATGAAATTCGCAGCATTTGAACAACGGTAGTTTCTAATCTAATTTCTGCAGATGGGACCAATTTCCCACCATTATCTTAATGACTTTTGACAACCCAACTTCGAGGTCCACCTCCATGCAGATTTTGGCACAACCATATTGGTATTTGTTATTAAATTTGTCTATGAATTTCCCGAGGGCATTGCCGATTTGCTGCAAGGATTCCCAGTTCCAACAATGCACCGACAAGTTTGGGAGCTTGACCTAGACTGGAATGGTAGATGGGACATCCTCTGAGGGGTCGAAGTCCGGAGTCCAACGATTAAGTACAACCCTTGAGGAGCTGTTAGCCACCTATAAAAATTTGTCATATCAAATGGTGGCTAAATCTGTTTTAAGACTTCAAGAAACAATTTTTTGGCCAAATTGTGAGTTCTTAAAGTCTTATGAAGTTAACCAATCCTTTAGTTAATCTTCATTGTTGTTTCCCTCATAAACCTGAAAAATCTGCTGTTTGTCTGAAGAAAAATACTGCTGAAAAACCCCATTTTCCCATCATTCTACCCCTCTTTTCACTCATAATTGACCTCCATTTTTATCCCCTTGTTCTCCATGAAAATCCCTCCATAAGCCTCTTTTAACCTTCAAATTCACTTCAAAACCCTTTTAAAATCATTTGGTCTCCTTCCATTTGGTTTAAAAAGCCTCCATTTACCTACCAGAACCACTATTTTGGTCTAAAAACACTGTTTCTAAGGCCTAAAACAGTCTTAAACATTGTAAATGTCTTTAGCCCCCGAGGGCTTAACTCTGGTAGCCCTCCGCCTATATAAGACCATAAGCCCTACAACATGGCGCTAAGGTCTTAGAACACCTCCTAAACCCCCGTCAGAACCTTCTTTTCCGTCATTTTCGTTGTTATTTCATAAACCGATGGTTACAGTTTTCAGTGAATATCCACCATTGATCTCTGCAGATCAACGGTTGTCATTAAAACCGATCCCCTCTCTTACCTTTTCCTCTGCTCATTTGACTCTGTGCCATCGTTAAATCCTGATCGTTCATGTCTAAGATCTGACGATCAGGATCAAACCCGATCTCCGTTCTAAGCTTTTCTTCAACCCATATAACTCTGCCCCGAGATCAAATCGTGGCCGTCCATCCTCATAAATCCAACGGTCCACAAGAAACCCAATGCGTTTACCTCAGATCTTCCGCCCCTCCATCCGACGGCCGAGATGCATATCGTGTTTTTATTGCGTCTGAACGTTAATGGTTCGAAATCACGCGATATAAGCAGTTTTGTTTCACCACGTGGCACGCGATGAGTGGAATCGCGTTGTTTTTGCGAATTCCACTTACCACTCCAGACCCAGCGTGAAAACTGCTTTGGTTTTCCATTAACCACCCTCCTCCCCAATACATTTCTTCATTTAATCCTAGCTGTCGATCGATCTGATTTGACGATCCTGACTTAACGCGACCCCAAGCCATCACCCTTTCCTTTTTGCTCCTGAAAGCTCCATTATCCGATCTTAACCATCCATCATTCAGATCAGACGGTCCCAGTTTAAACCTTTCCCCCTTTCCTTTGCCTTTGTCTGCTCCCCCTAATCGTTTCACTGATCAATATCCACCGTTCATCCTTTTGATCAGACGGTTCAGATCAGATCCCACCCCGAGTCTTCCGCACCTTTACCTTTTCCCCAAAGCATATCATCAAATGATCTCGGCCATCCGTTGTTTCAATATAACGATCCAAATTAGATCTAACCCCAAAAGCCTTTCCCCTCCATCTATCCTCCGAAATTTTTATCGCTCAATCTCCACCGTCAGATGTTCAAATCCGACGACTCTGATTCAATTTCCTCGCCAATTCTTTCGCCCACCCTCTGTTTTCTCAAATGCATTTCTGATCAATCTCAGCCGTTCATTTTTCTTATCCAACGGCTCAGACTTAATTTTATCACCGTTCATCCAACTGCCACCCCTTTGACCCCAGAAAGTGATCTTGGCCGTTGGATGTTTTCATCCAACGACCACGATTTAATCTCGCGCCCGGAGAAACCACTAAATTATTTTCACCGGGTTTTTCTTAATTTCGCTTGTTTTGTGCAGGTTTATAAGGTTTTTCCATTATTTTAAAGAAGAAATGAATGGTCGGGGATGAAAATCCCCCAGGCCATTATCCATGAAGACAAAGAATCTACAGGGTTCCTGCCATGATTTTTCTATGCCTCATGAGCATTCTGAAGTCATAAAGCCCTCTGCGCACTTGCAAGAACAACAAAACACAATCAACCTTAATTATAAAGAGTATCAGTGTTACAGAATTAGATCAAAGCAGAAATGAATGATCAAAGGTTTTAAACATAATTTTGAAGGATTAAGGCATAAATTCGATTATCAAAGGCCTAATCCACACAGTTAAAGACAACATGAAGACCAGAAAAGAAGATCAAAGCCTAATCAGGCCTAAAACACAGAACAAAGACAGATTTAAGGTGTTTTAAGATAAAATAAGGAAATCTATCAGTCCGAAGAGCCTCCACTGCCACATCAGAGGCTAATTGAATCCTGTCCAGCTACCAAAAGCCACCTGCAACTTCACAGAAATTAAAGATGGCATAGTTATTGCCAGAACATAAGATATTTGCCTATAGACAACTGAACAGTTAATACAAATCAAAGGAATTTATTACTAATTGTCAGCAAAGTTATTTTAAAGATAAGAAACAGCCCTGAAGTCAATATTTTCGTCCATCAAGCCTCGAAAAGTAGAAACAGAGTTATGAAGCAGAGTTACAGGTAGAATGCATTCCTGCCTTATGCCTTGCATGGTTTTCAAGGCTATGAATTGCACTGATTATGGGATTAATGATACTTAAACCCTATAAACTCTTCCAACTCTTCATTTTCTTATAAAATCTCATTGAGGAGCACATTGTAAAAGGTTGGTCACTACATATCTATTGCTTGTAAATAGTTTTCTGAAGCTGCTGTAAGCACTGTTTGTAATTGAAGATACCTAAGTTAAGATGAGAAGTTTGAAGCCGTAGAGAACCACTGGACTTGATGATTGTAATTGGTTTGAACATCAAATACAAGCTGATTTATGGGATCCTGGTCTATTTCAATGGTGATGTTTTTCTTATTGTAAATTGTTATTTTCTTTTTGTTTCCATTCTGTTCTCTTTCTCTGATAAAGAATAGCAAATATAGAGTTAGGATTTACTGTCAAAAGTACCCTACTCTCACTGATAAGCTTTATCTTTATGTTTTCCTCCAATTGTGTATTTAGGAATGATTTAATACAGTCCAAGTAGTTAAAGGAATGTTGGTGTTCCCACATCTTATTGCCTGAACTTTAAACATTATTCTTGAATGTTATTTTCATTACTTGCTAAGTAGAGTTGGACTAGGAAAGTTTATGGTTTGCCCTGTCTTCTAGTTTTCCTCCAAAGGTTGTTTGAAAGTTTCTCTTAAGAGTATGTTGAAAGCAAGATAGGTTCAAAGTCCTTACCTGATCTTAGACTACTTTTTCTATTTATCATGAATGTTTTCCTTTTGAATACGCTAAAAGCAGGATAGGTTCAAAGTCCTTACTTGATCTTAAGCTATTCTTTGTGTTTTTAAATGTTTTCTATTGAAAGTGCATCAAAAGCAGGCTAGTTTCAAAGTACTTACCTGATCTTAGATTAATTTTATGTATTTCCTTAAGTGCATGCCAAAAGCATGATAGTTTCAAAGTACTTACTTGATCTTAGGCTGCTCTTTGTTCTCCACCTATTATTGTTTTCATTCCATAAAATAAACTTAAAAAGATCCTTTGACATAGATGAATTTCCCCATGGGCCACTCTTGAACCTTGATGTTTCAATTAAATCCTATTTTGACTCCATAGCCCAATGGATTGAAGCTGCTTCTTGCCTATCTTGTTAGCTGAATCACTCTTTCACTTTCATACATCTTCACCCTTCATTTAGACTTCCTTCGTCTTCATTATATATTTGCCCAACCAAAACCAAACAAAACCTTGTTCTTCATAACTAGCCTAATATCACATTTCAAAGCCTTAAATATAATCAATGTTTGCACTTCTAGAAAGATCCCTCTCTGGATTCAGGAGGGCTAGATCCTAAAATCCCAAAGTGGTTCATAATGTTGTCTCTACAACTTTAGTCTTACCAGTCTGCTAAAATTACAGGGACCTAACATTTCTGGCGACTCCGCTGGGGAACAAAGACCAAATTAGCCTAGATTGGCTTCATAATAAACATGGTGGTGGAACCATAAAACATTTTACCTCCTTAGGAGCTAAAACTTTCCACTTGACGACTCCACACTCTATAACTCCCAAAAGCCCAAATGACTCCACTGGTAGAAGACTCTGAACTGGTTGACAAGATACAGTGACCTCTTTTCTAATTTACAAACATGGATTTAGATACAGACCCATATGACAAACACATGGTCATGATGGAAAGACTGATGTACATGCTTGCAAAGAGAATAGAAAGGTACGAGGCTAATTTAAACATTGATGATCTAGAGCAGCTCATGCTTGTTTCAAATCAACAACAAACTCAACCACTACAAGACATGTATGATGAGCAAGATTATAGAGAAAACAATGAAGAAAAACTGCTAGTCATGATGGAAAATATGATGTACATGCTTGGAAAGAGAATGGATAGGTTTGGTGCTAATTTAAATATTGGTAATCTAGAGCAACCTATGCTTTTCCCTGATCAAACACAAGCCCAATCACCTCAAGATCTAGATAGTGACCAAGATATGTATGATGATCAAGACTTTATAGAAGATGATGAGCAAGGCTACAAAGAAAGCAATGAAGAAGGGTGTCAATAAATAATTAATTGCCTACTTATATCTTGTACTATGCTGATAAGATAACTTCATGAGAAAATTGCAAAAACTAATAGTGAGCAGTACTTTGAGGAAACAAAAATCCACTCAAAAAACGTAGAATCTGATGTGGAAGGAGAGCCAGCACATATAGGAACTTCCCCTCTAGATTATAACCCTTCTCAGATTACACAAGAAGAGTGGCATCCTGATAATGTAGAAGAAACAAATCCTGAACCTTTATATGCAAACTGAGTATCATAATAATCATGAGGAATTTTTTGAAGCACAAGAAGATCAGGAAACAATAAAAAATCCTCAAATTTTCCCTGCAAAATTAAGTGAAGATCTCCTAGAAGAGGCTTAAGAAAACATCCAACCTCAAAATCATCCTTCTCAAGAGACAGAAAATTGTTGTACTCCTGTTCAAAGGAACATAGAGACATTTTCCCCTTTGACAGAAAAATAAATAGATCAAAATATTAATAAACAGTCAATCTCTAAAAATTTTTGCAAAACAAATACTCTTGCCCATTCACATGAAGAACTTTGTTGTACAAATCTAGAAAGTTCTTTGGTAGATTAGAATAAAGAAATTTTTGAGCAAATTGAAACCAAGGGGCCATTCCTCGAAAAAAGGGAACCGACTAAAAATACCCCTACTCAAGAATATGATAACCTCTTCACAGAGCTTAGCCCCCAAAACCATAATATCTTGGCACTTCAAGAGGATAGCTGTATTTTTGTTTATATTGAAAGAGAAGTATCTCCTTTAACAGAAGAAGAAATTGATCAAATACTAAACAAGCAACTACCCTCCAAACCTTCATTTAAACAAGACAATCATGAACATAGTTCCTATTCCATATAACAATCCAATGGCACTCAAGACAAAGAGGATAGTAAGGAAATTAATGATAATATTGGAACTAGTCCTCTTTGGAGTATGAATTTTGATGGGTCATGTACTAAAACTAGTGCAGGTGCAGGAATATGGCTTTACAATACAGGAAACAATCATTCTGAAGCCCATTCATATAAATTGAGTTTTCAATGCACAACTGACATAGTAGAGTATGAGGCACTTCTTTTAGGGCTGCACTTATTGAAGAAATCTGGAGCCCAGAAGATAACAGTTCATGGAAATGCAGAATTGGTAATTAGGCAAGTGAAAGATGAATGCATGGTTAAGCATCCCAGACTTAAAGCTTATAAGGATGATGCCATGGATTTGTTAAAATATTTTAAAGAATTCCAACTTATCCTTGTTCCTCAAGACCAAAACAGTTTTGCTAGTGGATTAGCCCTTGTTGCTAGTACATGTCTGAGACCTTGGGAGAGCAAACAATATACAATTCAAGAAAAAATTAGACTAGCTGTCCCAAACAATAAAAGATACTGGCAAGCCTTTGAGGGAGAAAAACAAATAGAAGACTGTCCTACTGAGGATATACCATATTTTCAAGAAGAAACTCCTCTCTTCACTAATGTCAACCTATCATTTAAAGAACCTGAATTTATATCAGAAGCAAGCATAGATTTAGAGAAAGAAGAAATTTCATTGCTTGTTGATTTGTAGGTTGAAGATCATGATGCTTCCAAGGAACATACTAAAGATATAATCCTCAAAGCTGATACTTTGGAGGCGGACAATCTACCAATCATGGAGGGCCAAAAAGAAGAGAGTCTTCATCTTTTCTTTGTTGATCCTTTGGAAGAGTGTGTGGAAGCTCCAACTGGCTCAAACTATCAAGCATGGATCCTTTGCAAGGGCCAAATATATGAAAATATGTCACCTTCTGTGATAGCCTTGGTTTGAAGATTAATCTTCAAAATGTACTATGGATACCCCTGACAAGCATCCAGAGTTTCTTTTCCTTTTTGTCACTACTCAACTGGCTACATTGGCACTTTTGTATCATATAAAAAATGTAAATATTCCAAGTTAGAATAGGTTAGATAGGAATGTCAATAAAGCTCAACCTTTGAGCATTTAGATAGTTGTTGATTTTTGTCTTGAAGAAAAAAGAAATAAACAAAAACAATAGAAGATAGAAAAGAGGGCAGAGTGAAAACAAGAAAGGTACAGCCCCATACCAAAAAAGAGAAACAAAGTCTGAAGGTGTGCAAGCTCAAATGCCACTCATAAGAAGCACACTCCTAGTTAGTCATACAACCTAATCATGACTAATTAGTTTTCAATTTACTGCTGATAGGTTAGTGAAATAGATTTTCCAAACAGCTTAATCTTGGCTTATCAGTTAGGTAGATTAGGATAGAAGGAAAAAGGTTCAAACAAGCTCAAAATATGAACCTATGAAATTCAAAATATGCATGGCTCTAATCTGTTTAAATTTTGAGCCAAAGATAGAAGATAAACTGGTTCTAATATGCCCAAAACTTGAACCAGAGAAGAAAGAAAGATGGCTCAAAAAAAATTCAAAATCAGAGCTGAAAAGATATTGAAGGATGTTCTTTAGTTTTAAGATCTTAAGCCTTCACCATTTTGCTTTATTTTTCTGCAAATTTTAGTCTATGTGCAGCTTGTCTTTATGCCATAGACCAACAACAAGTTAGACTGCTCAATCCTGACTTGTCTACTTTTAAATTTTTGTATTAGAATTTAGAGAATAAATTCTATCAGACAGTCTAATCCTGACAGATAGTAGTTAGGTAGAGAAGCTTATGAACTCAACAGCTTAATCTGAGTTCATGGAGAAATAAGGGTAGAAATAGAATAGATTTATGTTTTCAAAGGAATAAAATGTTTGTAAAAAGAGTTCTCCAATCCAAATGCACTTTGAAAAGAAGAAAAAATGTTAGATCATTAGGATTGGGTAGGTAGAAAGCTTGTTTTGAAAGAATTCCATTGGTTTTAATGGCTGCAAACATTATCAGATCAATAGAAGACCAGCAAAGGAAGGAAAATTGCAGCTCAATGGATGAGGCATTGATCTACTTCCAGAGAAGACTTGTCTGAGGTTCTTGACACCTCCAAGTAGCTGCCATCCCAAGTTGGAGCCGCCGTTAGCCACCTATAAAAATTTGTCATATCAAATGGTGGCTAGATCTGTTTTTAGACTTCAAGAAACAATTTTTTGGCCAAATTGTGAGTTCTTAAAGTCTTATGAAGTTAAATAATCCTTTAGTTTAATCTTCTGTTGTTTCCCTCATAAATCCAAAAAATATGTTGTTTCCAAGACCAAAAATTTGCTTAAAACCCCATTTTTACGTCATTTTTACTCCTCCTTTCACTCATAAATAAGCTCTATTTTCATCCCTTTTCCATAAAAATCCTTCCATAAGCTTTATTTAACCTTCTAAAATCATCCATTTCCCCTTTAAAACCTTATACTCTCCCCTATCTGGTTTTTAAATCCCCTTATTTCTCCCTCTTTGGAACCCTCGATTTGCCTTAAAAACTACGTTTTTAGGCCAAAAATACCCTTTTCTGCATATAAAATTCTCTGCATAAGCCCTCCAGGGCTTAACTCCTTTGGCCCTTACGCTTCATAAAACCTTAAGCCCCTTGGCCATAGGGTGCTAAAGGCTTAAAACCCCTTTCAAAAGCCAGACTTTCTTTTTGATTTTTACGTTTTCCCCTAGATGAAAAGATTTTTAAAAATCAATATAAAGCATCGATCATTTCAAATCAACGGCCTTGGGTCACCCGATCCCCCTCTTATATTTTCCTCTACCCATTTAACTACTGTTCCATCATTAAATCACGATCGTCCATTTCTATGATCCTGACGATCAAATTAAACCAATCACCATGCCATTTCTCACTCCCCATTTTATAACTCACCCAATCGACAAATCTCGTACCGTTCATTCTTTAGATCCTACGGTTGGGATCTAACTCGATAAATATCCTTCCACGCAAAGAGGCAAGAGCCCACTCTACAAGTCTGCCACCTATATTCCACTATCTCCCCAACACCCGAGCTTCCCCATCGCGTGCGATCCACATGTCGTCAGGATCTCCAGGCCTCCCCATCAGACGGCTCACAACATGTTTCCACGTTTTTACTGCATCGTGGTTTAACACGAAAAAGTTACATGATAAAATTCGTTTTGGAGGGGACGCATGTCACCCGACCGAACCATATTGTGTTTTCGGAGAAAATTTAAAGCTGCCTCGGGGCTGTGCTGAAAAACATTGTGGTTTTCCGCCCAAGCCACCTTCTCCACCGCATTGACTTTTCACCTTTTTTAATCCTGAGTCGTCTGATTGTTTTGATTTGACGGTTCACGTTGTATCCGATCCCAGGTATTTTTCACTTTCATCTAATCTCCCATAACGTTTCGTTGAGCAATATTAACGTGTCCGATCTTTAAATCAGACGGCTCACATTATGTTGCGATCATTTCATCTACTTCCATATTATCTCCTAGAATGAATTCAATTTCGATCTCAAGAATGTCCATACTTTAAATCCAATGCCAGCTGAGATCTACTTTGCGACCCCAAAGCCATCTCCCTTCCCCTTCGCTCCCGGACGCTCCATCAAAAGATCTTAACCATCCATCGTTCTAATCAGAGGCGGTCCCGATTAAATTTCGTCCATTACTGATTATACCGACTTTTTCCCCCTCAGCATTATAAATTCCCGATCAATCTCTGCCAGTGTCATCGTCACGATCGAGCACGTCCTGGGACTTATTCTTAACTTCATTCACCCAAATGCCTCTTGATTTACCCCATAAAGTGATCTCAGCCCTGGTGGATTTTTTCATCAATGACACATGATTAATCCTACGACTCCAAAAGCGACCTTTGACTCTATTCTTGACAAATTTTCTTAAATTTTTGTTCGTTTTTGCGAGGTTATTAAGGTTTTCCCGCGAGTTTTAAAATGAATCAAAGGCTAGGGATGACGATCCCGGGCCACTATTCATGAAGAAGATGAATCCGCATTGTTTAAAGCGCGAGTGATTCGCACTGTGCCTCATGAGCACATTTGTGAAGTCACAAAACCTACTGCGTACTGCAAAAACAACAAATAATACGTGAACATCAAACGGACAAGAAGTATCGAGTGTCAAAGGATGGGATCGAAAGCGAGAAATGAAGAATTAAAGGTTTTTAACACGGTTTTGAGGGATTGAGGCATGAACTCGATACACCAAAAGCCTAATCTAGAGCTAAAGATAGTATGAAAGACTTGAATATGAATATTAAGCCTAATTAAGCCTAAAACACGAGTAAAGAAAATTAACGAGTGTTTTAGGAAACAAAAAGAAGAAATATCGGTCCGAAAAGCCTCCTTTGCCACATCGGAGGTTAATTGAATCCTCTCCGGCTACCAAAAGCCACTGCCGGCCTCAAATAAATCAACGAAGGCATAATTATTGCCTATTCAAAAGATATTTTCCTAAAAGAGAGCTAAGAAGTTATTTCAACCAAAGGAACTTATTACAAAGCTGTCGACAAAGTTATTACAAAGATAAGAAAGAGCCTTGAAGTCAATCTTTTCATCCACTAATCCTAAAAAAGCTTTGAAAAGCGAGAGTTATGAGACGAGTAATAGATAGAATGTATTCCGACTTATGCCTTTTTCATGGTTTTCAAGGCTAGGAATTACATTAAGTGTAGAATTAATAATATTTGAACCTGAAACTCACCTCCACCTCCTCAATTTCCTTATAAAATCTCCTTGAGGGCACATTGTAAAGGGTTGAGTATGCTGGATATCTGTTTCATGTGAAATAGTCACGAAGGTGGTGTGGTCTACATTTGTAATTGAAGACACATAAAGTGAGATGAGAATGTCTGAAGCTATAGAGACCCCTGCTTGGACTTGATGATCTATATGGTTTGAAAGATCATAACTACAAGATGATTTATGGGATCTTGAGTACTATGTCAATGGTGATGTGTTTCTTATTATAAATTTTTATTTTCTTTTTGTTTCCATTACTGTCAATTTCTCTACGATAAAGAAACAGACAAATATAGAGCTAGGTTTTACTCTTACAAGTACCCTACTCTCACTTGATAAGATTTATATTTATGCTTTTCCTCCCTCTTGTAGTATTTAAGAATGATTTAATACATTCCAATCGGTTAAGGAATGTTGGTGTTCCCACGTCTTGCTTGTACTAAACTTTAAACATTGTTCTTGAATGATAATTTTCATTACATGCTAAGTAGAGTTGTACTAGGAAATTTTATGGTTTACCCTATCTTCTATTTCTTTCTCCAAAGGTTGTTTGAAAGTTTCTCTTAAGACTATGTTGAAATCGGGATAGTTTCAAAAGTGCTTACCTAATCTTAGACTACTTTTTATGTTTATCATGAATGTTTTCCTTTGAATATGTTGAAATCAAGCTAAGTTAAAAGTTTTTACTTGATATTAAGCTATTCTATGTGTTTTTAATGTTTTCTATTGAAGTACATCAAAAAAGCGAGGCTAGTTTAGATGTGCTTACGATCTTAGATTACTTTATGTCTTTCCTTAAGTGCATGCCAAAAGCAGGATAGTTTCAAAGTACTTACTTGATCTTAGGCTGCTCTTTGTTTATTCATCATGTTTGATTTCCCTCACTCCCATTTATTATTGTCTCATTCCATAAAATCAACTTAAAGAGATCCTTTGACATAGATGACTTGCCCCATGGACCACTCTTGAACCTTTCTGTTTCAATTAAATCCTCTTATGACTCCATAGCCCAATGGATTGAGGCTGCTCTTTGCCTATCTTATTAGTTAAACCATTCTCCACTTATTTACACCTTCACCCTTCATATAGACTTCCTTCACCTCCATCTTATCCTTTTCCAACAAAAAACAAGCAAAACCCCTATTCTTCATAACTAGCCTAATATCACACTTAAAACCTTAAAAAGATAAATCAATCTTTTCACTTATGAGAGATCCTCTACTGGGATTCGGGGAGGGCTAGATCACTAGAATCCGAAAGTGTGTTCATATGTAGGCTTTGCGATTTGTATTTTCCAATCTTGCAAATTACGAGACACTAACATTCAAGCGACTCCATTTGGGGAAGTTATGAGTAAAATCCTTAAAACAAAACACTCGGCATTTAGTGTAGTATAATTAGCTCTCTTCGAAGCACTACCAAAGCTTGTTGGTAATCATGATAGGACTTATTTGAATCGGTGACAAACTAAGTAACCCTTAGGATTCACATAGAAACTTATCAAACCTTGAAGGAATCGGCTAGCTTAGCCATAAGAGTAAAAATCTGTTTGTCTCATCACCCTAGCTAAGTGTTGAAACAGATTTAGGACACTCTCATAACCCATAGGACCGAAGGAAAACTCCCGAGAAAAGCCCAAAAAAAATATTTCGGATTGGTATTCAAATCAATAAATGGTGGTGGACCATAAAAAATTTTACCTCAAAAGAGCTAAAAATTTCCACCTGGTGACTCCAATCGGCCTCTAATAGGCCTATTACCCCTCGAGTGTTGTAGACTCCTTTGGGAATGCATTGACCAAACCAAATCATATTGTTGGTGGATAGAATAATTTAAATCATCCACTGGCGACTCCCACGCTCTACAACTCTCATAAGACCAAATGAATCCACTCGTAGAAGACACCGAACTAATTAAGCAGATACTGATGAAAACCTCTTTCCTGGTTTACAAACATGATTCCAAGGATGCTAAACGAAGATATGCCCCAATGAGTAGAGATCATATCCCTGGGTTTCCACATAAGATGCCCCAGGTGAATTGGGATGATAACCTTCTTGTCTTTCGGGGTGAAAAGTTTTGTAACCCATTGTTACATATTATCAAATTTCACATACATGTATGGAGGTTAAAGGTTGAATGGCATGAAGGTCGCTTAATGAAATTGTTAATGTTAACATTAGAAGGAAAAGCTAGGGATTGGTATGAATGGTTGAGATCTGGTAGTCTATTTTCTTTAAAGGACCTTGAATATGTGTTTTATGAGAACTATAAAAGGGAAACACTACATCATTATCATGGGGTGAGATACATTATGATCCATCACAAAACATCACCCAACACATTATAGACAATGATGAGGATTTGGGAAAAAAATACATCCTGAAGATCTTTTAACAAAGACCATTCATGAGTTTAATATCCTATTGAAAGGTTATAATAATATAGATGAATCAATTGAGGAATACATCAATCAAGGAACATAAGAAATTCATGAAAATATTCTTGCAAGCATGAACAATAATTCATCATCCCTTATAGAAGAGGCTTAAGAAGATATCCAACCTCAAAACTAGTTAACACAAGAGAAGGAAGTTTGTTGTACTTCTATCTATAAGGAAATCTCTCCTTTGATAAAAGAAGAAATTGATCAAATACTAAACAAGCTAGACTACCCTCAAACCTTAATTTTAACAAGACAATCATTAACATAGTGCCTATTCCATAGAGAACAACCCAATAGCACTCAAGACAAAGAGGATAGTAAGGAAATTAATGATAAAAGCTGAAACTAGTCCTCTTTGGAGTATGAACTTTTGATGGGTCATGTAGTAAAACTAGGTGCGGTGCGGGAATATGGCTTTTATGATAAAAAAAAATTATTCTAAGGCCTATTCATATAAATTGAATTTTCAATGTGTTAGTGTCGGTCTAGTCATACGCCATCGGTGATCAAAAATGCTCTTTTGCATTTTCATATTAGGTGTCTCATACCGAATAAATTTCACCATTCAGTGAGGTCATGGATTCATTGATGGTAGTAATATTTATCGGTTGTCCCTCATAAGGTATTTTTTGATTTTCCTATCTATGGTCTTTAGTCATTAGTCACTTTCATTCTCAAAATCATATCGCATTAGGTCATAGGATGGGTCTCATTAGTTTCTAGGGTCTCACCATGGTCAAATTAATGAGTCAAATGTCAATAATATCAGCAAAGTCATGAGGAAGTCAATAAATACAAAGTCATAGCACTGGAAGATCAAAGAGACATTTTATTCGACTTGATGTAATATTTCACCTCAAAACCGTGTTTTGAGGTGAAAACGTGATATTTTTTCCTTTATTATCATTAATTATGTAGTTCTATATCATCATGTGTAATAAGTCACAATTCAAAAGCTGCATATCTTTGCAAAGTGATGTCCCTGCCTTCAGAAGAGTTTTTCGCACAATTTTTAGTGCCAAATCATCCTCCAAGAAGATCCATCGGGAAAGGAGCCGGAAAGATCTTTCCAACGCGTATACTACACTCTCAAAAGCGACTTACGGATTGAAATTTATGCTTAAGTGAAGTAAAAGTCCCTATATCCTCATATACCCCCCTATTTTTTCCATTTTTTCCCTTTAAAATTTGTATTATTAAAGTTTAATATTCCTTTAAATAATCGCTTTTCCCTTTCACGATTATAAAATCACATTATAAAGCTCTTAAATATAAATGCGATTTATGCCAAACCACTTCCCCAACCATACCTTGTATAACTATATAATAAACAATATCAAAGTTTATTGTAAAGTTCATACGATCCCAACCACTTTCCCTCCATGACTTTGAAACATTATAATATAAATTGAAAATTATATTATAAACCCCGCTATCTTAAAATCATTTCCCGATTGCAATGCATAGCGTCCGATCAATCGCAAGAAACTCGGATACGACCAATCGCGAAATTCTTTGACGCAATTGATCGCGACATTTCATAAGAACCTCGCGATCGGCCCCGCCCATTGTGATCACGACCGTTGATCCGATCGACGATCGGGACGGCCCGTATTCAATCGCTCCATCACGATCGGGAGCCTCCGATCATCCCCCTCAGATTGACGCCGCCCGATTAGTCTCGCTCCCGATTATCCCTCGAGCACGTTGATCTCCCAGTTCCAATCGGACGACCCACATCCAATCGCACCATCGCAATCGAGAATTTACAATATATGTTTCGCCTCCTCCCTTCCGATATTGCGATTGCGATTGACCCTAGGCCCACCATCTGATACTTTCGCTCGCGTATTATAAAAGGCCTCTCCCTTTGTTTTAGCGAATGTTGTTTTATTTCATTTATACGAAAGACCTCCCCCAATCGCATTGGCGATTTCATATATATCACTCCTCCCCCTCTCTCGATTCCGATCTCCGATTGCGATTCGTACCCTTTGGTCCCACCATTTCAATCCTTCACCCATCCATAATGTGACCCTTTGTCTTTGTTAAATCTAAACTTTATTTTATTTATACAAAGGCATTTTCTCCCCATCGCATCGCAATATTTGTAATGTGTTACTCCCTTTCCGACCTCCCGATTTCGATTTCTCGATACCCGGTCCCACTTTAGCCCTCCACCTGTTAATAAATACCATTTTATTCCTTTTTGTATAAAGTGAAAAGATCGTTTTCCATTTATTTCTAAGGGATTCCCTTTGACACCATTGTATATTTCCCCATGACGGACCTTACCCTAATCGCATCGAAAGTTTTGTTTCAAATAACATTCTCCATTCCGGATGGCCGATTGTGATGGCACACTATTTATAATGGTATCCTGTCCCACCTCCACGACTTTGCGATTGCGATTTATATGCGAGTGCACGCCCATTTCCTTCCCTTTTCCCATTTAAAATAAATTTTACCTTCACTCAAAAGGCAAAGTTTCATTTCAAAGGAATGTTTATTAAAAAAATTTGTTTATATTCAAACGGACAAATGGAAAGCGAATGATCAAAGGCCGAGAGCCTAAAATAAAATAAAGATATCTATAGCAAGTAGAAAAAATAGGGAATCGTTCATCGGATTACCTATTGTCTTTCATAAAGCCTAACTGACAAAATCTCCAAGTGGTCAAATGCAATGATCTTGTCCCTTATTTTTCGAGGGCGGGATTATTGTGTTTCTTACTATGATTGTATTTCGGTTCTTCGATTTGTTAGAACATCTCCCTTCTCTTTTGGATCTATGTTCCCACATTTCAGCCCTATTTATTTTAATTGTAAATCATTTGTAAAGTAGTCGGAAAATAGTCCGAATAATCCGTAACTTTCGAAAGTAGGGGAATAGTGTGGAAGAACATCTCTGCGCTACATTGTACAGTTTGAAAGGAATTAATAAGAGATGCGGCTACGAGTTGTGGTATCCATGTGGTATGAGAGTTAGCATTTGTTTTCTCCTTTGGTTTTCATATGTGAATTTTTATGTGTTCCATCCATCCATAAACATTTCCTTTTGAATACTTTCAAGATAGAAAGTTAGAATCCATCTCCATATGCTCTGCACTTTTGGGAAATAATTCATGCTCTGTGTTTTTCTTCGTTTGAAAATGATCCATTTATTGTGCCCCTTTCGAGCTCCTCACCAATCTTTCCATCCCATCCTCTTTAAATTTTAATTGCTAATTTTCCCGCCTATCTTGCCCCATAAAATACCACAGTGTCACGATTTAATTCCAGTTTCAGCTGTCCCTTTTATCCCACACATCCACGAGAATTCATTCATTCTTTCATTTTATTAAAACCTTTTTTTTTATCATTTTATCTAGCCTAATATCAGTCCATTTATTGTGTTCCTTTGAATATTCTTTTACGGAGAGAGACCTCTCCTGTCCTTGTAGGGCTAGCTACAGAGTTTGAGCGTGGTTTAGTTGTTACCTCGATTTGCCTTTTTGCGATCCGGGGTCCAATTCAGAATGCTAACACAATGCACAAATAACATAGTAGAGTATGAGGCACTTCTTTTTAGGACTCCACTTATTGAAGAAATTAGGAGCCCCGAGAGGATAATAGTTCATGGAAATGCGAGAATTGGTAATTAGGTAAGTGAATGAAGAATGCATGGTTAAACATCCCATAATTAGAGCCTATAAGGATGATGCTATGGATTTGTTAAAATATTTTAAAAAGAATTTCAACTTATCCTTGTTCCTCAAAGACCAAAACAGTTTTGCTAGTGGATTAGCCCTTGTTGCTAGTACATGTCTAAACCTTGGGAGAGCAAACAATATACAATTCAAGAAAAACTCGGACAATTGTCCCAAACAATAAAGATCTTGGAAAACCTTTGAGGGACAAATACAAATAGAAGACTATCCTACGAGGATATACCATCTTTTTCAAGAAGAAAATTCTCCTATCAACGATTATCAATCTGTCCTCCCAAGAAAGCGAATTCACACTAGAAGCAAGCATAGATTTAGAGAAAGAAGAAATTTCAATTTGCTTGTTGATGTACGGTTAAGGATGATGATGCTTCCAAGGAGCAGAGACCCGAAGGTGCGAGTCCTGCAAAGCTGATATCTTAGAGGCGAGACAATATACCAATCATGAAGGGCCAAAAAGAAGATAATTCTCATCTTTTTATTTGTTGATCCTATGGAAGAGTGTGTGGAGACCCCAATTGGCTCAAATTTTCAAGCATGGATCCTTTACAATAGCCAAAGACATAAAATGTTGTCACCTCCTATGACGACCTTGATTTTAAAGATTAAAATTCACTATGTACTAAGGTTACCTCTAACTAGTAGCGGTTCTCTATTCCTTTTTTGTCACTACTCAATGGCTACATTGGCACTATTCTATCATATGAATCTTGTAAATATTTCAAGAGTTAGAGTAGGATAGATAGGAAAGCAATAAAGCTCAACTTTGAGAATTTAGTTAGTTGTTGATTTTTTGTCTTGAAAGAAAAGGAAAAAATACAAAAAACAATAGAAAAGAAAGAGGGCGAGTAAAAAACAATAAAAGTACAGACCCCCATGCCAAAAAAAGAGAAACAAAGTCTCAAGGTGTGCAAGCCATTAGGGGAATTTTGAGGTCTAAAATGGGCCTCTAAAGAAATAATAAAATAATAGCTAAACCAATAAAAATATTATTTATGAATTTTCATTTTTATGTTTTGCACCACAATCCATGTAACTATGGTTAAATTCAATTGAAAAAAAGTGTACCAAAATAAAAATTAATAAAAAAATTGTATTGATGTGAATATAAATAAGAATGAGTTTTTCAACAAAATGTCATTATCATTGAACAAATAATGCATTTGTCCTTTGTACTTAAATAACTTAAAATAAATTATAAATATAAATTCATAAAATCTTAATTGTATAATATATTATTAATTAAAATTTATATTATTTAAATATATGAAAATATACTGAGATACAATATTTATTGAAAAATGTGTAAATGCATGAATATTATGTAAAGATATGCATTGTTTCTTTCAATAAAAAAATATGAAATGACAATTATTATATTTTATTAAAAAAAGTGTGAAATGACATTTATTATTAGTACTTTAATTTTTATTATTAATACTTTACTTTTTATTATTAATACTTTACTTTATGACTTTAAAAGTACTTAAAGCACTACCATGGTTAACCATGAGTTTTTATCCACTATTGAAAATGTAACAAGTAAGTACTTTTTTAACTCAAGCAATGCCACGTCAACCATTGGGGATGATGTCATCCCCTAAAATGTGATTGGTTTTCATAAAGTGAATTTTGATTGTACATTTTCCTTAGGAGCCCATTTTAGACCTCAAAAATTCCCCTAATGTCAAATGCCACTCCTAAAAACACACTTCTAGTTAGTCACTACAACCTAATCATGACTAGCCGGTTTTTCAATTTACTTCGATGAGTTCTTGAATTATATCACTAGACTGACTCAATCTTGGATTATCGGTAAGGTAGATTATGATAGAAAAACAAAGGTTCAAACAAGCTCAAATCTCGAACCCTGTGAATTTCAAAAGAAGAATGGCTCCAATGCGGTTTTAAATCTTGAGCCAAATATAGAAGAAGCTGGTTCTAATATTCCCAAAACTTGAACCGAAGAACATATAGAAAACAACTCAAATAAATTCAAAATCGGAAGCGAAAAAGAAATAATGAAGGATGTTTTAATTTTTTTAGATCTTAAGCCTTCACTATTTTTTGGTTTTAATTTTACGCAAATACAAATCTATGTGCGACTTGTTTTTATGCCATAGACCACTAGCAAGTTAGAATGCTTAATCGACTTGAGCGCTTTTCAATTTCGTTTTAGAATATAGAGAATAAAAATATGTTAGACGATCTAATCCTAACGGATAGTAGTTAGGTAGAGAAGCTTATGAACTCAAGCTGGCTAATCCGAGTTCTTTGGGAAAATAAGGGTAGAAATAGACTAGTTTTATGTTTTCAAAAAAGTAAAATGTTGATGAAAAGAGTTTTCCAATCCAAATGCACTCTGAAAGAAGAAAATTTTTTAGATCATTAGGATTGGGTAGGTAGAAAGCTTTTTTTGATAAAATTCCATTATTTTTAATCGCTGCAAACATTGTCAGATCAAAAGAAGACCAGCAAAAGAAAGGAAAATTGCAGCCCAATGGATGAGGCATTGATCAGCTTCCACAGAAGACATGTCTGAAGTTCTTGACACCTTCATGAAGGTGCCATCCCTATGTGGAGCCATTGTTAGCCACCTATAAAAATGTGTCATACCAAATGGTGGCTAAATCAGTTTTAAGCCTTCAAGAAACAATTTTATGGCTAAATTGTGAGTTCTTAAAGTCTTATGAAGATAACTAATCCTTTAGTTAATCTTCACTGTTGTTTCCTTCATAAATCCAAAAAATCTGTTGTTTGCTAAGACCAAAGACTGCTTCAAACCCCATTTTTCTATCATTTTTACTCCTCCTTTCACTCATAAATAAGCTCTATTTTCATCCCCTTTTCCTCCATAAAATCCCTTCCATAAGCTTCATTTAACCTTCAAAATCATCCATTTCCCCTTTAAAACCTTATACTCTCCCCTATCTGGTATTTTCCTTAAAAAATCTGTTTTTAGGCCAAAAATGCCCTTTCTGCATATAAAATTCTCTTAAGCCCCCAAGGGCTTAACTCCTGTGGCCCTTCGCTTAATAAGAACTTAAGCCCTGCAACCGGGCACTAAAGGCTTAAAACCCCTTTCAAAACCCGACTTTCTTTTGATTTTTTCTATTCCCCGACAAAAAGATTTTAAATCAATATAGACCGTCGATCATTTCAGATCAACGGCCCTGGGCCACCCGATCCCCGCTCTTATCTTTTCCTCTGCCCATTTATCTCCATTCCATCATTAAATCCTGATCGTCCATTTCTAAGATCCAACGATCAGGATTAAATCCGATCACCATGCCATTTATCCTCCCCATTTCATAACTTTGCCCAATAGAAAAATCTCGATCGTTCATTCTTTAGATCCTATAGTCGGGATCTAACCCGATAACACTCCCGCCATGCAAAGCACCCACCCACTCACAAGCTGCCACTTGTATTCCACTATCTCCCCGACCCGCAGCTTCCCCGTCGCGTGCGATCCGCACCGTCGGATCTCTGACCTCCCATCTGACAGCTCACAACATGTTTCGCATTTTTTCTGCATCCGTGGTTTAACACTGAAAAGTTACGCAATAAAAGCGGTTTTGGAGGGGACGCATGTCAGCCAGCAAACCATATCACGTTTTTTTTGGAGAAAATTTAAAACCGCCTCAGAGCTACGCGAAAACCATTATGGTTTTCCACCAAACCACCTTCTCCACCGCATTGACTTTTCACCTTTTAATCTTGGCCGTCAATTGTTTTGATCTTACAGTTCACATTGTATCGCAATCCCCAGTCTTTTCCTTTCATCTACTCTCCCTGAATGTTTCGCTGAGCAATCTTAGCCGTCGATCTTTAAGATCTGACGGCTCACATTACGTTGCAATCCCATTTCATCTGCTTCCATATTACCTCCCGAATGAATTCATTTTCGATCTCGACCATCCATCCTTTAAATCCAATGGCCCAGATCACTTTGCGACCCCAAGCCATCGCCCTTCCCCTTCACTCCCGAACGCTCCATCAGAAGATCTTAACCGTCTATCGTTCTAATCTGACGGTCCCGATTGAATTTCCTCCATCCTATTATACCATTTCCCCCTCTGCATTATGAATTCTCGATCAATCTCTACCGTTCATCGTCATGATCGAACGGCCTGGACTTAATCTTAACTTCATTCACCCAACCACCTCTCGATTTACCCCATCAAGTGATCTCAGCCATTGGATGTTTTCATCCAACGACCACGATTAATCCTTGCCTCCAAAGCAGCCTTTGTCCTACTCTTCATGGATTTTCTTAAATTTTTGTTCGTTTTTGCAGGTTATTAAGGTTTTTCCCAGAGCTTTAAAATGAATCAAAGGCCAGGGATGACGATCCCCCAGGCCACTATTCATGAAGAAGATGAATCCACATGGTTCAAACTATGATTCCACCTGTGCCTCATGAGCATTTTGGAAGTCACAAAACCTCTACGCACCTGCAAAACAACAAAAACATAATGAACATCAAACAAACAAAGAGTATCAGTGTCAAAGGATGGGATCAAAGAAGAAATGAAGAATTAAAGGTTTTTAACACGGTTTTGAGGGATTAAAGCATGAACCCAGTAAACCAAAATCCTAATCCAGAGCTAAAGACAGTATGAAGACCTGAAGATTAAGCTTAAGCCTAATTAAGCCTAAAACACATAGTAAAGCAAATTAACAGTGTTTTAGGAAACAACAAGAAGAAATATCAGTCCAAAAAGCCTCCACTGCCACATCAGAGGCTAATTGAATCCTCTCCAGCTACCAAAAGCCACCTGTAGCCTCAAGGAAATCAACAGAAGGCATAGTTATTGCCTATTCAAAAGATATTTTCCTAAATACAGCTAAGCAGTTATTTCAACCAAAGGAACTTATTACAAACTTTTAGCAAAGTTATTACAAAGATAATAAAGAGCCTTGAATTCAATATTTTCATACACTAAGCCTAAAAAAATAAAAACAGAGTTAAGAGACAGAGTAATAGATAGAATGCATTCCTGCCTTATGCCTTGCATGGTTTTCAAGGCTAGGAATTGCATTAAGTGTAGAATTAATAATACTTGAACCATAGAAACTCATCCACCTCCTCATTTCCTTATAAAATCTCCTTGAGGGGCACATTGTAAAGGGTTGGTCTCTGGATATCTGTTGCATGTAAATAGTTTTCTGAAGCTGTTGTAGCCCTGTTTGTAATTGAAGATACATAAGCTAAGATGAGAAGTTTGAAGTTGTAGAGACCCATTGGACTTAATGATTGTAACTGGCTTGAACATAAAATACAAGTTGATTTATGGGATCCTGGTCTATGTCAATGGTGATGTGTTTCTTATTGTAAATTATTATTTTATTTTTGTTTCCATTCTATCCACTTTCTCTGACAAAGAACAACAAATATAGAGCTAGGATTTACTCTTACAAGTACCCTACTCTCACTGATAAGATTTATATTTATGTCTTCCTCCTCTGTGTATTTAAGAATGATTTAATACAGTCCAAGCAGTTAAGGAATGTTTGTGTTCCCACATCTTACTGTCTAAAATTTAAACATTTTTCTTGAATGATATTTTCATTATATGCTAAGTAGAGTTGTACTAGGAAAGTTTATGGTTTGCCCTATCTTCTAGTTCTTTCTCCAAAGGTTGTTTGAAAGTTTCTCTTAAGAGTATGTTGAAAGAAGGATATTTTCAAAGTACTTACCTGATCTTAGACTAATTTTTATGTATATCATGAATGTTTTCCTTTGAATATGCTGAAAGCAGGCTAAGTTAAAAGTATTTACCTGATCTTAAGCTATTCTATGTGTTTTTAATGTTTTCTATTGAAGTACATCAAAAGCAGGCTAGTTTAGAAGTACTTACCTGATATTAGATTACTTTATGTATTTCCTTAAGTGCATGCCAAATGCAGGATAGTTTCAAAGTTCTTACTTGATCTTAGGCTTCTCTTTGTTTCTTCATTTGTTTGATTTCCCTCACTCCATTTCTTATTGTCTCATTCCATAAAATCAACTTAAAGAGATCCTTTGACATAGATGACTTGCCCCATGGACCACTCTTGAACCTTACTGTTTCAATTAAATCCTTTTATGACTCCATAGCCCAATGGATTGAAGCTGTTCTTTTCCTATCTTATTAGTTAAACCATTCTCCACTTATTTACACCTTCACCCTTCATATAGACTTCCTTCACCTCCATCTTATCCTTGTCCAAACAAAAACAATAAAAACCAAGGTTCTTCATAACTAGCTTAATATCACACTTAAAACCTTAAAAGATAAATCAATCTTTGCACTTATAAAGAGATCCCTCTCTGGATTCAGGAGGGCTAGATCCTAGAATCCCAAAGTGGTTCATATGTAGGCTTTGCAGTTTGTATTTTCACATCTAGAAAATTACAGAGACACTAACACCTATATGCTCACATATATAGCATAATTTGGAAAAATAAGTGGCTCGTTATGCACACATATTTTCTTTTGCAACGAACAAACATCACATAGTTTAATTAGGGGAGTTGTATTAAGGGATCGTGAACCACATATCCACATACCTACAATTCAAACACTTTGTATGTGCATTATTCGCCTTGCACACACCATCACTACTAACCAATTTTCTTTACTAACCATTACAAGTAGAGTAATTACTTAAGTTTTAGTTTGAAATTTTACACACAAACATAGCTTAAAACTAGGAGGATTTAAGTAAGTGGTCCTAATCCACATATATTTTTTACTTGTTTTTCTCATTCCAATTCACACCACACCTATCTTAACTAGGAGTAAACTTAGTGGTCGTAAATCCACAAATCATTTTTACTTGTTTTTCTAACCAAAGCTTTTAATTCATTCATTTATTTTTGGGACCAGGACTTGGTGTTAGTAAAGAACTAAAGTAGGCGCTTCCTCCATTGTGTCCTTATTGAAAAATTTTGGTAGCATCTGAACCCTTTCTCAAAGCACTAAAGCTTCCATCTCCCTATATGCTTACATAGTGTAATTAGTAAAGAAGTGTCCAATCATCCACACGTCATTTCTTTTCTTGCAAGGAACAATCATAACATAGTGTAATTAGTAGGATTGTAAATTATTACTACATATCCACATCAATTCTCACATCTTATCTCACAAATTCACTTGGACACACAATCACTCCAAACATTAATCTCACTTAAACTTTGTATAAATGGTATCCTCTTTCTTGAATCATTGTACTTAGTTTCTTTAAGCTTATATTTTGTTGCACACGCTAAATAAAGCAAAGCCTTTCTAAAAACAACCTTTACCTAGAAACACTAAATTCACCATAGGGGCCACAATATAATTTATATTTTGTGCTAGGACCATGGGGTTAGGTATCATATAAGCCATCATGGTTGTTTTTCATATTGAAACATTGAAATTTGTATTTTAGGGAGCTTAAAATCCTACATCATCCTATGAAAAATCTGACACATGGAAAGAAACCCATGGAGGGGGTACGACTAAGGTGGCGGATTATCACAAATATTCTTGTTATCTCTCGACATGTGGCAATGGTTCTGGGTCCAAAAATAACAACTAAAATCTTAGATTCACCCATTCCCACTAGATACAGGTAACTTAGTGGCCAAATATTAGGGCATATTTCCCTATAGGTTGAGGTGCGAGAACCTTTACACCTCAGGTGATCTTGGTCAAGCTATTGGAAGCATCACCAACTCTTTCTGGACATATCCCTAGTATGTCATGCCACTCTAATGCTCTCCATAACTTGCTTGGTTTTTTGGCTACTTGAAGCATCGCTAGTGATACTCATGACGTGGCCCCGTACCCTATTCTAAAATATTCACAAGTCCTAGTTACTATTTGAGCAGAAGGATGTTAGGTCATTTTAGGACTTTTTATCATACACAAAACCTCATAGAAAAATTTTGTTGATTTTTTCACATGTTAGAATTAAAAGGGAAATTAATCATTTATTTTTAGCTTTTTCTTATGTATGTGATTCATTTGGTTTCCTAAAGAAATTTCCCCTCGCCAGATTTTTCCACAAACTTACTAGGGAACCATATGGGACCCAAGGGTCAGTCATCACTCTGGGCGCCTATGGGATCTCCCACCATTACCGGGAGGAGCTCCTGGTCTCTCACCATTATGGCACAAATTACAGGACCAAGCCACCTTTTTTGGCACATCCATTCTTGGAGCCACCTTATTGGGATCTAAATTCTCCCAAGACATCCCCAACGCCATCCCTCAGGGTAATACAAACACTACCCCACAAGCTACTCCAACCAACCCACCTTGAAAGGTACCCCAAAAAATACTACCACGTAGGGTAGACCAATACCAATATGAAGACCAACACAGAAGGTCATTATATCATGGGTAACACCAACAAGATACCATTTTTCACTTCTTTAAATATCCCAAATTGGACGAAACTCACAAATGATCCCATTTGTCGTAATCAAAACTACCCCCCATGCCAACCAAGTTACCATCAAGTATCCCTAAATTCAAAGTAAAATAGGGGTAATACCCAACAAATCATATCATGACTTTCCACCTGTGGTGATTCCTTAAATAAACATGTGTAGATATACTATTCTCTTGTCTTATTATGCTAATTCACTTGATACACAAGTATATTTTATATTCCACTATGTAGGGATGGAAATTGACCAATCACATGAGGAAAATGATGTGTCCTATCAAGATGATCAATATATGCCTGTTTGGTAAATTAATTATATTTAATTTACTTCATTAAACGTGACCCAGGATTCATGTACTTGTGAAATGTATGTGCACTATATATGCTAGGATTTATTCTAAGAACAAGACTAATTGCAAAAATGAATAAAACCAAATGTACAATGAACTACAAACTAGAAAATAATTATGCACATGTTCTTTCAATCCAAAGTACTAACTCACTAACTTGAGATTTTTTGAGTAAAGAACTATCTAGTAATGCAAAAATCACGAAAAGGAAATGCTTGAAAATCAAAACATAGAAGGAAAATAACCTAGTTCTACTCCTACGAAATTGAACTTATTCTGCACTAATTACTGAAAAGAAGTATTCAAACTAAATTGAAATGGGATCGAATTTAATCTAATTGTTATGAGAAAAACGATGACAATAATCTTAATCTATGAAAGGTAAATTTATTTTAAAAAATGACAATGGAATATGATAACAAGAATGAAAATCTAAATCAAGATATATTACTAGTGTGTGCACTAACTTCTAAAATATATTCCTAGTCTAACATAACAAAAATTGAAAATTACTAACATAATTGAAATTTAAAGGCTAAAACAACTAACTAATACTATCATGGAATGATAAAACACTAAGTACATGTAATCAAATATGCATTGAATCATTAACTCTTTTTGATAATTTCTCTTTTATGAGTACTTGTTGACGAGAAAAAATGTACTGCTGACAACAAGGGGGTCTTCCTAGTGAAATGTCCCAATTAGACCTCACACCATTTGGGATAGGAGCCCCATCTGGTATGTGGGCCCGACTTCTGCCATAAGTGTTTTGGATCTTAGTAGTCAGATGAGAAGATGATGGAGTAGAGGCAAAGGTGAAACGACCAATCAGTTAAGAAAAATCAGCCCAATATTGATGAACCATAATCACAGATACAGGCAAGTCTAAGCAGCAAAATAAAAAGGGGGTATGCCGTAAGTGGGATCAGTGAGCTGAAAAAACCAATCAGACATACATGAGTGAAAACAGAAGTTAACTGGAAAGTATTTCACAATATATCATTGACATGGAAAGGAACAAATAAACATAAAGAGAAAATTTACATGAAACAACTGTGAATTAGTTCATAATCCATTGCATGCATGAAAGCACCTGTACAACATAGTGAAATATTAGACAGCTAGTACTATCACCACAAGCAAGCACGTGAATCAGTGTCGGAAAAGAAAATATATTTTTAATGTTGTTGCAACGTCAAATACATGTTTATAACTTATCAAAACAAAATAGTGGAACATGGGTTATTCATCTCAATGCATGATATCAAAACCCTAGCCTCACTACCTCTCTCTCTACTTAATACCAAGAGTTGAGTGCCTTTAGCTCTCAAGCACCAATTCCTCTGTCCTACTGGCTCCAATTGTAGAGCTAAAAAGTCCCTAGTGTCATTTCCTGAAGTTGTATATATATGTTGAGATGTCCTTTGAGTTTCCCTTAACTCTTGGTCTTCTTGACTGTTGGGTTGACTTGTGAATTGGTCCATTTGCGAGCTGCGGCCCAGGGGCTACTTGTGACTTGCAACCCAGGGGTTACTTGCGACCTGCAACCTTGCAACCTTGAGTCATCTGCGACTTGTGACTTGGTCCATTTGTGACCTGCGACCCAGGGGCGACTTGCGACCTGTGACCCAGGGGTTACTTGCGACCTGCGACCTTGCGACCTTGTGACCCTAAGTCATCTGCGACTTGCGACTTGATCCATTTGCGACCTATGACCCAAGGGCTACTTGCGACCTATGACCCAGGGGTTACTTGCGACCTTCGACCTTGCGATGATTGCAACTTGTAGCAGTCGCACAGTCGCAACTCATCTTTTCTGCCCCTGTATAAAATGTGCGACTTGGTGACCTTAGCGAGGATAACGACCTATGGAGGTCACATAGTCGTTGTTCACAAAAGGTCTTAGCTTCTACTCATTCTTGAGGTTTGTGACTTTCTGACCCGTGATACCTATGACTTGAGCGGAGGTCGCAAGGTCGCGCTCAGGGTTGAGTCAAATCCGTCGATGTTGTAGAAAAAATGTGACTGTGTGACCAGATGACGGAGAAGCTCTTGTTAACGGTTCTTTCATGCTGATTATTAGTGAGGCAAGAGGTTTTTTCTTGTTAGAACATGGGTTGTTGCTGTAAACAGAAATGACAGTGGTGGTACACTTATCCCGATACCTATGACGCTGAGTGAAAATCTTCCATTAGGTCAAATGCATAAGCAAAGGTGTTGTTCATAGTGTGCCTACATTATGGTGTTCGAATGCCATTTAGTCGAATGGTCACTCCTCGCAACAATACAATCTCACGTTTATTGTAAAATTTACTGAGCAGTGCCTCGATGCATCTCATGCAATGCGATATTACTGACATTGGTTGTTTGGAGGGTCTCCCGCATGCCTCTTTCTGTGCTTGAAATTCCTATCGGTCGTGCACCTCAACCGTCAATTTTTATACCAGTGATGCATCTCTTGCTTTATCTGTCATTTACGTCCTTACAAATTCTTTGAAGAGTGTTGGCCTTTCTGGAAACTAACCATGCGACCTCTGAATTTCTTTAATGTTCTATTGTGGTCTATGGTAAAAGCATTTATCCATTTTGATCACCCACCACCTCACATGTCAAAGAAAAGCCGCACGTCATATTTGAGCAGCTTCGAATGGATGATTATAACTTTATTTTGTGGAGCATATTGATGGTGTCAGTTTAATGTATCCTCAATGATCCTGCATATTAGAAGCCTCCTTAGTCAATTTCCTTCGAACATACTACCTCCCAAACAGTAACGTCTTTGAGACATACGCGTCCATGCCGTGTACAAGTTTTAGGACTTCCTGAAATATGACTCCTTGGGCAGTCAATAAGGCACTCATTTATGGAGCTGGATTTATGCCCACAATAGCCCATGACTTTCAAAGCATTCCATAATGCATGGTCATTAGAATCCTTCATTTTATCTTTAACCACAGCTTTGGGCAGCTTTCTAACAATCCTCACATCATTGCTAGGAAAATAAATAAAGTGATATTCGTCATATATGTGCTTAAACTTACTAGGATCCCACCAAATGCTATGAAAATAGGAATTTGGAATGTCGGGTTGCATTCAAAAGCCCTACCATAGCTACCATATTGCAAATTGATACACGTTGTTAATTCAAGCCACCATTTGCTTCAAAAAATATATAACCATTTGAATCATGTAACCCTCTCCCTTTAGGAATGGAACTACACATCCGGAAAGATGTGGCTTAACCGTGATCGAAATTCCCCCAGCTAGTGTTCTCTTTTTTTTTTTAGCTTCAATTTCTTTCCCTCAATGTGGTGGTGACATTGTTGGGCATATCATCTGTGGGATTGACCTACATGAAACAATACAATATCAATCAGTTCACAGTTTCCTTTTAGAGAATGATGTCCCCAAATACTTTACATGGAACCATGATCTTGGTGGGATACCCAAATAGAATGCCTAAATGATATACGGTGAACATGCTTCCAATGGACATATGCTATGTACATAAAAAATTCCATTCAAGTGTATGCATGATGATACCCCCCACACATGGCGTGATTGCAGCAAAAGTATCTTGTCATGTTGATGAGAAGGTTTGCAAGGGGCTAGAAGTAGGTCAAGATCGTCTGAGGCTACTACCATGACAATCTAGGGGAAACCAATCTCTGAGATTCAACAGGGAGCTCGCAGTGCTCCTTTAAGCAGCAAACCCTATGCCTTAGTGTATTGATGAGACACCGAGACCAGTCGGTGCGGTGACAAGGTTTGGAAGGAATAGGTCACGGGGGTGTCACTGACTATAGGCCGGGTCAAAACCCTAATGACTGAGCGAGCAGAGGGGGACCCAAAATCTTGAATATACCCAAAATTTTGGGTGGTGTTGTAGCGGCTACAACAAATGGCGAAACACTGGTAGAATCGAGCATCTCTTTCAATGTCACAATAATACTCTAAGTCTAGATAGTGATGCAAAGGAATATTTAGTAGGGTCTGTAGGTACTCTTTTTATTACTTTGACCTTTACAGATATGCCCAATCCTTGTGCCTCAAGTAGGTCTTATTAATTAGAAAACATCAAAGTAGAAGGTCACGGACGCCAAAATTTTGATGATGATATGGAGAGAAAGGCAGTGGGCTTATTATATTCAGAATTTTAAAATAAGTTTCTGGTGTTGCTCCACTGCCAGCAGGCCTAGACAGTATCTCGGCGGAGTGACCTCAAGAAATCACAAATGTTACTCCGCTGCCAGCGAGCCTGGTCAGTACCCCGACGGAGTCATTGTGTTACCTCTCTGTGCAGGAAGCCTTTCTAAATCCTTTACCCTTATTTATTTTTCATGTGCTTGTAGCACTTAATTTTATGTGCTTGTGACACTTATTTGCATGGGAGGATGAGGTATCTCGACTTATTTTACAGGCAAGAGAGGTTGTTTCTTATTTGATAGAAACTGAAAGATATTCTGATTTGGGTTTTCCCTCATGCCAAGCCTTCACCCCATCTCCCACCCATAGGAAAACTATGAAAAATATATCATTAAGATGTTCGAGACTATGCTGGGCACAAGGCTCAGGTTACGGGTATAGGCCATTCAAACTCGTTAGGGTTCCCCACAAGCAACCGGCTTGTATCTCCCTAGCTAATGAATTTAGACTCATAGGCATTATTGTGAGAACGTGACTTTGATGACCTGTTCTGACAGAAGCTGCCTCTTGAGGTAACCACCGCAACCTCACGCAAACAATGGAGTTAGGGTTTCAACAATCAGGGAAAAAAAAGTAAGAAATATCATCAGGATTTTGATGTTTGCAAAGAGGTAAAATCAATCAATCTGGCTTTAAAACCGTTCAAGGGGGAGTAAGAAAGCTAGTCTGGGGACCGAGGGTTTCAAGGCCCTAGGTTCAATGAGGGCTCATGCAATGGTATGCAATGTACGAAAAATGTCACAGCTATCTCAACAACCGCAAATGATGCGAGGAAGAAGGCGTACAATGCGATTCAACAGACAAGGCTTGTGAGGCAATGCAATGCCATGTGCGAGAAAGATCAACTAGTTGCAGGTGGAAGAAACAAGGCAAAGCACATGCAGTGATTATCTAAATATTATGCAGCAATAAGCAAACTGAAAGAGAAATGAGTGCAGCATAAATGAAAAATTATAATGCATAAAGCTACTGACCGTAAGAGAAGACAATGAACATAATTTTAAACCATGAAGCAAAACTTTCGCAAGTAAACCTAATTAAAAACTTGAAATAACAAAATTTTATTAACAAATCCTAGCTAGCCTAAACCTAAAACCCTAATTTAACCAGAGGGGCAGTCGTGTTATGTGAAATCAGCCTTCTAGTGTAGCCATTGCATTAGTTCCTGCCTTGCAAGACCAACAATGCTCACAATCAGATAAAACATACAAAATTGTGCATCGACCACAAGCCTTACCTGAAAAGCATGTACGACAACAAGAAGGTCATGGCTACTTACCAGAGAACGTGCTAGAATGGATTGTTTGATTTGAATTACACTTTCATCTTGATACACGGAAATATGTACCTAAAACCTAAAATCATTTATAAATGACACACATCCATCCACGCACCACCCTATGTCCAATAGAAGTAGGGTGGGACATTGCCTATTTGAAAGTATATTCATCGGATAGAATCCGCCAAACTAGCCAAGGATCTCACCATGATGTTGAGGATGATCAATTTGATGGAATGGAAAAAATAAGCATCTGCTAGGAAAATTTGAGGTGCTTGCAAACCGAAGTGTAGAAACCCTCATTTTGAAAACCCTAGTTCGAAGTTGTACATGGGATCTGTCGAGGATGTGAGGATGTGAAGTAACCGTTAGCAGAGGTTGAATTTTTTTTCCATCTTGGAAAAAATCTGGATCTTTGGGCGAGGGGCTTTCAAACTTCGATGGTCTCGTGAGGTCGACTAGTGAATGGATGTGATCATTATTTGTGGTGATTAGAAAACCGTCATTAGTGGGATTATTATTAATTTGGCCAAATGTTTGCAAACTGACAGGTTAACCATCCAATATATCAAATACTTTAGATTCCCCAGGATAGGATGAATTAAACGGAAGATTTTCAGGCAGTAGAGAGGTTTACAAAACATCACACGCTTGTTCCTGAGTGCAACTGGTACTGGCTGGGCAACAACTGAAAATATTAGAGACAATGGCTGGTGTTTTCCTTCTAGTGAATAAGTTAAGGTATATCGGTTGTCACATACCAGCTGTTAGGGGATAGAAATATTTGCTCAGAGAAACATCACTCGAACGGAAGACCTGCCCAAATGAGTTGACATTCGGTGTGGTTATGGTGAGAGGAGTGTAATACGTGGGAATCATCATTTCAGAAACCCTATTTTTTCTTGTTTCATGGGTCTCATCATGATTGTAAGAACTTGAGGTAACAGCCAATATAAGCTGAATTGCTTCAATTTCCTGATGGCTCCTTGAATCATCACAAAGCAGATCATCAAATTTCGGTGATTTCATATGGTCAACAGATAGATACAAATGACAATTCTCAGAGGCGTGAGTGAAATTTTTTTCAGATAGCTAGTGATTATTGGAGCCATCAATTTGGGAATTTGGTATACTACACTCCTCCAGGGCTAGTAATGTAGGTGAATCAGCAAGAGAAACATTTTGAAATTGCCAAGATAGGAAGTCACTCTTATCGTTGTTTAAAGATTTTGGATGAAAAAGATCGGACATAAGAGATTCATAAATTTCGTAATGTGATTGTGAAACACCACCCACGTGCTTATGATTGTTGCCAACACCAGTACAAGAAAATTTTGAATGACTTGAAGAAACTATTGGTGTGGTAGACTCATGAAATGAATTAGGGAATAATGGATGAAACGATTCAGATGCGGGGCTATCAACCGTAGAAGGAATTTCATCTCACACATCAGTGTCATCTGGAGAGAACAATGATCCCACATGCCTATCATGGTCCAATGATTTTGTAAGGAAATTAACTTTATCTGAGACAAGGCTCAATCTATTTTCAGTATGAGAATAAGATTTAGAACTGAACCTAGGAAAATGTTTAGTGGACCTGAGATTGGTTTCATTAATAGGGAGAAATTTTGGGCCAATATGGTTTTAAAGCTCTGATTTGATAGGGTGTGTGAAAGATTCATGGGTGGTACAAAAATTTTTATTTTCTTGCACACATCTATCATCACTCAGAACTTTTGTGACCACAACTTCATTACACGACAATTTAGGAGGAGGAATAGTAATATTCTTCTTGGAGGCCTAAATGTGTTCTAGAATCGGGGATATAGACAAGGAAACATTAGGGACAAAGTCCAAACAACTGGAAATTTGAGGATTATCATAATGAACACTGGGATCAGGCTTTGTTGTTGATTGAAAGTGTTCTATGGAAATGAAAACCACCTGTCTAAACTACTCAATTAAATATGTCCAATCGACATCCCTTTCAGGGAACTCAAAAAAAAATGAACAAATCTGATAGATAATTCCCCTAGAGATTCTTGATGTTCCATTCTGATATCATTTAACTTTATAAATACATTTTGAAAATCGTACCTATGAAAAGCTTGTTGTAATTCACTAGCGACCTGCTCGAACTAATGGATGGAAGTTGTCGGAAATGTGCGGCATCATTACTTAACGCGACCTTCCAGAGTGAGGGAGAAAAGCACACAATCCAACTCCTCATCATCAATTTTGTAACACTCACAAAACTAACTAAAATACGAAAGGTGCTCGGTTATGGAAACTCCATTCTCACCATCGAATTTTAACTAGGACAAGTGATACATAGGTTCATCAGGAATTGAGCATCGAGAACCAGATAAATATGATAAACATCTCGGGAGAATGATTTGCAAATGAGCCATTACAGATATGAGACTAACTGCAGGCTCTAAGGGCTCAGCTTGTCATCTGGTCCTCCTTGCGCCAATTTGTTTACGAGAAAAATTGTATTGCTGACAACAAGGAAGTCTCCCCGGTGAAAAGTCCCAATTAGACCTCACACCGTTTGGGATAGGAGCCCCATCCGGTATGTGGGCCCAACTGTCTCCATAAGTGTTTATGCTCTTATTTGTCGAATGAGAAGATGATGGAGCAGAGGAAAATGTGAAACAACCAATCAGTTAAGAAAAATCAGTCCAAGATTGACGAACCATAAAAGAAGATACAAGCATGTCTAAGCAGCAAAATAAAAAGGGGGTATGCCGTGAGTGGGATCAGTGAGTTGAAAAAACCAATCAGACATACATGAACAAAAACACGCCAGAATTTAACTGCAAAGTAGTTCTCAATAGATCACTGACATGGAAAGGAATAAATAAACACTATTTCATTAGCAAACGTACATGCAACAATTGTGAATTAGTTCATAATCCATTGCATGCATGAAAGCACCCATACAACATAGTGAAATATTAGACAACTAGTACTATCACCACAAGCAAGCACGTGAATCAGTGCCGGAAAAGAAAATATATTATTAATGTTGTTGTAACGTCAAATACATGTTTACAACTCGTCAAAACCCAATAGTGGAACATGGGCTATTCATATCAATGCATGATACCAAAACCCTAGCCTCGCTACCTCTCTCTCTACTTGATACCAAGAGCTGAGTCCCTTTAGCTCTCAAGCACCAATTCCTCTATACTATTGGCTTCAATTACAGAGCTAAAATTCCCCTAGTGTCATTTCCCGAAGTTGTATATATAGGCTAAGATGTCCTTTGAGTTTCCCTTGACTCTTGGTCTTCCCGACTGTTGTGCTGACTTGCGACTTGGTCCATTTGCGACCTGCGACCCAGGGGCTACTTGTGACCTATGTCCTTACGACTTGGTCCATTTGTGACCTGCAACCCAGGGGTTACTTGTGACCTATGTCCTTACGACCCTAAGTCATCTGCAACTTGCGAATTGGTCCATTTGCGACCTGCGACCTAGGGGCTACTTGCGACCTGCGACCCAGGGGCTACTTGCGACCTGTGACCCAAGGATTATTGCGACCTGCGACCTTGCCACCTTGCGACCCTGAGTCATATGCGACTTGCGACTTGATCCAATTACGACCTGTGACCTAAGGGATACTTGTGACCTACGACCCAGGGGTTAATTTCGACCTCCGACCTTGCGAGGATTGTGACTTGTAGCAGTCACAGGGTCATAACTCATCCTTTCTGCCCCCGTATAAAATGTGCTACTTGGCAACCTGAGCAGGGATAGCGACCTATAGAGGTCGCATAGTCATTGTTCACAAAAGCTTGTAGCTTCCACTCATTCTTAAGGTTTGAGACTTTCCGACCCATGATACCTGCGACTTGAGCGGAGGTCACAAGGTCGCGCTAAGGGTTGAGTCACATCCATCGCGGCTATAGCAAAAATTCTACTGTGCGATCTGATGACGGAGCAGATCTTGGTAATGGTTCTTGCATGTTTATTATTAGTGAGGCAAGAGGTTTTTTATTGTTAGAATGTGGGATGTTGCTACAAACAGAAATGACAGTGGTGGTACACTTATCGTGATACCTATGACGCTGAGTGCGGATCTTCCATTAGTTCAAATGCATAAGCAAAGGTTTTGTTCATAGTGTGCCTACATTGTGGTGTTCGAATTCCATTTAGTCGAATGGTCATGCCCTGCAACAGTACAATCTCACGTCTACTTTCAACGTTACCGAACAGTGCCTCGATACATCTCATGCAATGTGATCTTACTGAAATTGGTTGTTTGGAGGGTCTCCCACTTGCCCCTTTCCGCGCTTGAAATTCCTCTTGGTCGTGCACCTCGGCTACCAATTTGTATAGCAGTGATGCATCTCTTGCTTTCTCTATTATTTACGTCCTTATGAACTTCTTTTAAGAGCTTTGGCCTTTCTCGAGACTAACCATGTGACCTCTAAATTTCTTTAATGTGCTATTGTGGTCTATGGTAAAAGAATTTATCTGTTTTGAGCACCCACCACCTCACATGTCAAAGAAAAGCCACACATCATATTTGATCAACTTCGAATGAAAGATTAGAAATTTATTTTGTGGAGAATATTGATGGCGTTGGGTTAATGTATCCTCAATGATCCTACGTTTTAGCGGCCTCCTCGGTCAATTTCCTTCAAACATACTGTCTCCCAAATAGTAAGGTCTCCGAGACATATGTGTCCATGCCATGTACAAGTTTTAGGACTTCCCGAAATATGACCCCTTGGGCAGTCAATAAGGTGCTTATTTATGGAGCTGGATTTATGCCCACGATAGCCCATGACTTTTAAAGCATTTCATAATGCGTGGTCATTATAATCCTTCATTTTCTCTTTAACCATGGCTTTCGGCAGCTTTATAACAATCCTCACATCATTGCTAGGAAATTCAATAAAGTGATATTCGTCATATATGTCCTTAAAGTTACTAGGATCCCACCAAATGCTATGAAAATAGGAATCTGGAATGCCAAGGGTTACATTCAAAAGCGCTGACACAACTACCACATTGCAAATTGATACACGCTGCTGATTTAAGCCACCATTTTCTTCAATAAATATATAACCATTTGAATCAGGTAATCCTCTCCCTTTAAGAATGGAACTACACATCCAGAAAGATGTGGCTTAACCGTGATCGGAATTCCCCCCAACTAGTGCGCTATTTGCTGTTTTAGCTTTAGTTTCTTTCCCTTGGTGTGGTGGTGACATTGTTGGGCATATCATTTGTGGGATCGATCGGCATGAAACATTACAATATAAATCAGTTCACAGTTTAATTTTAGAGAATGATGTCCCCAAATACTTTACATAGGACCATGATCTTGGTGGGATACCCAAATAGAATACCTAAATGATATACGGTGAACGTGCTTCCAATGGACATATGCTATGTACAAAAAAATTCCATTCAAGTGTATGCATGATGATACCCCCCACACATGACGTGATTGCAACAAAATTATCTTGTCATGTTGATGAGAAGGTTTGTGAGGGGTTGGAAGAAGGTCAAGATCGTTCGAGGCTGCTACCATGACAATCTAGGGGAAACCTATCTCTGAGATTCAACAGTGAACTCTCAGTGCTCCTTTAAGCAGAAAACCCTGTGCCTTAGTGTATTGATGAGACACTAAGACCAGTCGGTGTGGTGACAATATTTGGCAGGAATAGGTCACAGGGGTGTTACTCACTACACGCCGGGTCAAAACCCTAATGGCTGAGCGAGTAAAGGGGGACCCGAAATTTTGAATATACCCAAAATTTTGGGTGGTGTTGTAGCGACTACAATAGTACTCTATGATAAGAATAAAATAACAAGAAATGAAATCTGTAACGAAAATGAACATATAGAAAAGATAAAATAAAATAGTTAAAAAAAATTAAAATGAAAACCTCATAGCTCCCAGGGGGGCCTTGTGGAGTGCAGGATCAACTATCAATCATGACTTCACCCACACATTGAAAAGTAACAGAATCTTGTATTAAAGGAACACAATATCAGTATGTCCTTGGAAGAATTAAAATAGTAATAACAATAATCACAATGACTTCATAACTGTGTTCTTTGTCATGGAAGAATTAAAATAGTAATAACAATAATCACAATGACTTCATAACTCTGTTATTTATACTAATAACAAAACCAACTTTTAAAGAGTGTAAAGTCGATAAATCATAAACAAACTTGACACCTATGAGATCAATCTATTAAGAATCCAAATCTCTTTATGACTTTCCATTGGAAAAGCAAGTCATATGATATTTCATGTTCTAACAACTCAGTGCCTCACTCGCTTGATTCTCTGCTACTTGTGCTCAATCTGCAACATGCAATTTTCATATTTGATCCAACCTTTGAAATCAATATTTCTCACTTCTTAGCTTGCCAAGTAATTCTAGTAGGTGCTTGTTGTGTAACTAGCTCCAAAAATAGAAGAAAAGAGATATCAACGCCTTAGAAATGAGCCACTTCGAGGGGGCAACCTCCAATACATTACATAAATGAAAAATTCTTGGATGATCAATTTACAAAACCTCCTTTCTATATATAGGAGTCCATGGGGCCATAATGTAATCCTAGTGGGCCACAATGTAATCCTAGCCGACCTAACAATAATAATTTAAGGGCACAATAATAACAAAATGGGTGTTACAAGGGTACAATAATAACAATAAGGGGGTTACACTAACAATAATAAGGGACTATACTAGTAATATAGGGACCTAACATGCCCCTCTCCTTCAAAAAAGTGTTGTCCTCAACGCTTGAGTAGCTCTGGGTGCTTCTGTATAAAATTCTCATCCTCCCATGTAGAATCTTTAGTGGGTAGGTTCTTCCACTTGATGAGATACTCTGAAATTGATCGATTCCGTAGCTGTCGAGTTCTTGTTTCCGTGACTGCTTCAGGTTCCAATATGATTTTTCCTTCCTCATCAAGTTCTGGCAATATTGTTTGAGCTGGAAGATTTTCACCTATAACCTTCTTTAAGCATGAAACATGGAAAACTGGATGTACTCGCGAAGAAGCAGGAAGCTCCAATTTGTATGCCATAGTACCAATCTTTTGCAACACCTTGTAAGGACCATAGTACTTTGGCGATAATTTATTATCCTTCTTTGCTTGCTTGAGGGACATTTGTTTGTATGGTTGTATCCATAAAAATACCCAATCTCCTACATCAAAACTTCTCTCGCTGCGATGTTGATCTGCCTGTTGTTTCATTCGATTTTGTGCCAAATTCAGGTTATCCTTTAAGAGTTGGAGAACTTCTTCTTGATGCTCGATGTGATCTTCCACTGCTTGAACCTTCGAATTTTCTCTTAAATATGATGTGATGGATAGTGGATGATATCCATAAAGTGCCATAAATGGGGTCATTTTTGCTGCGGTATGGAAGGAAGTGTTATACCACCATTCAGCAAGAGGTAACCACTTGACCTATTGTGTTTGTTTATCGGATACAAAACAACGAAGATATCCTTCCAAACATTTATTTACTATCTCAGTTTGACCATCAGATTGAGGATGATAAGATGAGCTATGAGCTAATTGAGTACCCAAACAAGAAAATAACTCCGTCCAAAAATTTCCAGTAAAAATGGGATCTCTTTTGCTCACAATAACCCTTGGGTTTCCATGTAGCTTTTGAATTGTGTCCATAAATGTAGTAGCAACTGTACTTGCTTTAAATGGATGAGATAATGCACAAAAGTGTGCATACTTGGTAAGTCTATCAACTACCACTATGATGACACTCTTTCCTTCGGACTTAGGTAAACCTGTGATAAAATCCATTGAAATCTCCTCCCAACGTTGACTTGGAATGGATAAAGGTTGTAGAAGTCCGGGGGTCTTAATTGTTTCCACTTTATTCTGCTGGCAAACCAAACATTCCGCCACAAACTTTTGAATATCAGATTTAAGGCCATCCCAAAAAAATTCTTTCTTCACCTGTGGTAAGTTTTTAAAAATCCTGAGTGTCCTCCTAAAGGAGAAGTGTGCAATTCCAGAAGAATCTTTTGTTTTAGTTGGGAATTCTTGCAAAGATATAAGCGATCTTTGTACCATAAGGAATCATTTTTCCAACTAAATATATCAGATGTACTAGGATCTTGCTGCAACTTTTGAATGAGTGTCCATACATCTTTGTCCTTCTTCCATTCATCTCTTGCTTCAGTTATCCAATCTGGTTGGATAATAGAAATAGCACAAAGAAATGCTTCCACCTCTTCATTCTTTCTTGAGAGTGCATCTGCAACAACATTAAGCTTTCCTTTTTTGTAGATTATTTCAAAGTCATAACCCAACATCTTTGTGACCCATTTTTGCTGCTCTTCTGAAGATAGTCTTTGTTCCAAAAGTGTTTAAGACTATCATGATCAGTTTTTACCTTGAAGTGTCTTCCCATTAGGTAAGTTCGCCATTTCTTTAGTGCATGTAGTATTGCTAACATTTCCTTCTCATAAATAGGTTTCCGTAAATACTTTCCTTTGATTGGACGACTTTCAAAAGCAATGGGTCTTCCTTCCTGCATTAAAACTGCACCAATTCCATTTCCTGAGGCATCACATTCCACAATAAAGGTTTTGTGAAGTCTGGCGTAGCTAAGACCGGTGCTAGGCACATTGCCTCTTTAAGATGTTCAAAGGCCTTAGTTGCTTCAGGAGTCCATGAAAATGCATCTTTCTTCAATAATGTTGTTAGAGGTGTTGCTATTTTCCCATAATTCTTAACAAACTTGCGATAATACCCTGTTAACCCGAGAAATCCTCGCAACTGCTTTATGGTTGTGGGGACTTTCCATTCCTTAATGGCTTTAATTTTGTTAGGGTCTACTTTAACACCCTCGTGAGATACAATATGACCCAGATATTTCACCTCTTGTACTCCAAAGAAACATTTGGATGTTTTTGCATATAATTGTTTCTCCTGCAATAGTTTGAGCACCCTGTCAACATGTTCAACATGATCCTTCCAAGACCTGCTGTAGATTAGTATATCATCAAGAAATACTAGCACAAATTTTCTAAGGAAGGGTTTGAAAATGGAATCATCAACCCTTGAAATGTAGAAGGTGCATTGGTAAGGCCAAAAGGCATGACCAAAAATTCATAATGACCCTCATGAGTTCGAAATGTTGTTTTTGGAATATCTTCAGTCTTCATTCTAATTTGATGATATCCTGAATAAAGATCCAACTTGGTAAAATAAATTGCTCCATGTAATTCATCCAATAATTCATCAATCACAGGAATGGGAAATTTATCTTTAATGGTGAGCTTGTTGAGCTCCCTATAATCCGGACACATTCGCCATGATCCATCCTTCTTGTGTACCAATACTACAGGAGCAGAGAAAGAACTTTGACTAGGTTGAATTATACCTGCCTCTAACATTTCTGCAATCATACGTTCAATTTCGCTCTTTTAGAAGTAAGGATATCTATAAGGCCTGATGTTTGGAGGAACACTTCCTGGAATCAAATGAATAGCATGATCATGATCACGAATAGGTGGGAGTCCTTTGGGAGTTTCAAACACCTTGGAATGATTGTCAAAGACTTGTTGGAGATCTGCAGAAATAGATGATTTTGATGTTGGAACTTCTAGTGAGCATAATTGTGCAATTACGCCTCGCTGTTCTTTCTTTAGAAGCTTTTCATGACATTAGAGCTTATTATCCTTCCTGGCTTCCCCGCAATACCCCGTAATTCAACTTCCTTTCCTTCTGAAAAAAATTTCAAGAAAAGTTCTTGAAAATTAAAAGCTACCGTCCCCAAAGATTGTAACCATTGTACTCCTAGTACAACATCGGCACCTCCCATAGGAATGGAAAGCATTGGACTAGTCAATACATATTCCCCCATGGTTAACTTGATATTATGGCATTTCCTAGAGAAATTTATAGTTCCTCCATTTGCAACCATCACTTGACATTCTGGTGCTGGGTATAGGAAACAATTTAATTCCTTGGCTACCTTACAATGAATAAAATTATGGGTGCTACCTGAATCAATCAACACTATTACCTTTTTCTTCTTTATTTGTCCTTCTATCTTGAGAGTTTGAAGAGTGGTAATTCCTGCCAGTGCATTACACGATATGGTAGAATTCATTTCTTCCTCTTCTAGGGCTGGTTCCTGGTGTATATCCTCTTCTTGTTCATTTTCTTCTTCCTCTTCACAATCTATGTAAAATAATTTCTTCTCAGCACACTTATGACCTTTAGTGTATTTTCTATCACAACTGTAGCAAAGCCCTTTTGCTCTTTTTTCTTCCAATTTTTGTGGTGTCAACCATGTAGGTTGTGGAAATCTAGGCGTAGCAACACTTCCTTCTTTATAGAATTGATTGGTAGGCTTCCTTGTCGCCATTATTTTACATTCAACTTTTCTTGCCAACCTGAATGCCTTCTCCAATGAATCTGGTTCCAAAACGCGAACTTCATGTTGAATATTATCCTTTAAAGTGCCTATGAAGAGATTGATCCTGTGTTCCTCTGGAATATCAGTTACCCTTATATTCAATTTTTGGAATTCCTCAATGTGCTGCCCCACTAAACCCTTTTGTTTGAGATTTATCAATTGGCTAAAGAAGGTGTTGCTCTTTGTATCCTCATAACGTGCTATCATTTCTTCCGTAAAAATTGACCAAGTGACAATTTTTTTACGGGAGCAAAGCCATCGATACCATAAAAATTTATTTTGTTCTAAATGTAAAGTTGAAATGCGTACCTTTTGTGTGTTTTTCATGTTATGGAGATCAAAATATTTCTCCATCTATAGTATCCATGTTACAGGATTCTTTCCATCAAACTTCCTCATATCCATTTTTGGAATATGGTGGTTCTTCCCGCAAACATTAGAGTTTATGAAATCACGATTAACATTGATTTTTTTCTCATCATGAGGTTCTTCTACTATCTTTTCACCATTAGGAAACATTTCTTGTATCAACTTTGTCAAACCTTCGATGTCTGTTTTTAGATCATTCTTCATGTTTTCCATGTTTTATTTCATGTCATCCATCTTAGCTTCCATGCTAGCTTCCATGCCATCCATCTTAGCTTCCACGCCATCCATATTATCTTGCACGCCATCCATCTTAGCTTCCACGCCTTTCTTCAAAACTTCCATTTCATTTTTTGTTGCTCTTTGTGAGAGTGAAATTTGTTGCACTTGCTCTTGTAATTTTGATAGATCATGTTGCAATTCTTCATCTTCATGAGTCATAGTAGAGCCTTCTAAAGGCTTAATGGGTGTTGAATTATTTTTACGGGGCATATTTTAGAACCAAATACTGATATCTATTCTACAATATGCCCTTGGAATCAATTCAAATTGATTCTTCAAACAAGACTTATGCAATTCGGAAAAAAAATACACACCTTTTTCTTGCTTTTGAGGAGCTCGATATTGAAATTGGATTATCTTTGTGATTGAAGCACTTCAATATTTTATTTTCAGTACCAACGTAGCACTCTGAATTATCTTTCGAATGCCACAGGTCTGACCTGATTTGGATTCTCCAAAACAAAGTTGTGTCCAATCTCCCACAATGACCTAATTATGGATTGGTTCAGTAGAGCGAACTTGTACGATTTGCCACGCGTCACTTTTTTTTCCTTTGTCTCTGAAATTTACAGCCAAGAAACTAAAATCCGTGTACTTGTGACCACTTTTTACGGCACTCCAATCCAATGCCCAGAGAGAGAGTTATTGAACTTTTCCCACAATCACCTCTTTGAGATGAAATTCAGGAGCCTGAAAAAGCACTACCTTCCACGGATCATATCTCCAAAAATTTTGTGAACCAAGCTCTGAAATGTTTTGACGAATTTCCTAAAGATTTCAGCTTTGCACCTTATGAATTTCAGATTCTGAACCTTTGCAGAAAAATATTTATAGCGCAAATTCCACGATGACCTGTTTAGGAGCTTGAAAAAAGACCTAACTTCCACAGATGATATCTCCGAAAATGTTGCGAACCAAGCTCTAAAATATTTAGAAAATATTCCTCAGGATGTTGGCTTCGCACCCTAAAAATTTCAGCTTCTGAAACTTTGTAGAAAAAAAGTTATAGCGAAAATGCCACGATGACTTGTTTGGAGCAGCGAAACCCTAGAATCCAAAGCTCTGATACCAAATGTTGTGTAACCAGCTCCAAAAATAGAAGAAAAGAGATATCAACGCCTTAGAAATGAGCCACTTCGAGGGGGAAACCTCCAATACATTACATAAATGAAAAATTCTTGGATGATCAATTTACAAAACCTCCTTTCTATATATAGGAGTCCATGGGGCCATAATGTAATCCTAGTGGGCCACAATGTAATCCTAGCCGACGTAACAATAATAATTTAAGGGCACAATAATAAAAAAATGGGGGTTACAAGGGTTCAATAATAACGATAAGGGGGTTACACTAACAAAAATAAGGGACTACACTAGTAATATAGGGACCTAACAGTGCTTGTCCATCTAAAGGAAAAATTTAATCTTTTGGTTGTCTTCTTCATTCTTCTAGAGATCTGAAACCTATCTAACAATAGATTATGCTTTAGAAACATATATCAATTGCAGAATGTACATAATTCAATGATTGTAAGATACTTTAGTCATAATTTCATTAAAAAAAGAGAAATTAAATAGGGATGATTTAATATCTTGTAGGATTTGATCGTGACATTAATATTCTGAGGTTTTATAGAAAAATGATAGGAAGGTGCAATATGATGGAAAAAAGGGTGGTTAAAAAGAGTCATTCTCAAACTTCAACATTCTCCCACACCAAAGGCTTTGCATGTCCTCATGCACCAAAATTTCAAAATTTATTCATGTCCTCTCCTTTTAGTGAAAGATTTATGATGCTTGTGCAAGTACATCTATGCTATTACTTATTTTCTTCTTTTTCATAATGAACATGGTCCTTGGTTTCTTTATAAAAACTCTTCTTTGTAATCCCCTGACCTTGTTTTTAAGAAACGTATTTCGAGATTTACGCTTCTTATTATTTTTTTACCTGTTGGGGTTCGCATGTTCTGGCCAGATTGGCAAGACCAAAAGATGAGACAACATCAGAACCACTTTCAGACCTCAGGATCTAGCCCTCCTGGGTCCAGAGAGGGATCTCTCTAATTTGAGAAAAGGTTTAAATCTATGAAGCTCAAATTTTAAGATGTTAGGCTAGTTATAGGCACAAGGTTTGTTTGTTTAATTTGTTTGTTTTGGTTGCTGGTTATCTGGAAAGAAGGGTTCAATGTAAGACCAGGATGAGCAAAGAGGAATAAGGCAGAGGTGAAAAGTTCCAGGAAATATTCAAAACCATTGGGCAATGGAGTCAAGAAAGGATTTGCTTGCTACTCAGCAGGCAGGCCTTCAATTGGGCTAGTCATCTGAAACATAGGATCTTTCAAGATGATTATGTGATATGAAAAGTAGGAGGGAGGAGATAACATAGATTTCAGGGCACAAAGTTACAGATCAGCAGGTCGTACAAGGATCCTAGTGGACAGGGCTAACTCTAATCCCCAGTGTTCCCAAATCTTCCAACTAAATCTATAACAACAAGCATCTAAGAACCAAATTCATTTAATTCATACATAAGAGAGCAGGCAATAACATCCACTACACTGGTTAAACCAACTGAAATAATTTCCCAGATAATACATTCAGAAGAGAAACATAAATGGCAAGGAGAGCAGCAACATAGGGTACCTAACAAGGGTAAATCCTATGCCAAACTTCTGATGCAAGCCAGTAGAAACGAAATGAAATGAATGTAAACACAGAGATAGGAAAACATCACTGCTGCTTCAGGTCAGGATCCAAAGAAATGTGCTTTTCATATTAAGTAACAATACCAATCAAGTACAATATTGCCAATAGCTGAATACTCAGTCTGAAAACATATCCTTCAACCTATCTTACAGTCTTTACACAGAGAATGAGTCTCAAAAGAAACCTCTTGCAGTTCTCTGATAACTGATCAACAACCATTACAATATTTTCTCATGCATTTTATAGCTGAAGAGAAGCAGAAGAGGTAGGTGAAGAAATAAATGTTGTATTAAACTCCTGAAAAGAAAGAGGGCTGAAGCCCATTCTGCTTTAAATCCTAAGCATTCAATTCCTATCATTTTTATATGAAATAGTGGTCTTCTTCAGGCCTCTGCTTCTTCTAGATATGACTTTGATGTATTCCGGCTGCAGTACTCCGTGGTACTCCTGGTGATTTGAACAAAGATAAAATAAATTGCTGAGAAGTCTGCCATATAAATGCTCTGGTAGTTTTGATCTGTTGTCTGGTGGAAATTTCTTCAGGGACATGGTGTGGAATAAAAACTATATGGGCACCCTGTACCCGATGAAGAAAAACATTCTGCTGTAGCGAAAACCCTGATGTGCATTGATTTCCGTGTGCTGTACCTTCTGTGTGGTTTTTGGGTCTTCCATATGATGTTTTGCTTCTCAAACCACTACATAGGGCTCAAAATCTTCATTGACGTGCCATAACCTCTTTTTTGTTCCATTTTAAATCCCTATTGGAGAAAACTGCGCTTTTAATGGCCTCGGGGAAGATTGTACAGATTTCTCGGCCCTGTTCTTAAATGCAGTCACGTCCATAACCTTCGTGGCCTTGGCTTTACTAATTTAATCTCTGCATCTGATCTCTTCGGCGTTCTCTATCACTGTCATAGAGACTGAGAAACTCGGCGGTTTTCTGCCACTCATAACCCTGCAGGACACGCAAACTGTTAAGGAATCATGCATGGGGGTTGACGGACACAATGAAGACGATGAGGATGGCCATGCTGGATGATGAGATGGCGGGAGTGTGCAGGTTGGTGGCGGAAAACACAATGAAAAAATGAAATATGGTCTGGGGGACGTGTATGAAGCAAAGGCAGTTTTACATGAATAATCACGAGAAATGACCTTTGAACGAATACATATGACAGAGGTGAATATACGACTGAACACGTGGAAGGGGTGATGATGTGGGTGGACCGGTCAGCGACGGGGGACGAATAGATCTGGACCGTCCGATATCAAAGGATATCGACGGTGGAAACGTGACAGACGGTGGGCCAGAGGCGTATTTGGCTTAGGTTATACAGTGTGCAGCTTCGCGGAGCGACAACCGTTGGATGGGCGATCGTAGATCGGATGGATATTACGCATATCGCTCCATGACTTTGGACGAACAATAGCGCGCGATGGAGGGCGGTTTTGGAACCGTACGCGGGGACATGCGGTAGAAGGTGTATGGAATCGCTGGGTCATCGGGGAAAACTGCCCACCACGCAAAAACGGTGCGATAGAAACCGCCAGGTTTTGACATAGTGTGCTGCGGGGACCACAGGGGCTGGTGTATTCCGGACCGTCGATCTGGCGGGAAATGAACGGTTAAGATGTGGTGATCGGCGATGCATGGGTTTAACGGTGGTTCTTGTGGGGGCGGCGATCACCGTCCCTCCTAATTGAATCAACGGCTAGGAATATCCCCATTATGCATTGGAGATTAGCGCCTTCTTGTGCTGGTGGGCAGATCTAGCGCTGGATCACGTGGAAGAAGAGGTGTGGGGGCTTAGCGAGGAAGGGGCTGGGACTGCTATAATGTAAACAGTGGGTTTTGGGCCCATTCTCAATGTATTTTGAGGGTAGAAAAAGGCAACAATAGAAGGGAAAAAGGTTTATTAAACTAAACCAAGGGTGTATGCGTGGTTTGAGAGGGGCATGGGGATGATTTAGGAGGTTTATGGGGGGAATTTGGGGGTAGGAAAAAGGGAACTTTGACAAAGGACAAAAGGGATGAAGTGGAGGCTTCTGCAGGGGTGCAAGGGGCAGAAATAGGCCTTTTGAGATGGGAATCAGCAGAGGAAATTTATATAAGGAAAATCATGGAGAGACTTCAAGGATGATAAGTTTTTGGGAAAATGCATTCCTTGAAGGCAACAAAACAATATAGCCCCCTGCTTGCTTGTCAAGAATTTCATAGGGTGGCTAACAGTGGCTCCACATGGGGATGGCTTCTTCTTGAAGGAGGCAAGAATCCAGAAATGATCTTTGGAGTAGGCCAGATGCCTACTGCTTGGCACATCCCTTGTTTTCTTTGATTTCACAGCTGCCACAACATGATAGAAACATCAGCAGAATAAATTTTCTTCAACCAGTCTACCTACCCAAACTACAATCCTAACGTTTTTTCCTCCCAAGGTGCATTTTGATTGGTAGACCCTTTACATCATTTATTTTTGCAAACAAAAAATAAACCTATTCTAAATCTACCCGTATTGCTACATGAGACCAGATTAGACTATTGGTCTCATATGTTTCTCTACCTAATCTAATATTTGCTGGGATTAAACTGTCCAGCAGATTTCTTCTCTACATTCTAAGATAGGAAATTGAAAATAGTCAAGCCAGGATTAGACTGTCTGACTTGCTGTGGATCCAAGGCATAAAAACAGTTTCACATAGACAGAAACTTGCAGAAAATTGAAAACAAAACTGTGAAGGCTCGGGATCCGAATCTCAAACATCCTTCCTTCCTTTTTGTGACTCAAGTTTTGAGCGTGTTAGAGTCACCTCATTTTTTCATCTCAGCTCTGGTTTTGGGCATGTCAGAGCTGATTCTTCCTTTTCCTTTGCTGGTCCAGATTTTTGGCATATTAGGACCAGTTGTTTTACTTTCTTTGGCTCAGGTTTTGAGTTTATTAGAGCCACTCTTTTGTATATCAGAGGTCCATGTTTTAAGCATGTCTGGACCTCCCTTTTTCCTCTATTTTTTGAAACATTTTTCTTTTTATTGAAAATAAAAAGCTGCAATGGTATGTACAATGGAAATGAAACTGGAAATTGTGAATTAGCAGAAGTAGTGTTTGAGCATCCTGCCATTGACAGGACCCCCAAACAGCTCTGTACCATCTAGTTCTTGTAAGAAGAAAGCATTCAGACCCACAGTGGCCTGGATGAGGTATGGACCTTGCCACAAACTGTCAAATTTGTTGTGCTTTCCTTTATCCTCTCTTCTCGAATCCCACTTCAACACCCTATCTCCAACTTTGAAATCAGCAGCTTTGGTTCTTTTGTCAAACAATTTCTTTATATTCTCTTGAACTTTCACTGCTCGGTTATAGACTTCTTCCCTTGTTTGCTGGAGATGGATTGTCTGATTTATTCTCCTCACCATGTTGTCATATTCTGTTTGGATCTCTTGGACCAGCTTGATCACTGGTATCCCAAGGCTGGTAGGGAATACTTCCTCCGTTCCATAGACAAGATGAAAAGGTGACATGCCAATGGACTTCTTTTTTGTAAGCCTGTAAGCCCACAAAGCATGTACTAGCTTATTATGCCAGGATTTTTTGTTCTCTTCCAATAACTTCTTGATGATGATCACCAGGCTCTTGTTCGATGATTCAGCTAATCCATTACCTTGAGGGTAATAGGCAGTTGAATGACCTAGTGCTATTTGGTACCTGTGACAAAAATCAACCACCTTTTTGGATCCGAAAGCAGTAGCATTTTCAGTGATTATTTTCCTTGGGCAGCCAAACCGAGAGAGAATGTGACTTTCTAGGAAAATAATGATGACTGAATCTGTGGCATTCCTAGTGGGCACAGCCTCTATCCACTTAGTGAAATAATCGGTGGCGGTTAGGATCCATTTGTGCTGAGCAGAAGAAGCAGGGTGAATTTCCCTTATGAAATCTAGGCCCCATTGCAGAAAGGGACCTTCAACAGTGATGGGTTGTAGGGGTAAAGGGAGGAGTTTTATTTTTCCCTCAAAGATATGACATTTGTGGCAAGAAACTATAATTTTATGAACATCATTGAAGAGTGTGGGCCAATAATAGCCAGCTCTGAGTATTTTGTTTGCAGTGGCCTTCCAACTCAGGTGGCCTCCACATTCTCCAGCGTGGAATTCTTGTTTAATCCTTTCTGCCTCATTTTCAGGCAAACATTTAAGCAATAGGCCATTAGGATTCTTCGAGTATAAGTTTTTATTCAAAATGCAGTAATTCCTGGATTTTAGCTTTAAAAATCTGGCCTTGGTCTTTGATAATCCGGGAGGGGCATTGAGGTGTGTAAGCACATACAGAATGTCGGAATACCAAGAAGAGCTCTGAAATTTTTCCTCAACAGTGAGATCGGGCAATTCGTGTTGCTCATCCAAGGTATTTATCATGTTAATGTCTAGGGCTTGTAGGTTTGATTCAGCCATTAATTTAGCTAAGCCCTGACCTTTAATCAGCTTGGTGGGCTTTATCTCAAGGTCATATTCCAGGATCACTGCTATCCATTTTCCCCTTTTCCCATCTGGGTCTTGGGACAGTATATCTTTGACTACGATGTTGGGCACATAAGCTACAGTGTGAGAATGCAATATGTACACCCTGAAGTCTTTCAAGGCCTTAATCAGAGCATAGGCCTGTTTCTCCACGATGTTGTATTTCAAGGGTGCATCTCTAAGTTCTTTTCTAAAGAAGGCAATTGGCTGTTCCATTCCCTCTGTGTTTTTCGGCAGCAAGACTGCAGCTACTGTATGCTTAGAGGCGAATGAAAAGATCAGGAAATCTTTGGTGAAATCTGGGTTGATTAGGACAGGGGCTTGGGTTAGTGCAAGTTTCACTGATTCAAAAGATTTTTTAGCTCCCACAGTCCATTTAATTCCCGCACCTTTCCTCAGCATGTTAGTCATGTTCATAAGGTGTTCAACCAGATTTGGAATAAATCTCCTAAGGAAGTTAATCTTCCCAATGAAAGACTGTAATTCCTTGATGTTTCTGGGGTGCGTGATCTGTAGTATTCCCTCAACTCGTTGGGGATCTATCCTAATTCCCTTTTCGGATATAATGTGGCCAAGAATTTTACCTTCTTGTAGCCCAAAGATGGTCTTTTTGGGATTCATGGATAGCCCAAACCTTCTGCATTTTTCAAAAACATTTCTCAGATGTTTCAGGTGTTCTTCCTTAGTCTTGGAGTAGACTGTTATGTCATCCAAATAGATGATAATGAAGTGTCCTATCTCATCTGCAAATTCTATGTCCATCGCTCTTTGGAAGGTGGCTCCAGCGTTCATCAATCCAAATGGAATATTCACATACATGAAGGTACCCCATGGAGTGGTAAAAGATGTTTTGAGTTGGTCTTCTAGGATCACTAAGACTTGGTTGTATCCAGAGAAACCATCTAGCAGGGAAATCCTCTTAGAACCTACTACCTTCTGAAGAATATGTTCCATTTTAGGCAGAGGGTAATTTTCCTTGAGTGAGGCTCTATTGAGATTCCTGAAATCTATACACAATCTGATTTCCCCTGTTTTCTTCCTCATAGTCACTAAATTTGATACCCAATCAGAGAACCTCACAGGCACAATTATACCTACTTCATACATTTTCTTGATCTCTTTCTATACTGCAGGAAATTGTTTAGGATTGATTCTACGAAGTTTTTTCCTAAAGGGCTTCTGATTTTCTTTCAAGGGTATCTTATGCTGAATGATTTTTGTGTCATAGGCCTTTAAGTCCTCATAGCTCCATGCAAACACATCAATGAATTCCTTGAAAAGGTCAATGTATTTATTCTTCATGTCTGTAGATAAAGACTTGGCCAGTTTAATCATTTTGGGCTTATCTTCAGTGCCTATGTTGCATTCTTCCACATCAGAGTCTTCATGTCCTATAGTGGGCTTTTTTTCCACATCGTCAAAGTCAAAAAGGTCCTCTAAGGGTGCTAGGCCTCTGGGTATATTCTTATCTTTGGCCTGCAACACCTCTACCTCTTCACTAACTGCATTTTCACATTTGCGGTATGGATTTCCAGTCTGTTCATCTAAAGAGTTTATTTCTATATTACAGGGTGTTTCTTCCTCATCTAAGGATTCTCCACTTAGGAAGTTATGGTCAGATTTAGAGTCTGAATCAGACAACTCAAACTCGTTTCTGCCTACCAGAAAATCTTCGATCTGTTTGTCACCTTCAAAGACCTGCCAATATTTTTCGTTGTCTGGCACAGCAGGTCTAAATTTGATTTGAATGATGATCTGTTGGTCACTGGGAGTCTTGAGGTAGGAACTGGCTAAGCAAGCTAATCCGTTTGCAATGACATTTTGACTCCTAGGAACGAACACTAATTTGTATTCAACGAACGTTTTCAGTAGATCCATGGTGTCATTCCTATATGCTCTCAGCCTAGGATGTTTTGCTGTGTATTCTTCATTCACTTGTTTAATAACTAACTCTGAGTCTCCCCTTACGGTTATCCTACAGGCTCCCTTTTTCTTCAACAGATTCAAACCCAGGATTAGAGCCTCGTATTTAGCGGCATTATTTGTGCATTTGAAATGCAGGCTACAGACGTGGCTCTCAGCGTAGTCATTTTCTGTATTGCGTAACCATACCCTTGCCCCTGTAGTCCTTTTAGTACAGGACCCGTCAAAGCTCATTTCCCATAAGGGGTTATCCTCATGACTATCATTTTTTTCTACCTTGCAGCTGGGTTTGCCATTGTGTAGTGTTATAGGGTCTGTACTGGGCTGTGGGTCGCTTTGTTCTTCATGAAGTGTGTGAAGTTCAGAAGGCTGGTTGGATGACTGTTCACGCTTTGTTTCTTGTTCACTCGGGGTAAGGTCTCCACCGCATATCCTACAGGTTTCGCTGCGGTTTTCTTCTTTTTTGTCCTCTAAATCCAAAGCAACCATTATGTTAAAATCCATGGCTTCTGCCTCTCCGTTTGTATCTCTGTTTTGGGACTCTGACCCTTCCAAGGATGCATCATTACAAAAGATGAAGGAGTCAAGGTCTGTATGTACAGAATAGACAGGTGAATTTTCTGGTTTTTCGGGGCTACTGACTAGGAATTTCATCTGTGTCTCCCTATACAGTTTTCTAAGTTGGCCAAAGATGGGGATTGTGGCATATGAGCCATCCATCTGCATTGTACCTTGCAGCTTGGCTCCCCATGATCTTGATAATAACATGCCATACTTAGGTGGCACATCTGCCACCACAACATCCATGACCATGCATTTAGCTGGGATTTGAGTTAAGCTCACACACAAGTCTTTGATCAGGCCTAGGCATTTTACTCTTCTAGAGTCGAAAGAGTATAAATCTTTGTAAGGTCTGGTTATCTCTAGACCTAGTCTTTCCATAACTACCTTAGGCATTAGGTTGTGGGATGCTCCAGAATCATGCATTGCATTGTGCAGGATCTTGTCATGAATGTTGAGACTGATATAGAAAGGTGGGACTACCCCTTCTTGAAACTTCCCCTCTATTTTAGGACCGAAAAAGAGGGCGGGTTGATCATCATTTAAATTGACAGAGTCGCCATTCTCACCTAAGTTCAAAGCTCTCAAAATATTGCCTTTATATACATCTTGAGTGGCCAACTCAGAAAGTGGGACAGAGATTTTAATTCTTGCAATCTCACCTTCCAAATTGAAAGGGGACTGACTCTTTGGCATACTCCTCTCTGCTTTATTTGCCACTGATTTAGTGGCTGAATCAGTGGACTGATTCTCATTATGTACAGTGTTTGTGATAGTTTTATCAGGAGCACTAACTGCAGTGCTAGTGCTGCTAGCTGGTTTACCTTGTGCATTAATGTTTTGGTTGTCTTTTTCTCTATTCTTTACAGAACTCTCAGCTGCTAACTTGTTGGTTTCAACAGTTTCTTTAGAAGTTTTCACAGGCCTCTTTTTGATGCTGGTCTCAGAAGATTTGGTTTTGGAAACTTCTTGACTCTTTTTTCTTCTAAGTTCATACTGTTCTCTGACCTACATCATGGAATTTTCAAATCCTAACCTGTAATCTTCAGATTCCAACCATTACTCCTCCCAACCGGAGGGTGAAGGCTAGTCTTCTTCTGAATAACAGTTATGGATTGAATCCTCTGTTTCAAACATATTGATTGTGTTTCCCTCAGACTCTTCTATGATTCCCTCATCTTCATCAAGAAAACTCTCTTGGAATGGGGGAATAACTTGTTGATCTGATTCTCTTTGTCTGTTGGGACTGTTATTGTTTCTCCTAAAGTTCTGGTTCTGGTTTTGGTTTCTATTCTAGTTACTGATTGTGACAACCATTTTTTCCATCATTTTTTGTAACCTTTCCACATTTTTAGATAGCTTATCATAATTTTGGTCAGATGTGGAAGCTACATTGTCATCTCTATATGTTACCCTTCTCTCAGCTTTCAGTCTTGCTCTTTTCTCAATCAGGTTGGCTTCTATGTTTACTGCTCCTTTCTTCATGTCCTCCAATTTGTTGTATTCCTTATCTCTAAGCTCATAGGCCATGTCAACATCAAAACCTTCAGGGTATTTTGATAGGGCCATGCCTTGTGGAGGTTTCATATGTGGGGGGAGAGCGTTATAAATGCTGTTGAACCTTGTTGTGTAATCGTGAAAACTCTCTCCTGCGTTTCTTTTAAGGGTCATGTATTCTGCTAGGAGTTGGCGAGGATTTTCCCTAGTTTCCCATTTGTTTATGAAAGTCTGATACAAAGCTGGAAGATCGTTGATGCTACCTGGGGGTAGGCCTTTGAACCATTTCTTCACATCACCCCCTAAGCTTTGGGCAAAGATTCTCATTTTGACTATATCATCATCAATTTCCATGTAGTCAAAGGAATCTTCCATTTTATCTACATGTTGTTGGGCTGTGATGGACTCCTTTGTAGTGAAGTGTGGAATCTTAGACTGATAATCGTTTGGTAAGGGTACTAGAGGCTGGGGTAAAACCAGAGGTGCGTACCAAGCTGCCATGATGATGTTTTGATGAGGTAAAGGGTTAAATTGGGCAGCTGGTATATGGATGATAGGGATATTATGACCAGCAGAGGACTGATGAGTAGACCTAGTGTGACTAAGCCCTAAGTTTTGTATGAAATGTAAATTGGGAGGTGTAGATGGAGGGGTCTGTCTATTCCCAAGGTGTCTACCACTTTGCCATGGTGAATCAGGAACCTCAGGGTCTGGCTAGTCTAAGCTACTGAACGACCTAGTTCTAGATAAGCTGTTAGGTAGGTCTAGGTCGAAGTGAAAGTGTGATAGAGCTGTAAGATCTTCTGGTGCAGAATTAGCTCTATGGATGTGTTTGAAAATAGTTGACCTTTTAGGTGTATGAGCTTCCTTGAGGATGCTCTAAGGATTGTCAACTATTTTAGGTGGGTTTGGGTCAGGGTAAGCTCTTGTATGAATGGTTCTAGAAGCCAGAATGTTGTTTCTGACCAAGCAGCTTAACCCTACTTGTTACTTCTACCGTGGTTGATGTTATTATGGGGGTTGGTCTCCCAGTGGAGTCTAATGTGAACCAAGATAATCAGCAGGCCTATTGATCACCAGTGGAGTCTTCGAAACATTTAGGGAACTATGGAGTCGCCAGATGGAGGGTTTAGGATGTTTTCAGGAGGATACACTGTCCACCACAGTGCTCTTGAGATGTCCCTTTTCAAGGATATCTTCAAAACACAGCAAACTCTAACCAGAGATTGACTGGGAGGGCATTTACCAGATATGTCACCTCTGAAAGAGTGTGAGATCCGGAGGCTACCTGGCCCTTTCCAGACTCTGTCCAAGAGTATGGGAAAACACAAAAAATGGTATAGAGGTTGATGAGAGAATAAAATTGTTTAACTACAAACCTAACCAGAGAGTGTAGGTTTTTGAATGCTTAAGGGTGTTTAAGGTGTAATGCACTCAGATTCCTGAGTGGAGTCGCCATTATGTTGGGGTTCCCATGTTTTGGCCAGATTGGCAAGACTAAAAGATGAGACAACATCAGAACCACTTTCAGACCTAAGGATCTAGCCCTCCTGGGTCCAGAGAGGGATCTATCTAATTTGAGAAAAGGTTTAAATCTATGAAGCTCAAAGTTTAAGATGTTAGGCTAGTTATAGGCACAAGGTTTGTTTGTTTGTTTGATTTGTTTTTTTTGGTTGCTGGTTATCAGGAAAGAAGGGTTCAATGTAAGACCAGGATGAGAAAAGAGGAATAAGGCAGAGGTGAAAATTTCTAGGAAATATTCAAAACCATTGGGCAATGGAGTCAGGAAAGGATTTGCTTGCTACTTAGCAGGCAGGCCTTCAATTGGGCTAATCATCTGAAACATAGGATCTTTCAAGATGATTATGTGATATGGAAAGTAGGAGGGAGGAGATAACATAGATTTCAAGGCACAAAGTTACAGATCAGCAGGTCGTACAAGGATCCTAGTGGACAGGGCTAAATCTAATCCCCAGTGTTCCCAAATCTTCCAACTAAATCTATAACAAGAAGCATCTAAGAACCGAATTCATTTAATTCATACATCAAAGAGCAGGAAATAACATCCACTACACTGGTTAAACCAACTGAAATAATTTCTCAGATAATACATTCAGAAGAGAAACATAAATGGCAAGGAGAGCAGCAACATAGGGTACCTAACAAGGGTAAATCCTATGCCAAAATTCTGATGCAAGCCAGTAGAAACAAAATGAAATGAATGTAAACACAGAGATAGGAAAACATCACCGCTGCTTCAGGTTAGGATCCAAAGAAATGTGCTTGTCATATTAAGTAACAATACCAATCAAGTACAATATTGCCAATAGCTGAATACTCAGTCTGAAAACATATCCTTCAACCTATCTTACAGTCTTTACACAGAGACTGAGTCTCAAAAGCAACCGCTTGCAGTTCTCTGATAACTGATCAACAACCATTACAATATTTTCTCATGCATTTTATAGCTGAAGAGAAGAAGAAGAGGTAGGTGAAGAACTAAATGTTGTATTAAAATCCTGAAAAGAAAGAGGGCCGAAGCCCATTCTGCTTTAAATCCTAAGCATTAAATTCCTGTCATTTTTAGATGAAATATTGGTCTTCTTCAGGCCTCTACCTCTTCTGGATATGACTTTGATGTATTCCGGCTGTAGTACTCCGTGGTACTCCTGGTGATTTGAATAAAGGTAAAATAAATTGCTGAGAAGTCTGCCATATAAATGCTCTGGTAGTTTTGATCTGCTGTCTGGTGGAAATTTCTTCAGGGACACGGTGTGGAATAAAAACTGTATGGTCACCCTGTACTCGATGAAGAAAAACATTCTGCTGCAGCGAAAACCCTGATGTGCATTGATTTCCATGTGCTGTACCTTCTGCTTGGTTTCTGGGTCTTCCATCTGATGTTTTGCTTCTCAAACCACTGCATAGGGCTCAAAATCTTCATTGATGTGCCCTAACCTCTTTGTTGTTCCATTTTAAATCCTTGTTGGAGAAAACTACGCTTTTAATGGCCCCAGAGAAAATTGTACAGATTTCTTGGACCTGTTCTTAAATGCTGTAACGTCCATAACCTTCCCGGGCTTGGCTTTACTAATTTAATCTCTGCATCTGATTTCTTCGGCGTTCTCTGTCACTGTCATAGAGACTGAGAAACTCGGCGGTTTTCTGCCGCTCATAACCCTGCAGGATACGTAAACTGTTAAGGAATCATGCATGGGGGGTGACAGAAACAATGAAGACGATGAGGATGGCCATGCTGGATGATGAGACAGTGGGAGTGTGTAGGTTGGTGGCGGAAAACACAGTGAAACAATGAAATATGGTCTGGGGGACGTGCACAAAGCAGAGGCAGTTTTACATGAATAATCACGAGAAATGACCTTTGAACGAATACATATGACGGAGGTGAATATACGACTGAACACGTGGAAGGGGTGATGACGTGGGTGGACCGGTTAGCGACGAGGGATGAACGAATCTGGACCGTCCGATCTCAAAGGGGATCAACGGTGGAAACGCGACAGACGGTGGGCCAGAGGTGTATTTGGCTTAGGTTATACAGTGCGCAGCTTCGCAGAGCGACAACCGTTGGATGGGTGATCGCAGATCAGACGGATATTACGCATATCGCTCCGTGACTTTGGACGAACAATAGCGCGCGATGGAGGGTGGTTTTGGAATCGTACGCGGGGACACGCGGCAGAAGGTGTATGGAATCGTTGGGTCATCGGGGAAAACCACCCACCGCGCAAAAACGGTGCGATAGAAACCGCCAGGTTTTGACATAGTGCGCTGTGGGGACCATAGGGGCTGGTGTATTCCAGACCGTCGATCTGGCGGGAAATGAACGGTTAAGATGTGGTGATCGGCGATGCATGGGTTTAACGGTGGTTGCTGTGGGGGCGGCGATCATCGTCCCTCTTGTTTGAATCAACGACTAGGAATATCCCCAATATGCATTGGAGATTAGCGCCTTCTTGTGCTGGCGGGTTGTTCTAGCGCTGGATCACGTGGAAGAAGAGGTGTGGGGGCTTAGCGAGGAAGGGGCTGGGACTGCTATAATGTAAACAGTGGGTTTTGGGCCCATTCTCAATGTATTTTGAGGGTAGAAAAAGGCAACGATAGAAGGGAAAAAGGTTTATTAAACTAAACCAAGGGTGTATGTGTGGTTTGAGAGGGGCATGGGGATGATTTAGGAGGTTTAGGGGGGGAATTTGGGGGTAGGAAAAAGGGAACTTTGACAAAGGACAAAAGGGATGAAGTGGAGGCTTCTGCAGGGGTGCAAGGTGCAGAAATAGGCCTTTTGAGATGGGAATCAGTAGAGGAAATTTATATAAGGCAAATCATGGAGAGACTTCAAGGATGATGAGTTTTTAGGAAAATGCATTCCTTGAAGGCTCCAAAACAATCTAGCCCCCTGCTTGCTTGTCAAGAATTTCATAGGGGGGCTAACAGTACCAATGAAAGAGGTGTAGTAATATGTTGTCATTCTGAGTCCTTAGTATATCATTCTAAACCTTAGCCTCTTCTCTCTCTTGCATCAAATGTGTGGTAAGGATTTCTAATTCATAAACATCCTGATTCAGATTTTCTTCAATTTTTTGACCCTGTTCTATACTTGATTTTGTTGCTGAGGTCTCACATGTTTCAAATTGAGATGAATTTTCTTTCTGTTGTGCCTTTTTCTCTAGATATTATACATAGTCGTAGATCTCTTATTGAACTGGATCAATTTCTGGGGTCCACCTTGTGGGATTTCCTATTGGACTGATTGTACGAGGACGTGTATTAAACCCGTCATGTTAAATATAAATCATCTCTAGTGATTGAGTATTTGTTGATAATTTTGAAATTCTCTTACTCCTCCTTACATTCAATCTTTTGATATTTTGTTTTTTAGTTTCACCGCCTTTTGTTTTCTTCTTTAATTCAGTCACAAGCTAGCTTGGGCTCACTTTCTTCCTTCTAGGTTTTTGTTTGTCACTTTTCTATTTTAATTTTCCAAGAAATTGAGACAGTGGAGTATTGCCCTCAAATGAGTCTTCTGGAATTTCAGTCACATTTTCTTCTTGAACTTCTTCTTGGGTTTTCTCTTTTTCAGAACTAGGGTTTAATTTTCTCCTACTTCTTTTCATTTTTATGCTTGGTTATTTCACTTAAGATTCCACAAAATGATTTATTACCAAAAAATCCTACAAATCATCCCCTTTTTATTGAAAATGTTCTTCTAAAAAAATCTTAATGATTCCATGATGTTGCAAAGAACGATCTATGGACCTATATTCTCTTTGAATACTAGATGCCATTTTATTCAAGATTTTCAGTAAAAATTAGGGTAAATTGATTTCTAATCCATCAAGAATGTGCATTATAAGCGTATCATGATGAATAAACATGATTCCAAATCCCCCATCGCATGTTATGAATTACTGGATTACTAATAGAATATTTATCCATTTTCCTTTTAATGTTGTGAAATGAATACCTTTGTTGAAAATAGATAATTCCATATCTGGTTCCTTTAAGAAGTGTACCCAATCATTCTCCTTATTCAATTTTTTTTAAACCAACTTTCTCCATTCCTTGGGAGTCATGTTGCTTCTACTATCATTGATTATGTGAGAATGAGTTTGATGTCCCCAATTTCAACCTCTACTCCATCAAAGGCTCAAGCGAATTCTTTAGTAACCTCTGATTCATATCCATTGAAATTATAGAAGAACTGGATCCACCCCACCTGTTGTAGCTGCTCCTTAACTCTGGAATAAGCCTAGATACATTTCTCATCATTTGGTTCATATCAAAAAAGTGTACCCATCGTGTGGAGAAGGTTTCAGTCCAGAATGCTCTCTTCGACTGTGAAATGGAAGAAAAATGAAGAGTGAAGTATTTGGAATGAGAAATGAATATGGAGCGGGTTTTAAATGATGGTGAGGTAAGGTATGGATGAAGGAATTACTATTATGTCCGACTTGTACTTGCACAGTTTCCTATATCCGCTTTCAAAGGACTGATGTTATGTGCTTTATTTATTAATCAAACTTTGATGTGACAAGTGTGAAGTGATGAGGGGTTAAGGTCATTATGGTAAATATATTTATAAGATCTTCAATCCTTTAATATCACATCCATAATTTAAAGTACAAGTTTTTAAATGAAACATAACTCAAGTATCTTACATACCTTAATGTTTCTTTAGATACATTTCTGCTGTTGAATTTTATTTTTGTTGCAGAACTGTGAATTGACTGCAAAATTATAGGATTTATGTCTATCAGCTTGTGGTTCTATTGGAGAATACTTCCTTATTTTTGATAGTTGATCACATAAAAATTTGAGGAAAAAGAGGTATAAAAGGAAACAGGGATAAGAGAAAAAGGATTTCTGAAAATATTAACTGCCAATAAATCTTGGTTTTCAATAAAGATTTGATTTATAAACATTCCAATAAAGTTGGTTTTCATATTTATACATTTATTTATTTATTTTTATTGAAAAAGGAATTACAATGAAGTTGAAAAGTGAGGAGGAAAATCTCCTTCCTTAATCCACTTAAACTAAAAAATTTCTTGTAGATACTTAACAAATTCCTCCTCTGTCAATGGTTTATGATATACTATCAATTTATGGCCATTAACAAGAAAATACATTTTTTCATCATCAATAGTCTTGATTTTTACTAATCCCTTGTAAAAAACAATATCAATCTCATAAGGACCAAGCCAATGAGTCTAAAAATTGCCTTGAAAATATTTAAACTTGGAATAAAAAAGAAGTGTCTAGTCGCCTTGTTTGAACTTTTTGTCTTTGATGAACTTGTCATGTCATTTTGATCTTTGGTGTTTCATATGCTAGTTCTTTGAATATTATCTTGCCAGATTTCATTTAGCTCATTCAATTGTGCTAGCCTTTTCTTCTAAGCTTCTGACAGGTCAAGGACCAATTTAACAATTTTTCTATAGGTCTCCACTTGGAACTCGATTGGGAACAAAATTTTCTTCGCATAGACAAGCTCATAGGGAGTATGCCCAGTTGTGTTCCTCCATGTGGTTCGATATGCCCACAGTGCTTCTAGAATTTTTTCTGCCCAATCCTTTGTATGCAAATGCACAGTTTTGGTAAGAATTGCTTCAAGAACCTTGTTGGTAGATTCCACTTGCCCATTGGCTTGTGGGTGATATGGAGAAGAATTTCGATGATTGATTTTAGACTTCTCCATAATCTTTTGTACCAACTTAGATGTGAATTAGGTACCTTTATATGTTACAATTTCTCTTGGAACACCAAAACAAGTAAAAATATCCTCAAAAGGAAATGTAACTACAACATTTTCATTTTCAAATAAAAGAGGCTTAACTTCTACCCATTTTTTGACATAATATGTGCAAACAAGTATGTACCTTTTCTATTTGGATGAAGGATATATAGGTCCAACAAAATATAGAGACCATTTTCAAAAGTATCAACAACTACATGAGGTTGTAGAGGAATTTCATCATAAGGTATTGGCTTTCCCATTCTCTGATAGCTATCACATCTTTTAAAATATTCTTTGGCATCTTTGAAAATAGATGGCCAATAATATCACAAAAAAAGGATTTTGTATGAAGTTATTTTTCCAGCAAAATTCCCTCCACATGGTTCATCATGACAAGATTTTAAAATTTCTAGTACTTCATTTTCTCAAACACATACTCGAATGATCAAATCTTGTCCAGTTTTGAATAATTCCCCATCGATCCATGAACAAGATGAACTAGTTTTGATAACTTTTTTCTTTTCTTTTGCTGACAATTGTGGTGGAAATTTTCCTGTAGCTAAATAATTGGAAATATCTGTAAACCAAGGCAATTTAGTAAATACTGTAAAAATATATTCATCAAGAAAATTGTCTTTTACAGTAACTTCAACATTACCATTTTGCATTTTGGAAAGGAAGTCAAGGACTGTGTTTTATTTTCCAGGTCTATCAAGAATAGTAACATTGAATGCTTGTAATAGTAACAACCATCTTGTAATTATTCCATTACTAATTGGTTTATTCATTAAGTAACTAATGAAAAAATGATTTGTATGGATAAAAGTCTCATAAAAATTAATGTAATGATGAACAACTAATAACTCCTTTTCAGTTACAATATAATTTAACTCTGCTGGAGTCAATTTTTTACTTGAGTAATAAATATCATAAGGAGTTAAATCCTTTTTTCCCAATACAAAACCTAAGGTTTCGTCTAAAGAATCAATAGATATGTGAAAAAGGAGAGACTAATTTGGTCCTCTTAAAATTGGTGCTTCAGTGATTCTTTGTTTCAATGTTTCAAATGATTTTTGACAATCAAAGTTCCATGCAAATTCACAATCTTTTGTAATAAGTTTGAAAAGTGGAGATGCTATTTTTCTGAAGTTTTCATTGAATCTTCTATAGTATCTTGCAAATCTGAGGAAAGTTCTAACATTTATTTGACAAGTAGGAATTGAAATGTTAGAAATAACTTCTACCTAATATGTGTCTACCTTAATTCCATTTCTTGAAATATAGTGACCTAAACAATACCTTCAATAAACATCATAAAAAAAAAATCATGGATTAAGGAAATTTTTTCTTCTTTACATCTATTAAGAACTTTTTCTAAATTTCTAATATCTTCTTCGAAATAATTTCCATACACAATGACATTATCCATGTACACTTCCACACAATCATGAATTAGATTAGAAAAATACCTAAGACTTCTCTTTGACATGTGGTCGGTGCATTACATAATCCAAAAGGAAGTACCCTATAGGTATATGTTCCCCAAGGAAATGTAAAAGTAGTTTTATCTTGATCTTCTGGTACTATTTGGATTTTATTGTATCCACTAAAACCATCTAAGAATGAAAAACACTTCTTTCTTTCCAAGGTATCTAATACTTGATCTATAAAGGGTAGTGGAAAATGATCTTTCAAAGTAGCTTTATTTAATTCTCTGTAATCAATACATACTCTCCATGTTCCATTATTATTTGGAACAATCACTAAATATGATGTAGAAATTTAATACAAAATACATGTATCTCATGGATTCTCATGATCTAATAATTATATGCCACTGTTAAATACAAAATCACTTCTACAAATATTTGCAGAATTTGAAACACAATCACCAGTCACAATATAAAAAAGAAATATCTCACACATAACACACATAATTTACCGGGAAAGCATAAAGCTAAAAACCACAATATCTTCTATTATGTATTATATCATGGATCATGAAACAATTACATACAAAGCACTAATCCAAGAGCTCTCAGTACATGAGCTAACTATCTCACACTTTCATACAAAAATTTGCAAGTTCCTTAGCCAATTTACTGTCTCTAGACAGCCTGCCTCCACTGCTCAATCCTTGATGGTAAAGAACCCCTAAATGATTGATTCTTGCATGCCTTGAATCCGAAATCCTCATAGGCACATCCAATGTGTGTGTGGTTTCATGTGTGCAATTGATAATGTCACAACTGATAGTCAACTTCCCTTTCACCTAGAACTCAACTGTGTCTCCACTGGATCTGACATGCATGCAGTTAATAATAGTAAAAGCATCAGTTGCATGTGAGACCACTGATTTTGAATTAATTAATAATTAATTCACTTGATATATCACTATTTTATCTTCAGTTACAACTAGCACAACTGAATTTAACTCACTTAATTGAGTTAAACTGATTTACAACTTGCATTAACTAATGCACCACTGCACTTCCAACTCTGTTACAACTAGAATCACTCTGTTACAACACAATTCAACCTGCATGTCCCACAAAACAACCTCTTAAATTGAAATTCACTTAGCTAACTGATTTTCCACTTCAGTTAACTCTTTCCAAGTGTTCATTGAGAATATATTATTGTTTATTGTCCAACTAATATTAAGGGATAATAATAGTCGATATGCATCTATAAATAGACATACAATCTATAAATATAACTTTCACATAAATCTATAAATAGACCTCATATATAAACAGAATTTTCTCATGCATCTATAAATAGACATCCATCTAAAAATAGCTTGTGTGGGCCCCACCCTAGTGTAGGTGCTTAATTTTCACTAGGATCATAGATGTTGTTTCCAGATGCCAATTTCAATGTTTCTTGTTGCAAATTTCAACACTCCCTCTCAACAAGAAAGGAATGTCTTTGCATGAGACATGCACCTACATGCATGCACCATGCAACTCCATGCATGCGCCATGCAACCTTTGCATGCAACATGCAACTCCATGCATGTAACACTTTGCTAGTGGTTATCGCACATGTAACACTTCCAAAATTGAATAGCCTCCAAACATATAAATCAGTATAATGAATCTATCATCAAAGTCTTCTGACTTCTGCTAGCTACTGCACATGTCTTCAGGATCCACTGCGCCACTGACACCTGCATCCATGCACTCTGCACTTGCTGCCAACTCTAATCTATGCTCTAGTATTTGACACTGTCACTTTGATTTCATGTCCTTACGACATTTGACTGCATCAATCCAACTGATCCTGCTACTGTTGCTCTTTGGGCTCCTTGTAGCCAGGTTCGATTCATGAGATCCACACCATCTCAATGAATCCTGCCCAGAAATTTTTTCTTGGGATTATTCATGCATGTCACCCCACCTCTCACCTAGTGGTATAGCTGCATGCACTCCCTCTGCCCATCTGGCTCGAAATTTCTCTGCATGAGTGGTTTCTCCCACTCCATGATCCTCATCTCGTGGTTGCTCCACATCATGAGGTTCACTCTTACCTGCATGCAAATCCAACTCCCTCCCAAGGGTCAATTGAATGTCTTTCTCACACTTCCCCATGGTTGGAATCTCTGTAGATTTCACATCTACATCAAGTATATAGAGATTCTTCACATGAATCCCAATCTTCTTTACTTTCCTTGTGGTTTTATGCCAAAGGAAGGCTTTACCTTCACTAAAGACCACATCATAGCCTTTATTTTCCAACATTGCAACTGAAACTAATTTTTTGTTAAGCCTGGTACATGCATTACATATTTTAAAAATAAGGGTTTACCTTACTTCCTTTAGAAAGCACCAGTACCAATCCCATTAGCGCTATACCTTTTGTCATCACCCATTGTGAAATTCATCTAGAGGTCCTTTTCCTCCAAGATACTGAAAATTTCTCTGTCTCCCATCATGTGGAAAGATGCACCACTGTCCAAGTACCACATCGAACTCATTGCACTTGACACCATGCATGCAATAAGTGAGAATTCAAGCTCAAATTTCAAGGCAAGAGCCTCACCAGCTACAGCTCCAGAAACCATCTTGTTCTTCTTCTTTTGTGGACAATTTGTGGCAATCTATCCATGCTCGTGACAGTGAAAACACTTCACTTTAGATATGTTGTGCTCCTTGCAATCTTCACTGGCCTCAAATTTAGAATGGAATGTCTTCCCCTTCCCCTTCTTCGCCTTGGCAGCCAAAGCACAATCCTCTTCATCATCATGCTTTGATGAAGAGCCATATCTGGTGTTCCGTCTGAAATCCTCTTGCACAAGATCCGACCACAGTCGTTGCTAATCCAGAAATATTTCCCATTCGTTGACAAAGTCTTCATAACTGTGCCAACTCTTAGGAAGTCATAGGAGAGGAACACTCACCAAATCATCATTAAAAACACTTATTCCTATACTTCCAAGTTCATCTTGACATTGGACAAACTTTGTTAAGTATACCGGAATAATGTCGTTCTTTTCCATCTTGATCTTCCTGAGTTTATCTTTGAGCGCCAATTTCCTATGGTCGTTGCTGCTTTGGAATAGATCCGTCAAAGCCTTCCACATTTCATATGGCGTGGATTTCCCATGGAGGCTTGAGACAATATGGTCTTGTACTCCCTATAATAGAATCCTCCTCACCTTTTCCACTTTCTTTTGCCATGCATCAAGATTTGCAGCATCTAGCTTAGGAACATATTTTTCAATGAATTCCTTCAAGCCATTGTCCCTGAGTACTGCCTCCATCCAGTCCTTCCAAGAAATTTAGTTCGAGCTGCCCTCGAGTGCATACTCTAACCTCAAGCCATTGAAGGCCATTTCGACCTTGAATCATCTCTAGCGCCAAGAAAGTCTTTCTGCAAATTTGAATTCTTTCCACCAACAAACTCAACTTCTGCTTCAAAATCGCAATTTACTGTGCTCTGATACCATGTAGAAATTTAATACAAACTACATGTATGTCCTCGATTCTCTTGATCTAAAAATTATAAGCCACTATTAAATACATAATCGCTTCTGCAAATCTTTGTGGAATTTGAAACACAATCACCAATCACAATATCACGAAGAAAGATCAATCACACATAACACAGATAATTTATTGGAAAAGCATAAAGCTAAAAACCCCACTATCTTCTATTATGTATTATATCATGGATCATGAAACAATTACACACAAAGATCTAATCCAAGAGCTCTTAGTACATGAGCTAACTATCTCACACTGTCATACAAAAGTTGGAAAGTTCCTTAGCCAATTTACTATCTCCAGAAAACCTACCTCCACTACGCAATCCCTGATGGTAAAGAACCCCTAAATGATTGATTCTTTCCTACCTTTTACTAACAATGTTACCGATGAAATAGGTAACCGCAATGTTACCTACTTTTTTCTTGGTAGCATAAAAAGCACCCGATTTTGAAAAGTGGTGATGCGAGAATCACCATTTTTTTTTGGTGCTCATTTTTGACACTCTAATATTTTTTATTTATGAAGTATGAATATTTGTTTTAAAATGTTAGTGAATTTCATGTTAATTTTGAAATGTATTGATGCAAAGCATCAACTCAGGCATCAACTAGAGTGGTGATTTTCATGCTAATTTTTGAAACATATTGATGCTTTCGCATCAACATTTTTTTTTAGAGCAGTGATTTTCATGCTAATTTTGAAACGTATTGATGCTACATCAACCTTTTTTTTTAGAGCGGTGATTTTCATGCTAATTTTGAAACGTATTGATCGTTTGCATCAACCTTTTTTTTTAGAGTGGTGATTTTCATGTTGGTAATAAAAGCAGAAAACTTAGATTAAAAAAATATATATAAAAAACAATTAAAAAAAACCCAATAAAAATGTAAAAAAAACAAAAAATAGCTCGTAAAAACAAAAAAATTTAAACAAAAATAAATAAATAAAAAACAAAAAATATTTGAAAATTATATCAAAGGAAATGACAAAATTTGAAAAAAAAACACATAATTTAAAGAAAAAAAACAAAAATTGACCAAAAAAAATTAAAAAAAAACATAAAAAAAAACATTTTTTTTAAAACTTATTAAAAAAAACCATATTAAAGAGTTATTAAAAAATAATTAAAATTACAAAATTAAAATTTAGATTAAAAAAAAATTTTAAAAAAAAATTTAAAAAAAAATTTAAAAAAAAATTTAAATTTAAAAATTTAAATTAAAAAAAAATAATAATAAGAAAAAAAATACAAATTTTAAAAATTAACAAAAAAAAACAAATTTATTTAAAATTGAAAAAGAAAATTAAAAATTAAAAAAATTAAAATTAAAAAAACTATCATTAAAAAAAACAAAAAAAAAGAAAAAAAAACACATTCAAATAATTAAAAAAACAAATACACATAAATTTAGTGTTTTTTTTAATGAAACAATTTATAGATTTTAAAAAATGAAACACCAAATAAACTAAAAAAAATAAAAAAATAAAAAACAATTAAATTAAATTAAAAATTTAAAAAAAATTTAAGAAATAAATTTTAAATTTTAAATTTTAAAATATAAGTAATCTATAATAGTAAATATAAAAATAAAAGAAAAATTAAAAAAAAATTAAACAAATTGAATAAAAAAAAATTTAAATTTTTTTGAAATTAAAAAAAAATTTTAAAAAAAATCAAATTATGATAAAAAATATTAAAAAATTAAAAAAAAATTAAAAAATTAAAAAATTAAAATCAAATCAAATAAAAAAATATACATATGTATAAAAAAAATTAAAAACAACAAAAAATAAAATAATAAAATTAAAAAAAAATAAAAAACAAAACCAATTGTATTTTAAATAAAAAAAAATTAAATCAAAAGAAAATTAAATTTTTTTGAAAAAAAATTTAAAAAAAATCAAAATAAAAAAAATCAATTTAAAAAAAATTAAAAAAAATTAAAAAAAACCAATTATTTAAAAAAAAATTTCGGGCGGCGGTGGTGGGGCGCGATGGTGGTGGCGGGGTGGCGCCACCCGGCCCTCCCGCGGCGGCGGAGCCGGCCCGTGGGCGGGCGCGGGGCTGCGCACCCCGCCGCCCAGGCCGGCCTCGCCGCGCCGGGAGCGAGGGGCGATGGATCGGGCCCTCCGCCCCCGGCGCCCCGCCCGGGCGCGTGGCGCGCGCCGCCCGCCCACGGGCCGGGCCTCCGCCGCGCCCCCACCACCACCGCCCTCAAATTTTTTTTTAATTTTTTTTTAATTTTTTTTTATAAATTGGTTTTTTTTAATTTTTTTTAATTTTTTTTTAAATTGATTTTTTTTTTTTTTTTTAATTTTTTTTAATTTTTTTTTTAAAAAAATTTAAATTTATTTTTAATTTAATTTTTTTATATAAAATACAATTTGTTTTGTTTTTTTTTAATTTTGTTTTAATTTTTTGTAAATTTTATTATTTTTTTTGTTTTTTTTGTTTTTTATTTATTTATTTTGTTAGTAATTTTTATTAAATTTTTGCCCCTTTTTTTTTATTTAATCGATTTTTTTTTAAATTTCATAAATTTTTCTTTCTTATTTTATAGAATTTAATAAATTTTGTATTTTTTTTTAAATTTATTTGAATTTAATATTGTTTTTTTAAATGTTTTACTTTTTTTATTTATTTTTTTTTGTTAATAACATAAAATTTTTATATTTTTTATATTTCAATTAAAAATTTTGTATTTAAAATTAGATTTTTTTTATTTTTTTTAATTAAACTTAATTTTTTTTAAATTAATTTGTTTTTTAAATTTTTTTTTATTTAATATTATTTAATATTTTTATATTTTTTTTCAATTTTCAATTGATTTTTTAAAGTTTTTATTTTTTTTTCTTTTATATTTAAAATTTATTTGTTTATTTGTTTATTTATTAAAATTTAATATTTTTTGTTTTTTAAATTTAATTAGTTATTTTAATATTTTTATTTTTTTTTAAATTTAATAAAATCTGATCTATATACATATTTTAATTTAAGTTCATATATATATTTTATTTTTTTGTAATTTAAATTTAATTTATTTTCTATAGTTTATTTGTGTTTCTAATATATACTTGTTTTAAATTTAATATTTTCATTGTATTTTATTTTTTATTTTTTTATTTTTTTTACTTTTAATTTAAATAATGTTTTTTTTTAATATTTTTTATTTTAAATTTATTAAAATTTAATATATTTCCTTAAATTTAATTTTTTTTGTTTTAAATTATTTTATTTTTTTAAAATTTAATAAGCATTTTCTTTTTTCTTTTTTTAAATTTAATTTCTATATTTTATTTTTTTATAATTTCCTTCTTTTTTTTAACTTGTTTTTTTTAATTTAATATTTTTTATTTTGCTTTTATTTTTATTTTTTTAATTTCTATATTTTTTTAAAATTTCAATCTTAGTTTTTTTTTGTTTATTGTTTTATTTTTTTTTCCTTAAATTTTAGGTTTTTTTTTAGTGTTTGAATTATTTTTATCTTCATATATTTTTTTAAATTTTAAGCTTTTAAATGTTTTTTATTTTTTTAAATTTATTTTTTTTCTTAAATTTTAGGTTTTTTTTTAATGTTTGAATTTTAAAAATTAAAAAAATGTTATTTCTATTTTTTAAAAAATGCGAAAAAGTATGACACAATTTTTTTTTGTTATTCCAGACATCAACTTGTTTTGTTTTTGAGGGTGTTTTTTTCAATCCTTTTTTCAAGAAACAATTTTGTTTTTTACCATAATTTTATAAAATGTTGAAATTTGACCTTAAAAAAAAACAAAGTGCGTTCTGGAAGACACACTTTTTTTTTGGGGGGGTGTTTTTTTCAATCCTTTTTTTCAACAAACAATTTTGTTTTTTAGCATAATTTTAGAAAATGTTGAAATTTGACCTTCGAAAAAAAAACAAGTGCGTTACGGAAGACACATTTTTTTTTGGGGGTGTTTTTTTCATGTTTTTTTGAGCGTTTTTGGGCTAGAGTTCCCGTTTTGAGGTCAGGTTACCTATTTCATCGGTAACATTGTTTACTGCGCAATCCTCATAGGCACATCCAATGTGTGTGTGGTTGCATGTGCGACCAATAATGTCACAACTAATAGTCAACTTCCCTTTCACCTAGAACTCAACTGGGTCTCCACTGGATATGACATGCATACAATTAATAATAGTAAAAACATCAGTTGCATGTGAGACCACCGATCGTGAATTAATTAATAATTAATTCACTTGATCTCTCACTAGTGTATCTTCAGTTACAACTAGCACAAGTGACTTTAACTCACTTAACTGAGTTAAACTGATTTACAACTTGCATTAACTAATGCACCAATGCACTTCCAACTCTGTTACAACTAGAATCACTATTTTACAACTCAAGTCAACCTGCATGTCCCACTAACCAGCCTCTTAACTCGAAATTCACTTAGATAACTGATTTTCCACTTCAGTTAACTATTTCCAAGTGCTCATTGAGAATATGTTATTGTTTATTTTCCAACTAATATTAAGGGATAATAATAGTCGACATGCATTTATAAATAGACATGCAATCTATAAATAGAATTTGCACATACATCTATAAATAGACTCCATATATAAATATAATTTTCTCATGAATCTATAAATAGACATCCACCTAAAAATAGCCTTTGTAGGCCCCACCCTAGTGTAGGTGCTTAATTTTCACTAGGATCATGGATGTTGTTTCCGGATGCCAATTTTATTGGTTCTTGTTGCAAAATTCAACAGGTGATACCCATTGACTATCTGATATAGGATAAATGAAATCACATGCAACAATTCTTGTAACTCCTCTTTAAAAATTTCCCTTAGATTTGGATTCATTTTCCTTTGGGGTGGTCTAACTGGTTTGCCATTTTCTTTAATATAAATGTGATGCATACAAGTTTTAGGATCAATTCCTTTCATATCAACGTATTCCCATGCATAAGAAAAATGTTATTTTTATAGCATCATTATTCATTTTCTCTTTTGAAGTTCCTCCAGTTTATTGTTAATATTTATTGTGTTACATGGATAGAATTCTACTTGAGAATTGCCAAATTTTTCCATATAATGTAAATCAATTTCATGTCATGATAAATTTTAAATGTTACATTGTTCCTGAAAACTTTAATTTTTTCACAAGAAGAATAAGAATCATTATTATTCATTAAATTGATTAATTTATTTTCTTTTTCTAATTTTGCAAAAGTATAAATTTATTGCATGTTTTCAAAGTATTCATCATCATGTATCCATACTTCACTTTCTACTTCAATTATAGTTTTTGCAGGAGGATACAATGTGAATTATTAGTTCAATTTCCATAAGATATATACATATATCCCGATCTATAGCTTATGAATGCATCTAATGTAGCTAGCTAAGGTATACCTAAGATCAATGGATGGCCTCCTAAATTATTCTTGGGAGTTAAAATCTTGAAATCTATAGGGTATTCCCAATAATCTAGAGATACAGACACATATTCTAATACTCCATCTCGTTTAATAACATATATGTTTTCTAATTGTAATAATGTTGGAGTATATTGAATATTTGAAATTTTGAGTTGTTCTCGTGGTCTGTTTACCCATGATATTAATGGTTGTTCCTAGATCAATTAGAGTATTTGGTATCTCAATACCATTGATATGGATTTTTACAATGGAGCTTCCTCCATATAAATGTTTTTGGACAATAGTTTTCCCCATCATAATATCAACAAATTTTCCCACCAACTGAATTTTTTTAATGTTTTTTTCTTTTTCTTCCTGGTTTTCTAATACATAGATCATTGATGGTTTTTATAAATATTAATATTTCCTTTATTGATATTTGTAAAGGAATTTTTATGCAAACATTCTTAAGTTCATCTAACATGTCATATTATGGTAAAAATTGTTCCATTCTATTCCTTTATTAATTTTACGTCTTTCGGGAAAAGGTGATTCTCGTAAAGAAATAGAAGGTTGTACTTTTAGAGGAACTGTAGGAGCTTATTTTATTTGATCATCATTTAATTGTAAAGAGATTTATTCTATAAGAGGAGTACCTTCTTGATCAAGACTTTCATCTTTTTTATGAATCTCATCCTCTTTAGATTCTTGGATGATAACTGTTGGTGAATTGTTTTGTAAAACTCTACCAGATGTAAGTTGAACATCATTTAGACCTAGTGGTGTTATCATACAAGATTGGAAATTTTGTCCTTCAAGATTATAAATAACTTGTTGATTTTTATTATTTGGATTAGGAAGTGGTTGAGCAGGAAGTTGATTTAGATTTTTAGGAAATGGTAATGAAATTTTTTGGTTTGGATTTTGAGATTGAGAGGGTTGAGCGGGCTGAGGAAAATAAGGTGGTGGGAAAGAAGAATAAGGTTGTTGGAATTGAGGATATTGAGGATATTCACGATAATGGTTTTTCCAAAATTTTACCCAAGATGGATTTTGAGATTGTGGAGGCTAGGGTTGACAAGAAATAAGTGCATTCCAATTATTTTGTGGTTGTGCATATGATTGAGTGTTAAAAGCCTAAGTCATATTTGGTTGTGGATTTTTCCATGGTATTTTAGCAAAAAAACACAGATATTCAACTTCTCTTATTCCAAATTCATCTTGAAAGATGACTTTAAGGCCATGTATTGAAGGACACTCTTTAGTATTATGATTCTCAGCACATATTACACAAATTTCTACACTATCGAGGGGACATTCTCTCAAGGCATGTTTCTTTCTACCACTTGGACAAAATATATATAGTGCAACATTTTAAACTTTTTTCTTCTTTTGTATTTGAAGGGTATCTAGTTGTTCACTAAGACTCCCTAAAATATCTATTTTAAATTTGTCAATAAAATTACCTATTTCATCTCTACTTACTATCCGAGTTGCAAATTTATTAATTCTAGTCATGACAGGGTCTCTTGGATTTTTCCTAGTTCTAGCCTTTCCTCTTAAAATATGCATACATAGTTCACAAATGTGTCTAAATGAAAGTTGTGAAACATCTCCTTTGCCCATTAAATTGAGGATATCAATTCACTCATCTCTAATAGATTTCAATGAAAGATATTTCAAAGTTTCATTATCTAGATTATGCATCTTAGTGCTTTTAAAATTATAGGCAAATATTTCAACTAAATACTCAAGATTTTCATCCTCTTTTTGCATCATATTAAAGACTTCATCTTTAAGGTTATGGGGTAAACAATAATCTTTGTATTTATCTAAGAACACATTTTTCAATTATTCCCATGTTCTGATAGTATGTGTTCCTAACCCCATAAACCATTTAAGTGCTCCATCTTTAAGAGTAGCTGGAAAAAAATTTAATTTTTGAGAATTAAGTAAGTAAACATAAGATATACACAAGACTTCAAACTCAAAAAGAAATGTTTCAGGATCCTCATGTCTTAATCCATGGAAACTAGGGAGGATAGAGGGTGAGATATTCTTTATTTGTGTTGTGGTATCGTCATCAAAAGTTGTAAATACAAAAGTTTCTCATTCTCTTCTACCACTTCTTCCCCCTCTTCCTCCACCTCCTCCTCTATTTCCTCCTCTATCTCTTCCACCTCCAATCCTAAGTTCACCATTCAAATTATATAATTCCCCTTCTCCTTCCCCTTCCATTGTAGATTCTTCAGAGCTAATATAAGGTTCTATTATTGGATTGTATAGCCCTTGTTCTGGTTCGTATAATAATGGAATATTAATATATGTTTATTATTCTTATTCACTAGGTACTTATTGTTCTTGTCATATAAGTTTTTCTCCATTTGAAGAAATAAAAATTACTCCTTCTGTTGGGGATGTAGGTTCTTTAACTACAACTTCGGTAGAGGAATTTGGTGAATTTATAGGTTTGGTTTTAGATATAAGCACCTCAGGAAGTATATGTGTGTATGTAAATAATGGAATGTGAGTATCAGTGGATGGTGTGTTAATAAGAGGTCTAGATGGGGTGAGTGGTGATGTTAGAATCAAGCTTCTACCTCTACTTACAAACCTACCCCTAGAATCTCTTTCTCTATGAATAAACATTTTTTTATCATTTTTAAATCAATTTTATTAAAATTAAAAAGGTTCCTAAGAATAAATTCTATATACACTTCCCTCACATCGATGCTAAAATGTTTGGTAAATTAATTATCTTTAATTTACTTCATTAAATGTCAACCAAGATTCCAGTACTTGTGAAATGTATGTGCACTATATATGCTATGATCTCTTCTAAGAACAAGACTAATTGAAAAAATGAATAAAACAAAATGTAAAATGAACTACAAATTAGAAACTAATGACACACATGTTCTTTCAATCCAGAGTACTAACTGAATAAATTGAGCTTTTTAAAGTAAAGAACTATCTAATATTGGAAAAGTCACCATAAGGAAATGCTTGAAAATAAAAACATAAAAGGAAAATAACCGAGTTCTACTACTGCAGAATTGAAATTATTCCGCACTAATTAATGAAAATAAGTCTTCAAAATTAATTGAAATGGGATCAAATTTAATCTAATTGTTATGATAAAAGTGATGGAAAAATTATTCATCTATGAAAGGTAAATTTATTTAAAAATAAATGACAATGGAATATGATAACAAGAATGAAAATATAACTCAACAAAGATTACTAGTGTGTGCATTAACTTCTAAATGTATTCCTAGTATAACATAACATAACTTGAAAATGACTAACATAATTGAAATTTAAAGGCTAAAACAACTAACTAAGACTATCATGAAATGATAAAACACTAAGTACAGGTAATCAAAGATTCATTGAATCATTAACTCTTTTTAATATTTTCTCTTTTATGAGTACTCTATGATAAGAATAAGATATCTAAAAATGAAATTTGTAATGAAAATGAACTTCTAGAAAACATAAACTAAACTAGTTCAAAAATTTTAAATGAGAACCTCACAGCTCACAAGGGGGCCTCCTGGAGTGCCGGATCAACTATCAATCATGACTTCATGCACACATTGAAAAGGTAACATGAACTTGTATTAAAGGAACAAAGTATCAATATTTTTTTGGAAGGATTAAAAAATAAATAACAATATTCACCACCACTTCATAACTGTGTTATTTTTCTCGGTCACCGTTATTTATACAGATAATAAAAGAAACAGTAAAAGAATAGCTGATAAATCATAAACACACTTGACACTTATGTGATTGATATCTTAAGAATCCAAATCTATTTATGACTTTCTATTGAAAAATAAATTCATAGGAGATTTCCTGTTCTAATAACTCAGTGCCTCGCTCGCTTGATTCTCCTCTACCTGTGCTCAATCTGCAACAAACAATTTTCATGTTTGGCCCAACTTTGACTTCAAGATCTCTCACTTCTCTTAGATTTCCAAGTAATTCCAGTAGGTGCTTGTCCATTTGAAGGAAAAATATCATCTTTTGTTAGTCTTCTTCCTTCTTCTAGAGCGCTACAACCTATCTAACAATGGATTTTGTTGTAAAAACGAATATCAGCTGTAGAATGTAAATAATTCGGTAATTGCAAAATAATTTTTTCATGATTTCATTAAAAAAAGAGAAATTAAATATGGATGATGTAATACCTTGTAGGATTAGATCTTGACATTAATATGCTAAGGCTTTATAGAAAAATGACAGAAAGGTGGAATATGAGACAAAAAGGGTGGTAAAAAGAGGCATTTTTAAACTTCAACAATGCCCTATTGAGTTGATAGAACACTAAAGGAACACATATTCCCTATCAAGTTGATAAAATATCACTAGGGGAACAATGTGTGCCATATCAATCTACTCGACCACTAGAGGAAGAAAATGTGCCCTATCAAGTTGATCAACCACTAGAAGAACAGGTTCTTTCCTCTCAAGTTGAGCATATAACAAGGAGTTGTAGTGGTTTGGAAATGGGCGGAAGGTTTATACAAAATTTTGATGCAAGCACAATAGAGGACCTTGGCGATCCTATCCTTGCTCGCACTATTAGAGAGCATTTCAATAACATTATTCGAGAAAATTGTGAGAAACATTCAATTGTTGCACAAGCTTAGATACTACATGGGTTGATCAAACATAAGAAACTAAAACATGCCACAAATATTTTAGGTGTCTAAGATGCTAAAGAAATAAGACATGTATGAATTTCAATGAAAATATATCAAAGGAATTCACTATGTTTGTAAAATCAAGAAAAAATTATGTTCAAGTTGCTCGTAGGGCAATTGCAACTCCTATTGTTGCACCAAGTAAATCAAGAAACAATGTAAACTATGAAACGAGAATTGTAAACTCAAAAAAGAACTCTAGAAAAAAACCCCCAAAAATATGAAAAATAACTCGAAAACGAAAAGTGTTTCTGGTGGAATAATGAAATTTTTTATTTTTTTTTTGGGGGGGGGGGGGGGGGTAATTTTTTCAACATGTTTTAAAAATGACAGTGAAAACAAATTTTTTTCTGCAAAAAACACCTTGAAAAAGAAAATTGTTGATGCTGGAATAACATCTTTTTTTTCACGATAAATTTTCAATAGTTTGAAATAATGGCGTAAAAGATAAATATCATGACTCTAAAAAACGTTAACATTTCAAAAAAAATAAAAAAAAATATTTACAAATAAAAACAAAAATTAAAACAATGAAAAAAAAACAAAAACAAAACAAAAGTTAAAACTAATAATAAGTAAATAAAAATATATATTGGAAAAAAAAACACAAAATTAAAAAAAGACAAAAAAAATCAAATATACAAAAATATATAAAAAGACAAAAAAAAAATCAAACATAAAAATGTAAAACATAAAAGATAAAAAATAAACCTACAAAATATAAAAACTAAAAAAAAATTAAATAAATAAACAAATAATATATATATATATATTGAATAATTAAAAAAAAACATTAAAATAAATCAATAAACAATACATTAAAAAAGACAACATTTAAAAAAAAATTAATAAAATAAAAATTTAAAAACTTGAGAAAAAATAAGTAAATAAATTCAAAATAATAAAAGTAAAAAGCATTAGACAACTTAAAAATAAAAAACATTAAAAAAACCAACTATAAAAAATATTTAAATAAATAAGAAAATAATTATTATTTTTTAGCGACAATTATTTTATGTGTATTGAAATAGTAATTAACGATATGTAAATATAAAAGAAATCCTAACCTCAAAATATTATTTTTATTATTTTTTTTAACTTTAGAAAAGAAATAAATAAATCTCATTATAAAAAAGCATTGCAAAGGAAAACAAAAAACAAAAAATTGGAAAATCATTAGAAACCAAATATCTTAGGATGAAAAATATGAAGAGGAATAAGAATACTTGAAAAATAGTTAAATAACCAACATTAAAAAAATAAATTATGTTTACTTAGGACATAAGAAAATTTAATGTGTAAATTATATGCCTTAAAAAAAAATCGTTGATATTTTTCAAAATCCACATGAAAATCACCAACATTTATAAGAGAAGATCTACACTTCATACATACAAAAATTTAAAATGTAAAAAATAAGCCCTCTAAAAAAGGGGTTGATACTGCATCAACACTTTTCAAAATTAGCATGAAAATCACTAACATTTAGAAAAAATGTTCATACTTGATACATAAGAAAATTTAAAGTGTCAAAAATATGCTCTAAAAAAAGGTGTATTCTGAATCAACACTTTTCAAAATTGGATTACTTTTTTTCTACCTCAAAAAAATGAGTACTCGTATCAGTTCTTGTTTCAAAGTTTACATTGTTAAGACAACAAAAATTGGAATCAATGTGAAAATTGCTTCATGTCTCAAGAAAAATATTGCACAAGAATACCAAGTTTAGGATTTGAGTAAACAAAAATGATGAATCTGCTTGTTGGGATCTTATGACCAGGCAACCCTACCAATACAAGCTCACAACAGGACTTCGATCACTTGTGGCAGATTTTTGGGAGAGCCATTCCCATGCTATTCTAGATAGAAAGCATGTCGTACAACATCACATAGTTAAATGAGTATGTAGATCATGCTAAACATGTTGTAGAAATGACATAAGTTACAATGTTAGAGGGATTTCAGGAAAGAAATCACCATGTGAAGATATCCATAAGGATGATTTAGAAATTGAAACCATGTTTTATTAGGCCTAATACAATCCATGACATGTGTTATTTCCAATATCATGTTAAATTTCAACTTCATTATGACACTTTTTGGGAATTTTACAAGAATAAATGTCATGATGACTGTCCTCCTGCTATAATGCAGAGTTTTGTTTCGTCAATATTGTGCAGAAGGGAGATATAAGAGTTGTTTTACAAGAAAATATGTATTGGTGATTTGGCATTGTTCCATAGGAACTTCCCTATTGACCGCAACCAATCTGGGATGTCAGATGTCAGTTCCACATGGAAGAGATATGAGTATGTTGTGGGAAATCAAAAATATTCTTCAACTATGGAACCTATGAGGATCAACTATGTTGAGGATGAGATTCTTATTTCACAATTCATGGGGGTGTTTCATAACTAGATCTATAAATATATCAAACAATCACACAGGTCCAAGTGGAAAGCTTATGAATTTAAGCATTCTCGCAAAGTATTCCAAGAAGGCACAATCTTATCAGTGGTATACTTTGCTGAGAATTACACATTTTCTCCTTAGACAAAGATCCATAGTGAGTACTATCACTCAGACCAAATATCCATATTCATACATGTTCTATACAAACATGCACAATTTAATGTTGATTGGGATAACACTAATGAGTCACATGATGTGATTAAGGAGTATCACTTTTACATCGACGATGATCATGAGCAGGACACGTTGTTTGTGCAACATTATTTGAACTTATTTACGAATCATTAAATATATAAACATATTATTAAATTCAAAATAATATTGTGCACTCTGGAAACTCGTCGTGTAGTGTACGATAAATCTGGCCTAAGATAGTAGTTAATGTTATAATTGATTCATATTTCTTTGGAGGAGCGCGTTTTTCACCCTCCATAGTTGAGTCATGATGTGTGGGAGGTCGCTGAACTTTTTCAAATTCTGTGCATCACGTTGTAGGTATTTTACACTCACCATAAGTCCATGAAAATGGACGGACAAAAGACAAATTTTGGCATATGAAATCTTTGGAGCACTGAGTTGTGTATATTTTTTGTGGTGTTTTTAAAATTATTATTTTTTAATGACAATGATTTTATGTGTATTGAAATATTAATTAACGATATATAAATATGAAAGAAATCCTAACCTCAAAATATTAATTTTATTATTTTTTTTAAACTTTAGAAAACAAATTTAAAAATTTCATTATAAAAAAAATTGCAAAGGAAAACAAAAAACAAATAATTGGAAAACCCCTAAAAACCAAATATATTAGGACGAAAAATATGAAGAGGAATAAGACAACTTGAAAATTGGTTAAATAATCAACATTTAAAAAACAAATTATGTTTACTTAGGACATAAGAAAATTTAAAGTGTCAAAAATATGCCTTAATTATTATTTTTTGAATGGTTTTCAAAATCCGCATGAAAATCACCAACATTTAAAAAAAAATCCACAGTTCATACATTAGAAAATTTGAAGTGGAAAAGATAAGCCCTCTAAAAAAAGGGGTTGATACTGCATCAACGCTTTTCAAAATTAGCATGAAAATCACTAACATTTAAAAAAATATATTCATAAATTTAAAGTGTCAAAAATATGCTCCAAAAAAAGGTGTATTCTGAATCAACACTTTTCAAAATCGGATTACTTTTTTTCTACCTCAAAAAAATGGGCACTTGTATCAGTTCCTGTTTCAAAGTTTATATTGTTAAGACAACAAAATCTAGAAACAATGTCAAAATTGCTCCATGCCTCGAGAAAAATATTGCAAAAGCATACCAAGTTTAGGGTTTGAGTAAATGAAAATGATGAATCTGCTTGTTGGGCTCTTATGACCAGGAAACCCTATGAATACAAGCTTACAACAAGACTAGGAGCACTTGTGGTAGAGTTTTGGGAGAGCCATTCTTGTGCTATTCTGGATAGAAAGCATGTCGTACAACATCACAAAGTTAAAGATGAGTATGTAGATCATGCTAAGAACATTGTAGAAATGATAGAAGCTACAATGTTCGAGGGATTTCAGGAAAGAAATCACCATGTGAAGATATCCATAAGGATGCTTTAGAAATTGAAACTGTGTTTTATTAGGCCTAATAAAATCCATGACATGTGTTATTACCGATATCATGCTAAATTTAAACTTTATTATGAAACGTTTTAGGAATTTACAAGAATAAATGTCACGATGATCCTCCTCCTGCTACAATATGCAATTTGGTTTTGACAATATAGTGCAAAAGGGAGCTAGAAGAGTTGTTTTACAAGAAAATATGTATATGTGGTAGAAAATGCACTAAATATGGTTATTTGGCATTGTTCCATAAGAAATTTCCTATTGATCACAACCAATCTGGGATGTCAGATGTCACTGCCACATGGAAGCGATATTAGTATGTTGTGGGAAATCAAAGATCTTCTTCAACTCTGGAACTTATCAGGGTCAACTATGTTGAGGATGATATTCTTATTTCAATTCATGGGGGTGTTTCAGAAGTAGATCTATAAATATATCAAACAATCACACAGGCCCAAGTGAAAATCTTATGAATTTAAGCATTCTCACAAAGTATTTTAGGAAGGCATAATCTTATCAGTGGTATACTTTGCTGAGAATTACACATTTGATCCTTAGAAAAAGTTCCATAGTGAGTACTATCACTCAAACCGAGTGTCCATATACGTACATGTTATATACAAACATGCATAATTGAATGTTGATGGTAGGGATAACAAAAACGAGTCACGTTATGTGATTAAGGAGTGTGACTTTTACGTCAACGATGATCATGAGCATGACACATTGTTTGTGCAAAATTTCTTTGAAATTATTTACGAATCATTAAATATATAAATATATTATGAAATTCAAAATAATATTGTGAACTCTGGAAAATCACCATGTAGTGTAGGGTAAATATGGCCTAAGATAATAGTTAAGTTTATCATTGATTCATAGTTCGGTGGAGGAGCACGTTTTTTCCCCTCCACAGTTGAGTAACGATGTGTGGGAGGTCATCAAAAATTTTCAAATTTAGTGCATCACATTGTAGGTATTTTTCACTCACCATAATTCCATGAAAATGGACAGAAAAAAGACAAATTTTGGCATCTGAAATCTTTGGATCACTGAGTTGTGTGGTTAGAGCTATCAATTTTAAAATAGTTTTCCAACCATCCTACCGAGAATTCTTAACATTACAAACTATTTTACACCTGCATATCAATTTTTTTGTAACTATTGTGACTCATCATTCATATTTTTAACACCTAATTATCTAAGACCCATTTCATAGGCCCAAAAGGACTAGTGTGATGTACTGTGTATGCCTATTTATAGAACAATGTATCAATTCTACAAAATGTCCTAAATATGGGTGTTAGAGCATGCCATGTAAACCTGAATCTATGCAACTGAAGCTTTGGGCTTGATGTGCATATGATTAGACTGTCAGTTTAGATCGATACTCGATGACCCTATAGATTCTCCCTGACTACAATTTTCTTTCCAGAATCCGGTAAAAAAAATTCAAAAAATCAGAATTTTGGAGTGTTTGAATAATTTTTTTCATGGTGGAAATGGATTCAACACTATCAAAAACCCTTGGGCACCCATAATATTGAAGTTTTACACCTGTAACCCACATTTTCAAAAATTTATGCAGAATTTTGTTATAATCTTGTTGAAATTTTCATTATTTTATGAGCTAATTTCTAGATTTTTTAGACTACGTTGATTGGTATTCCCATGTGAAATGTAAGGTTGATGCAAGGTATATAGAGAATGATAAACGTAAACATGATTCATTGTCACTAGATATATTCATTAGAAGGAATAAAAAGCCATTTTGAATGACAATGGGAATGAAAATAATTAACAGTGAGACTAGGATTACGATCCACATTGTAACAAATGTTCAACTTCCAAAATCATGGCAGCTTTGATGCTAGTGGTTTTTTTCCAAATAATCCTAAATTTAGAGGTTGAAAGTAAATTTTCTAAGAAATTTAGGACATTTGTGTCGTTATTCCAACTAGAAGTATAATGAATTTATTTTAAGGAATTTGGGATGGTAAGTAATTGTGATCTCTATATAGAAAGAGACCAACCTCTTTATGTGTAACTAAAACAACATGGTCTTGTGTGTAAAATTAGAGTAATGGGTTATGGTAATTTATTACAGGGATTATGGAAAATATTGTAATGTATTTATCTTAACATACCTGCACTTAACACAAATGAGCTGGTATATTAAATTTTACAATGTTAGACAATTAATTACTAGTTAAATTTGATTAATGATCAAGCTTATGATTAGCCTTCAACTTTATTAATGACTAATCATCATTAAAAATTAATTAAATTAAAACCTAATTTATAAATAATGATTATATTTTAATATTAAATTAATAAGATTATTCACACAGAGTATAATATTATTTTATTGGATTGTAACATTTTAATGAATTAATAAGGGGTGGTTGGGGAATGAACCACTAGGGAGTTAATTAATGGGACAAAAGGGTAGGTAAAGTGATAAGGAGGGTTGTGGCTTGAGAAGGTATTAAGGAGTCATTCAAGGCATTGACTTCAAAGAATGAGGGCCATTCATGACATCATGGTTAGGATGGATGAGGAAGGGAGGCATAAGGCCAAAGGAGGGGAGTTTCTTTGGACTTGGGTTATTTTTGGATTTATAAGTGGGGAAGGAGAGGAGGACATAACCGAGAGAAGGATGAGGGAGAACATAGACAGATTGGTTTGTGGTTGGAGGGTGTTGGACCTAGCTTGGAAACACTACAGGCACAGTTTGACTTGGGCGTAGAGGGCTAGGGAACTTTTGGAGGTTCCCTAGGCTAGGAAGCCGAATATACTTTCCTAGTCCGTAGGGTGGTAAATTCTGTCTGACAATCCTATTAGGAGCACCACAATCAAGCCACTGTATCATAACCATGTAAGTATTTTATTGTGATTTAGTTCATGTGAATGGTTTTAAATCAAATCTGTTATCTAATAAATTTGATATTTTATTGTTGCGTTGAAAATAAGTCATAAATAAATTGAATTGTTGAGTTGCAAATAAGTCTTTCTACAAAATTTTGTGAAAAAAAATATTTTCTTAGTGGACCCAGAGTTGGGTCCTCACAAAGATAGATAACTAGTGGTTTTCCAATGAGGGAGTTATCTATGTTGTTGTTTTCGTGAGTATTTTAATAATGAGTATATAGATTGTGATCATTGTGTATCAAGTTGTTGAAAATAATCTCTCTTATTAATTAATCTAGTTGGATAGTTAGTTGTCAAATATTTTAGACAATGCTCATCTAGATATTTGTAGATAATTATTGATATCTACAGAAGTTAGTAATATTAAACAATTCTACATTATTCTTGATTTCTTATAAAATATATTTAATGACGAGAAAGATGTGCAATACCCCTTGTGTTTCAAATTGGTTTCATTCTTGTTAGATGGTATCAAAGTTGGCATAATCCTTTTCACAAAGTGAAGAGCAAAGTGGATCATGAAGGAAAAAATATTAGGATTTGAAGGTGTGGTTGTGAGTGAGCCAAGAGCAACATGCAAGGTCCAATCACCATCTAGACTAGGTGAATCAGTGCTTGAGGGATTAAAGAAAGTGTTTCTTTTGATTGCAGGAAATTATTATACACTATGCAAAATCTCAACCATTACTAAGCCAACTTCTAAACAAAAGCTTGGATTTTGTTTGGGGTACATTAAACATTAACGTTTTTTCATTGTTACAATATAATTGGAAACTGTTGATAACTTTTTCAAATGATATTGTATTACATGACCAATATAGATCCATCTTAATGACAGATCTAGCAGGCACCGAGAGGCATAAAATCTCTTTAGTTGAAAATCCCTTTTAGAGTGAAAAACTTAAAATGTTTGTGCTTTGAGAGATTTGATCTCTCTCCACACTTGATAGATCCATGGTTGATATATATGTAATATTTATTTTTTATTGTTTAAATTTCATTTTTTAATGCATAAATGGATTCAACTACTTGAAAAACCCCCTTGGGTACTTGGATTGAGTAGACTACATCGATTAAACATGAGATTCCAACAAATATTTTATGGATTAAAAATTGAATCTAAAAAAATGGCCAAAATGTAAAATAGTAATAGTTAAATTAATTTAGCCAAAATATTTTAATTTTTATAATATACACAAAAAAAAATCTAACCTTTTTACTTTATATAATATACATAGTTTTTTTTTCCCTAACCACATATAATATATTTATAGTTAACCATTTTATTATTATTATTAATATATTTTTAAACACACTTTAATATTACTTAATCTTACATACCTAAATATTTTATTTATGTCCCACTACTTAAATTTTTTAAAATGCCATATATTCAAATAATTTATTTATGTCCTACATTGAAATATTGAAATACAAGGTTGATTTTTATTTATTTATTTAACTATTAAGATATAAAGTTATGTGATTCATATGGACATAGAAATATTTTATTTATAGTTGAGAGTGAGAGAAAAACTTTCACCATATCTTCTTAACACCCTATTGTAATATTAATAGCAAATATATTAATCACAGTGAATGAGACTATGTTTTATAATACTTTCAATTAAAGCTTATCCAAATATGTATATCCATTTTTTATTTTTATTATAGCTCACATTTTTTTTAATTTCAAGAATATTTTATTTTATTTTAAAAGGGACACATGTCAACTCCACATTGCGTATGTATAGAATCACACATCACCCTCATACTCGGCTACAGAATGCACCTCCTAGCACAATTAACAAAATACCCAATGATAAGAGTGAGTGGGACTATGTTTTAATTTAAATTTTAATTACTTTATGTTTTTAAAGTTGATATAAAGCTATGTGATACATATGGAAATAGAGATATTTTATTTATAGTTGAAAATGAGTGAAATATTTTTACAATACCTCATTAGTACTGAATTATATTATTAACAACAAATCCATTGATCATGATGAGACTATGTCTTATAATACTTATAATAATTTTCATCTTTCACCCCTTTTTTCTACAACAAATCCATTGTTCATGATGAGACTATGTCTTATAATACTTATAATAATTTTCATCTTTGACCCCTTTTTTCTACAAAAAATGCAAAAAATTGACTACCCAGAAACACAGCAAGTAGTTGATGCGATTTTTCTCAAGAGGTCTAAATGCATGATTTCAAGCATGTGGAGATAGATAATGTCATAAGGATGTCAGAAAAATACATGGGGACACTTGGAGATTCACAGAGTTTCAGTAAATGGTCAAACAATGCTTATTTTTCACCTTTCTGCCACTTTTTCAAGGAACCTGCTACGTTTTTGGATAGTTTGACTTCAACCCAATTTTTGAGGGGTTTCAAGCAGGTTTTTGCAGTGATTAGTGACTCCATTGTGTATTATATATATTCATATTTCCAACCATATCATTTTCCGAAAAAAAAAAAGTAAAAAATAAAAATAAAAAATAAAAAAAATAAAAATAAATAAAAATAAAAAATAAAAAATAAATAAAATAAATAAATAAATAAAAATAAAAATAAAAATCATTTAGGAAGGCCTCCAAATCATCTTCGAAAAACTTGTTGTGCTTCAACTAGACTTGTCGCATTTCTAGTTGTTTTACTATGTTTCTGTGTTTGGGAAATTTTCACTACACCTGGAGGTCAAAGGTAAAAATTGGTTGATTTAACAGCTAGATCATGAGTTATATATTGATTAATAGGCTTATTAATGGTCATCTTTGTAAAGAATCTTATGATTAATGCCTTCAATGATAAGCTCAATTAGTTAGCTAAAAAAGGGGAAAGTTGTCTTTAACTTCCCTAGGATTAGGAAATGAGTCATTAGGTTAATTAATTAGTTGATATGGATTAGGATTCTACCCCTAGATGTGAATTATTGTTTGTTTTTTGTATGTACTCAGCATCAAGTCAATTAGAGGGTTGGATATTTGAAGTTCACACTCTTTTGGCACTAGTGTACTTGACTATTTGCAGAAGAAATTTACAGACAGCTGCAACTATTTTTATGGGATTCCTGTGATGTTTTTAGTGACAGTGTTTTCCTCCATTTCTCTTATGCATCTGATGATAAAGTTCTTCAACCAACCATCTATTTTCTTCTTCTGTTAATCTCCTAAGTTTTAAACATGATACATTGACTCATATGCTCTGTTTTATTTGAGATTTTCATGTAAATGTTTTTTATATTCTAAGTAAATGAATTCATACATGTATGTTCATTTTACTTCTTCCACATGATTTCTTCCTCACCACACTAAAATGAAAAATTAATTTTGTGCCACTAGTTGCATTTATCTTGCCTCATTCTATGACTGCAGTTGATCCTTTGGAACACTTAGCCTAGTTCCTAATCTAGTGCTTCTTATCCAACAAAACCTAAATTAGAAACCATACTGAGCTTATAAATAGCCTAAAACCCTAATACTCTTGTGTCACTTCCATTGGCTGTGAGGTTGATTTTGAGAGAGCCCTCTCTGATTTGGTAGGGCTAGATACCAAGTCAAAAGTTGGTCTGTGGTTATCTCGTTGGTTTCCTTTCTCAACCTTGGGAAACTAAGGATCCCTAAAAATTTTGGCGTCATTTCCAAGGAGAAAAAGGTCACATTTTCCCTAGGTGTGAATGATAAAGATCATATATTATTATTGTTGGTGGACAGTGATTAGACACATGAAGGCTGAGTAACTCACCTGGTGACTCCAACTTCATCCAAAGACTGCACTAGCAGTAGGATCCAAAAATACAGTTGAGTTCTAAATCCAAAATGCATGCTTCTATGCATCGATATCATGTTCTAGGCTTTCCAAATTGTATGCCTAAGGTAGATTGTCAAACATACTTGCCAAAATTCAGAGATGGAAAAGGAGATGTTGTTGCTCTTCATTTGGTCAAATTTCAAGTGCATGTACACAGATTTAAGGTTGAATTTCATGAGGATTGATTAATGAAGATTTTTATGGCTAATTTAGAGGGAAAAGCATGGTCTTGGTACGAAAGCCTACCAAATGGTTGCTTATTTTCTCTTGCTGGTTTTCATGTTGCATTTTATGAGATATATAAAGAATGTGATCCTTCCTTGTTCTTGGTCAAAACTTGTTGCACGTATTTTGAAAATTTTATTGAACATTTGGAAAGTATTTATTAAGATGATCAACTTATGGGTGACAAGATTATAGAGGAATTCCATGAGAACCCTTTTAAACAGGAAGAAGATGTAGAAACTAGTTGCCATCAAGTTAAAAAAAACTTACAACAGACAACAATTTGTCTCTTGGATGAAAATGAAATAAATCTGCATTTCAATGGCCTCCTTTTTCCTGTTCTTATTGATGGCATCCAACAACCTGTAGACATTTCAGAAGAACAAAGGAACATTCAGCCCTGTTTTAATGAAGATTCGATGCTTATGTATGACAGTCATGTTTCATCCTATGAGTTTGATGAACATTTGTAGCAGACTTGTCAGTCTTTTGATGATCAAAGATATGAGGATAGTCATTCATATCTCTCTTCATATTTCTCATCTCCTGATTCTTTGATTCAAGAACAAATTGGGCTTAATCAATTTTCTAAAGCAATAGATGTAGAAACTTTATACACTTAAATAACACATACTATAAAGATGCAAGAAAGAAACAACCCAGTATATGACACACTTCAAATAGAATCACATGAAGGGTTATCTTTAATTGTTGTCAGTGATTATGTTGTGCAGTTCTTTTCTGAAACTATTCAAGAATATACCAAGTCTCTTCTTGTTGTTAATAATGAGGATGATAAAAAAATTGCTGCAATTTACTATGAGAGTGGTCTTGAAACTGATGGCATAGTACAAGAACAACCAACCATTGAGAATACTATGTATTTATCTCCTTTTGTTGATAAAAAAGAGGTAAAATTTCACAATTTTCAAGACCCCTTGGGAAGTCTTTTGGAAGCATTGGAAAAGGTGGAGTTTGTTTTGTTCATCAACAGAGGTTTTGGACTCAGGTTGCATTTTGAGTTTCCATTTACTAAATCTTTATTTATGCTTGGTGGAGTTGAATACAAGCCTTCAGTCAAGTAGTCATGTACTTGATTGGTTACGTCGGATGTTCGACTTTACTTGATCAGATTGCTTATGGATCAGTTAGAGTAGTTAATTTTTTACGAATAAGCTCCACATTTTGAGCTTCTTTTTCAGTGTCAGTTTCTAGTAGAGTTTGGAGTTGATGATGTACAATTCATTTTTCAATTTGATTTGAGTCATTTTGAGGATTGCAGCTGCAGTGACTCCATTTCCCAATGAACAAGGCGACCTAGTCCATGGCGTTCTTGTCAAATCCTAAAGGAGTTGCCATCCCCATTGGAGCCAATGTTAGTTTCCAATAGTCACAATGATCAAATTTGACTTTTTTTCACTATAGTTAGAGTCTTATGGTCAAATTGTTATATTTTCAAAAAAAAATTAACTTCTCTCTTGGTTTTCAAATGGTCAAGTCATTGTCTAAGTGTCATTGTTACTCTCATTTCAAGGTCATAAAGGTCAAATAATAATCAATTTCATGAGTCATTTAGTCACCATAGGTCATTTTTCCTTCATTAAGTGTCATTATTTAAAATCTGAAAAGGAAGAGTCACAGTGTCATAGGGTTGATCATGAGGGTGCCATGAGTGAAATCATTTTTCCATTTGGATTCATGTCATCATCATCCAAAATTAGTAAGATTTCCCACAGAGTTGGCAACTGTAACAAAGCAAGCTAAAGTAGAAATAATATACATCGTATGTCACATTTGGAGATATAACCTTCCTATTAAATAAGATGATGTTGTAGTACAAATCACATCATAAAATATTTCGTCAAAAGTACATGATGTCATTCCATCACTTAAGTCAAAAACAGTTTTCAGTTATAAAGCAGACACCAAATACCTCTGCACCCATGATATCCTTCCCAAGATCTCAACACGCTCTTTACTCTTCGTATTGTCATATCCATCGAAGTTCAACTTCACCATCGTCTTTTTCCACACCGTAAAGTACATTTATGGAGCATGTTATGTACTTTTTGATTTGGAGGGGAAAGAGAGAAATAAAGGGTTCAATTATCATCTCATTTCTTCAAAGGATATTTCAAAAAGTAAGCCCAACCTTGCAAACCCTCTATGCAACCTTTTTCTTCATAAATTTTATCAAAATCTATCCCTAAGGTTTGTTGCGTTTTCTTGCTGTGTTTTCTCTTCCAATGGTGTTTTTCTTCTTTTGAGAGGAAACCTCCTTGATTTTGGGTTCACACGTCCTTCACTATCCTCACTAAACATTCCCCACCCTTCCCCTCATTAAAATTCCTTAATTTCACCATTTCCCTTATCAAACCTGCTTTTTGTTGCGCTTCTGGCACAAGTCTATGTTTTCCCTTCCCCCCCCCCTCCCATTTCTCACTCATTTTGGGAAATTCCAATTTAATTTTGTTCCTAACACCTATCCATACCTCTCATAATTTTTTCAGATTTTTCTCCTACCCCCCATCCCCTCCATTCCCTTCCCTCAAGTTGCTACCTTTGTATCCTTGTTTTACAGCTCAAAGTCCCTTGCCCTTTCTTGTTTGAAACTAAGGTTTTTTTGTAAAAAATGAAACCAAAAACATGGTGAAGACCAGTGAAAGGAGGAGGTATAAGGGAGGATATACATCTAGATATCAGCCAACTCATATGCGAGAGGTCAATGCATCAGAATTTATTAGAAGATCATTTGAGAAGACATACTGCCTAGGGTTTTGTCTCAAGGTGAAAGAAGAAAGCTATCATAATGATTTAATAAACCTATTTTCCATTGAATTCAAGAAGGATCAGGCCATCATAGCAGGGGTGAAATTTTAGGTGTTAGAAAAAGGAGGTGACTGACATGATTCTTAGGGTTTTGAGGTATTTTGATGCACATATGGACAATTTTAATTCAAAATTAGTTTCTGAAGTGATGGAGATGAATTACACAAACGTGAAATATTTTTTCGTCAATAATATACCAAAGAACAAAAACCTCCTTCAGTTTATGCACATGTGTAATTATTTGGGAGATATACAACAAATTTTGAAGCCTATATTTCAGAAAATCAAATTCTCTGATTTAATTGCCTCTTTTACTCTTATTTTGTGGCATGGATTCTGAGAATATGGGAATGAATTGAAAAAAATTGAGAGTTTTATCTTAAAAATAATATTAGCTACAAAAACCTCCCCTAGTTTTGTAAAATTGGTTATGGTTAAAGAGATATTAGTCCATCTTTTATCCCTTTGTTTTACCAAAAACAGAAAAAAATGACTACCAAGAAACGTAGCAAGTGGTTACTGTGTTTTTTCTCAGGAGGTATAAATGCATGATTTCAAGCATGTGGAAATAAATTATGGCATAAGGATGTCATAAAATTACATTGGGACACTAGATATTCATAAAGTTTCATAAAATGGTCAAACAATGCCTATTTTTCACATTTCAACCACTTTTTCAGGGCACTTGCTGCATTTTTGGATAGTTTGATTTCAAACCAAGTTTTGAGGGGCTGAAAGAAGGTTTTTGCAACTCTTAGTGACTCCATTGTGTTTTATAAATATTCATCTTTCCAACCATATATTTTTCAGCAAAAAAATCATCCGGGAAGGCCTCCAAATCATCTTCCAAAAACTTTTTGTGCTTTTGCTAGACTTGCCGCATTTCTAGTTATTTGGGTGTGTTTCAGTGTTTGGAAAATTTCACTACACGTAGAGGTAAAAGTTCAAACATGGTCGATGTAATAGCTGGATCATGATTTGTCTAATGATTAATAGGATTATTAATGGTCGTGTTTGTAAATAATCGTATGAGTAATCCCTTGAGAGATAAGCTTAATTATTTAGCTGAAAAAGGGGAAATTTGTTTCTAACTTCCCTAGGATTAGGAAATGAGTCATTAGGTTAATTAATTAGCTTCTATGGATTAATATTCAACCCCTAGAGATGGAATCTTGTTTTTTTTCTGAATGTAATCAGAATCAAGTCAATGAGAGGGTTGGATATTTGAAGTTCACACTCTTTTGAGAGGGTTGGGTTGTACTTGACTGTTTGCAGAAGTAATTTACGGGCAGTTGCAGCTATTTTTATGGGGTTTTTGTGATGTGGTTATTGATAGTGTTTTCCTCCATTTCTCTTATGCATCTGATGATCAATTTTTTCAAGTAGCCATCTATGTGCTTCTTGTGTTAATAACATAAGTTTTAAACATGATACATTACCTCATATGCTCTGTTTTATCTGAGATTTTCATGTAATTTTTTTTATCTTCTAAGTAAATGAATTCATACATGTATGCTAATTTTACCTCTTCCACATGATCTCTTCCTCACCACACTACAATGAAAAATTCATTTTGTGTCACTAGATACATTTATCTTGCCTCATTCTATGACTGCAGTTGATCCTTTGAAACACTTAGCCTAGTTCCTAATCTAGTGCTTCTTATCCAACAAAACCTAAATAAAAAACCCTATTGAGTTGATAACAAGCCTAAAACCATAATACTCTCCAATCACTTTCATTGGATATGATGTTTATTTTTAGAGAGCCCTCTATGATTTGGTAGAGCTAGATACCAAGTAAAAAGTTGGTTTGTCGTTACATCTTTGGTTTCCTTTCTCAGCCTTGGGAAACTAAGGAGCCCTAACATGACCATAAATTGATTGAGCCAAATATCTCTTCAGCTAATCACCCCTATGCCATATTCTAGGCATGAATGTGAGACTCAAACCAAAAGAACCAACTAGGGAATCCCGAGGCTAAACCACCTCACCCTCATTAATAGAAACCAAGCTTTATTGTAATCCATCCTCGATAACTATGCCAAAAAATAAAAATGTAATAACAGGATTTTCCATGATCTCCACTAGATCACTAGGCAGAAACAAGCATGGATTCCATTGGATTTATCCACTTGCACCGCGAGGAATTTTCTTGTCTCCTAGTCTCTAGGATTTACCACAATCCACATTCTGATCCAGGGATCACTGGGCCATAATTGAGACACTTGTCTCTGGGATCAATTGCAATCCATCCCAAATAACTAGGCCCTAATAGAGACTCCACTCTCTAGGTTTTAGGGTACATCCTATCTCAGGATTACTAGGCCTGATGGAGAGCACCCACCTCTAGGATTTACCATATATCCCTCCATTAACTAGTCAAGGATTTCTAGGCCCATCGAGGCACTCAACACCTGGCTTTACAACAACCCACAATTTGATTCAGGGGTCATTAGGCTAGTGGCTTTACTTCAATCCACATTCTAGTTTAGGGATCATTGGGCCATGTGTTCTTCATTTTGGAGATCCACCTCACTCAGCTTTGAATCCATCCGAAAATCTAGCTCAACTAAAACATGAGAAACCCATCACACCATGGCTATCCAGAAATGGAAAGGCTAGTGCTGAAAACACTATTAGACTTGGAAAAACCCCTGCCATGACAACAAATAACCACATGCAACACCATGCATGCAAAATCTAGCAAAGAAATCACAAATGCAAATCGATACCTACAAAGAATATTGTCGTAGCATCTTGATAATGCTCTTCCTTGCTTTCTATGTCCTTCCTCTTGTCTTTTGTGCCTTTCTTGATCCAATTCAAGAGTGCTGCAATAAAACTCTAAGAATCCAAGAGTATGAGAGAGAGATAGAATAGAATGAGAGCCATAAGTGCAAACAAAATCTTGCCCATTGATCCTCATAAGCCTTTTTATCAATGAGGCCTCTATTTTCTTAAACTTCCATTATTTCCCTTCATATTCCTCTTCACATGAAACATGTGACCTTTCACCTTCCTTTTCTTCTATTTTCCACTATTTTCATAAATAAATGTGCCAAAATTCATTTTTCCTTTTAAATCATTTTCCATTGCCTTTGCCAATTTCCTTTAGCCATAATAACCAAAATGAACACCAACCAAGATGTTTTGTTCACCATTCAGCTTCGAATAAGTGTCCCATCAACCGTGGTCTTATATTTGTTACATTGAATTTTAACCAGGGTTGTTACAAAAACCTCCCCCTTTGGGGAACACCCTTCTCTATGTTCAATGACACCTACATACTAGCAAACTGATAAAACAAAACATACTTCCTATGGAGCTTTATTACAAAGATCATTGCAATATTTACAATGACGACTACTAAAACATGACAAACATATCACTTGCTAGATATTTATAACATAAATCATTACGGTATGTATAATAAAAACCACATATACAACTATATTTTCTATGTATATTTATAAATACAACTCGATACAATATTTACAATAATATACACATATAAACATATGTGCATTTTCTCAACCAACAAATAAAAGGATACAATGCCTATATCAACAACAAGGGAATCCATAGCATAACACCTGCACACTTAAATTAATATCAGGAGTCGCCTCCTTCTAAGGAATTCAAGAATATGTTGCCAAATTCAAAGCTACATCCAATGTCAAGCGCTATAATATTGCACCATTTTTCCTCTCAATGAATAATTAACGACTAATTGTTCCAGGGCATACTCCCAAAGTGTATCTCATTCCATCTAGCAATGCTAATGAAGAAAAAAAATCCATTTCTGACATCCCTTATTTTCTACATTATCCCTTGGGAAATCCGGTCACCCCCTTCCGTGTAGTCACACACCTTCCAAGTCTTGCTGGCACCCCTATCCTGGGTAGTCCATCCCTTAGCAAGGTTTCCTTACATCAGAAGGTCCAAAAACCAAGGAATATCCCTTCCTCAAAACCATCATACCGGTCATAGAATGCTCATGGAAATCATTGGACACTACTAGGTACCAGTGTCCCATAATGGCCCTGCTCCTTTTTTTGCTGCTAATTCTTACAGTCATACTCAACCATCTCAAACCAGTAATTTCCATGCTTTCCTATACCAAGCACACCATTTCCATTAGTTTCAAAATAAATTGAAATAATTTCAAATCGTACCTCATTGGTATCTCATCAATAACGTACACTTGCAATCTTGTTCACTTCGTGTCACACAAGTCAAACTAGTTGTTTGATCAAATCATCAAGTATAAACATATCTGATCTAGTTATCTCAAAACAAAACCATCATAGGTCAAAATCATGAATCACATGAAATCATCATAAACCATAATCACAAATCATATGTAACCATCATAAGTTAGAATCGTAGATCACATGGATAATAGAAATGAAGTAAAATATTGATACTTATCCTTCATCGATCCTTACTTAAGCCTTTGTTCTTTTTGTACACACACCAGGTTGGTTTCCATACCCGTCAAGGAACCAATGTCTTTGCTTCTCTTCAATCACGTACACATACACACAATGTACATCACAACACATACATCCACACACAACATACAACACATTAAAATACATACACCCAGACCGACATACAACACATACACCTATACTCGGTGTACAATACAATACAATACAAACACCTACACTGGCATGCAACACATACACCTACACCCAGTGTACCATAAAACACAACGCATACACCTACATCCAGTGTAAAACACAACACAATACACATAAATATATAGAGTACAATACAATGGATACACATGTCATGATACCACGACTACACCATGAACATACATAGTACCACCTGCCCGCAACACCGCATGTACGACATGCACACAATACCACATGTATATCAGTATCATATGTGCAACATGTACATAGTACCACCTATACATAACACTACCTGCACAATGTGTGTAGAACATCACATGTACACGTCACCACCTATGCAACATGTACACAATGCGAAATGTACACTGCACTACCTATACAATGTGTACACAATACCAAATGTACACTGCACCACCTGTACAATGTGTACACAATACCACATGAACACAACACCACATGCATGACATGTACACACCACCACATGCACAACATGTACACAATGCCACCTGCACATGGAACCAAATTTAAATTTGCATCTAGTGTCTTTCCATAATCCATGCTTATCTTAGCATTCCGCTTATCACACTACTTTCACTTCGTTCATGTACCCCTCATCATTACATGTCCATAACATAAACTTAGGAATAGTACAAGAATATAATATCAATTCATGTACACATAATACTAACCTCATAGATCGCCAGGGTTACTCTTCCCATTTGATTCCTCATAAGACCAAGAACCTCTTCATTCCTTCATTCACCTGCATAAGAAATCATTCCTCCATAAGAATGATCCTTAAGAACCCTGAATATAGTGACATAGATACTTTCATACATACATATATAGAAAAATTAGCATAAAAACAATCATGATCAATGACAACCATGTCAGACAACGACATGTTAGACATTGGGTTCAATGCTCCCTGTGTGTTTCATGACATGGAATAACCGCCTCTCGTGGATCATAACTCTGGTGATTGTAGTGAGGACTAATGCCTGCGCGTTTTCGTCTAACGACAATCGTGATTCCAACAAGTGGTATCAGAGCGATAGGTCTCGAGTTCGAAACTCACCTAGCTTGCGTTTGGGGGGGAGATTGTTGGACATTGGGTTCAATGCTCCCCATGTGTTTCGCAACATGGACTAACTGCCTCTCATTGATCCTAACTCTAGCAATTGTAGCAGAGACTAATGCCTGCGGTTTTTGGTCTAACGACAATCTTGATTCCAACACAACATACATACAAACATATATACATATGAGCATTACAAATAACCAATCATGATCCATGATTACCATGTCAGACATGACATACATACACACATTTATACTTATATAAACATCAACATAATGATGATCACAACACAATTTCTAGATATTAGAAGGTCTAGGTTAAGAGAATTTCCTTTATTCATGCACAACGTGGACAACGTTGAGAACAATAGTTCCTGACATAGCCAAGGAATATAATACCTTAGATCCACTTTATTTACCTTTTATGTTTCCTTTCTCATGTTTTTACTGCCATTGTCCATTTACCACAATGGACCCAACAATTCAAACCGTTTGTCATATTATTACCTTCCACTTCCCTCTACTCATGCACTGAGCTTCATGTGGTTCTTACATTACATGTTGGGTACCACAAAGCTCTCCCTGAGCTCCATTAACTTTCCTCTTTCCCAACTGATTCCCAATACCCTTAAAACATAAAAGGCAGGAACAAGAAAAAACAAGAAGACAACCATGAGAAACCAATAACAATACAACATCACAAACAAAGTGGCATGACCATGCACTAGACGCAATCAAGACCGCTTCCAAGGGAATGTTCAACCTGAGCCTTCTTCAAGATTTCATAACAGTCTCTTTTTCCATGCAATTCTCTACATCATATTGTCATAAACACATAACTATCAGTGCATAAATAAACGTAACAACATCCTAGTTACCTTACCTTGTTTTTCCAATCAAGTTGCCTTATAACGGATCACACAGATGTCAATCACATGTTTCAAATATAAAGACAACATATCTACTAATTTGGAATCAACATTTACCAAGTCTATAAACCATGTCATATCAACAATCAACTCACAGTCATTAGCCATTTTTATAGGTCAATTTGGGCACCATTCCCAATGACCTAGTTAACTGGACATCATCTCCAAGACCAATGAACAGGGTCTATCATTCCCTATCATTTCAGTTGTTACATGCCCTAAGCCAAAGAACAAGACAAATCATCCATGACTTCCATTTGCAAAAGGTTTCCAAGGTTTGAAGTTTATATTATATCATATGAGAGCTCACCAACGCTGACTCTAAAGGGACTAAGTGTGTTGCATATGCAAGTAACCCCATTTCAGGGTGCTTTGCAAAGAACTTCCCGATATTCATAGGTGTGTTGGTCACATTGGGAGCAAAATTCTCATTGTTCTGGAATCTCCACTTGGCCAGTGCCTTCGAGAAGAGTTCAAATGTGTCAAAATTTGAATCGATGTGTCCATTTGATACCTCTGAGACTGAGAACATGTCTTGCCTATTATTAGAAAGTCATTGATTGTAAAACTACCTTCAGCTCCTCTATAAATTGAGCACGGATCCTAGTTCTTAGTAAGGAAGAATTTGAGTAGAGAAATGTTGGTGGAATTTCAATTGAGGAATTGATTTGAGTGACATGCTTCTGGAGAGATGTGCATTGTGATGAGGCTGGGATGCTGCTGGAGATGGTGACATCAAATCAATCACTGGGTTGTAACCCCCCCTTCTATCCATTAATAAATATTTCTTCTTACTCTCCCACATATGTATCTGTATAAGCTTCTTTCTTCCGTGTTATGAATTCTTATCTGATGTATATGGTTCATGTTTTATTGATTTAACTAAATAAATTTAATATACATCTGTATTATTTCTATCTTTTTTAGTTTAGTGTTCATCTTTGCAGAGAATATTTTGGCGACTTATCTCAGATTTGAAGCTACAGCAAAAGCGATAGAAGGAGAATAGGAAGCGCTTGGACTCCAAGTAAGTTCTTTGATCTATTCTATGTGTCTATTTATTGTTAGGAAAGGTAGTTGAAAAGTCTTTAACCTGTTGTTCTAGATGAGCACTACATCTAGGGACGAATGTTTTATCCGTAATCCATAATTTCGCATAATAGCCATAATACATGATGCTACAACTATCACCTATTTACGCTCAAGTATATATCGGTTATCTCAGGATATATTTGTTATAAAAACCATATTAAAACAATATCATTCATTTATTGCAATATTACAAACAAATATACTCATATCATGAAATTAATCAAACATTCAAACAACTTGAAAACATACCATGTTAACTAAATCAACTAGATGGTGTAATAGACACCAAATCACTCAAACACCAAATAGGCAACATAATCCAATATTCAAGCACCAAGTCTATGACATAAGAGAACTCATACCTTAATGTATCTTAAGGGAGGTTATCTTATCTAAACAATCAATCTAGATTAGCACGATATAACTTCACAGCACATCAACTCAAACATAAATAAGGTCATTATATCCATAACAATAACTAGCTAACATGTTCACATCATAAAATCAAAAAATCATAAACAATTGTAATTCATTCATAAAAATCACATATGTACAGTCATTCTATATTAGTATGACATAATATCACAATAGGTCGACTCATACATGAATATCATAAACCTAACCATCTTCATATTCCAAGCCAAATTAGCATGCTACATATAACTTCAAGGTCTTAAAGGTAATAACACTAATCATCAAGTTACTTAACATATAACATCAACAAGTTAGTAATATAACATAATCATCAACAACATATAACATAGTCATCAAGTTAATACCATGCATGACTAACCAACCCATGTACATATGATCACACTATTTGACTAACATCTATCATGTATGTGACCATAACATCAACAGAATGAAAGGCATACACATAACCATAATGCATATAACTAAACTGATCAACTACCATTTGTCATACATGTAACCACAACAACAATAAAATGACAAACAAGTATATAATTCTAATGCTTATAACAACCATTAACCAACATACCTACATGCCAAACATACAATATGTGTATGACGATCCGCTCTTACCTAGAAGTCTAGTGCCACAACTTCACTTTTATGATCTCCATCTCCTGCACTATCACAGCCAACACATTAGCATCATAACCTACCAAAAAACATCATGATGACCTAATTGCATACAATGACCTCATGTACAACAACCATAACCATGAAAATGCATGCATAACAACATATAGACTCTCACATGAATAACAAATGCATAACCGACATGCACTCATGATGATCGCATCCAACAAAAAACATTATCAACTTCCACATGGAAACGCAATTGCAACAATGACCACCACCATTCATGCACAACAAGCACATACTCCACCAACATACATAACACATATGCAACTGAAATTTATGCACGACAAACACATCACAATTGATAACCAATCATACACTCATGATGACACAGTTCACAACAACAACATCCTCCTTCACACAGAGACATCACAACAACCATGATCGATGTTGTGCATATGGAACAATCATATATACCATAAGGATGACTAACACATGTGTAACAAAAAAGAATGCATAACCAACACACACCACCCATCTAGTCCAAGCGGTGAGCCATAATTTGATACCACTCTATAACACCCTCATCGCACATCTACCCAAGTAACTAGCCAACCAAGGTAAACATGCGATGAGAGGCTACTATGATCATATTCAACCTCCTAGGTGACCTTAACAAAGTGGAATCGATGGAAACACATCACGCAGACCTTAAAAATCATCAAAAAAAACTCCCAAGAGCCATCCCAAACACTCAGGTAATGAGCCCCTGGGTCGCGCTAATATTTTAGAGCATTAAACATGGACACTCCCTTTATATGGGAAAGGGTGCATTTGGGAGGCTCTGGATGCTCCCAGAACATGGGCATACATGTGTCCAGGGAATTTTTTCCCTGGACCCATGCGACCATCCCTAAAATTTGAGCCACTTGTTTAGGCCCAGAGCCCGGTTTACTTCCTACAACTCAATGACAAGTTCATAAATGAATTATAACAACAAAACAATAATACATTTTCAAAAACATTGGCAAGGTCTAGACTGGACCCCTACTAGCCATGACAGGAGTTTCATCAAACATGTCACAAATATGTAATCTACAGGTCTAAACAACAGATCTGAGCATAGGGGTCTCATACTTATCTGAGAATCTCTAAGAATCATTTTTCTCTTAAATCATTAGTTGAATTATCATATATTAGGTCATAGATACATTTTTTATTCATTTACAAGTAAAAACATGAGGAGATTCATACATCATCAATTTCATAATACATGTCTATAAATATCGTAATAACAACAAGAATATCAAGAATATATTAGCCATAGAATCTGCATATAAACCAGTAAATTTACACATAAGATGTCAAGGAATGAAATTCTTATTAATGAATGTAAACATCAACCAGGGATGGGACTACCACATTCCACCTAACCATAGATTGGCTGAGCCAATTATCTCTTCATCTTATCAACCCCATGCCATATTCCAAGCTTGAATGTGGAACTCGAAACCAAAAGAACCAACTAGGGAATCACGAGGCTAAACCACCTCACCCTCATCGATAAAAACTAGGCTTTATCGCAATCCATCTCCTATCATTAGGTCAAATAATAAACATGTAATAACATGCTTTAACATGATCTCCACCAGATCACTAGGCCAAAATAAGCATGGATGCCACCGGATTTCTCCACTTACACCATGAAGATTTTTTTATGCCTGATAGTCTCTAAGATTTATCGCAATCCACAATATGATCCAGGGATCGCTAGGTCATAACCAAGACACCAACCTTTGGGCTTTACCACAATCCATCCCAGATCATTAGGCCCTAACTGAGACTCCACTCTCCATGCTTTACCATACATCCCAACCCAATATTACTAGGCCTGATGGAGAGCACCCACCTCTAAGCTTTACCATATCCCTCCATTAATTGGTTGAGGATTCCTAGGCCCACCAAGGCACACAATACCTGGCTTTACCGCAACCTACGATTTGGTTCAAGGGTCACTATGGTAGTGGATTTACTACAATCCTAAGTCTGGTTCAGGGATCACTAGGCCATGTGTTATTCATCTCGAAGATCCACCTCACTCAGCTTTGAATCCATTTGACAATCCAGCTCAACCAAAACATGAGAACCCCATCACACCATGGCTATCCAGAAATCGAAAGGCTAGGCTGGAAAAATTATCACACTTGGAAAAGCCCATGCCATTATAACAAATAACCACATGCAATACCATGCATGCCAAATCTAGCAACGAAATCACACATGCAAATCGATGCCTGCAAAGAATCCTACTGTAATTGCTTGATCTTTCTCTTCCTTGGTTTCTCCTTCCTTCCTCTTACCTTCTGTGCCTTTCTTGATCCAATGCCAAAGTGCTCCAAGAAAACTCTAAGTATCCAAGAGTATTAGAGAGAGAGAGAATATAATGAGATCCATAAGTGAGAAAAATCTTGTCCACTGAACTTCATAAGCCTTTTTATCAATGCAGCCTCTATTTTCTTCAATTTCCATTATTTTCCTTCATTTTCCTCCTCACATGCAACATGTGACCTTTCACCTTCCTTTTCTTTTATTTTCCATTATTTTCATAAATAAATGTGTCAAAATTGATTTTTCCTTTCCAAATTATTTTTCATTTCCTTTTCCAATTTCGTTTAGCCATAATAACCAAAATGAACACCAACTAGGATGTTTTTCCCACCATTCAACTTGGAATAAGTGTCCCATCAACCGTGGTCTTATATTTTTTACATGGAATTTAACTAGGGTTGTTACAACACAGTTGAGTTTCAACACTACATGTCACCCACAAAAAGAAAGGAAAAAAGAAAGGTTCAACCAAGTCCTTGAGGACATGCTACACATGTACGTAATGAAATAGCCCAAAAAGTAGAAGGATTATCTGCATTTGGTAGAGTTTTCCTTAAATGTTGGTAGTTGTTCTAAACTAGCTCGTCTATTTTGTGCGGTGTTTGAGATACCAATGAAGGTAGGACGAGTGGCCTACTAACTAGAATTTCCATCTCATATTAGATTTCATAATTTATTTCATGTTTCTCTTTTGAAAAAATATATACATGATCCTAATCATATAATATATTGGAATATTATTGAGGTTGAACCACAACCAGAATTCCAGGTCGATCCTCTACAAATATTGGACCAAAGGTAAATTAAACTTTATAATCAAGCCATCACCTAGGATAAAGTGAACTGGAAGCACCTTGTTACTAAGGAGGTGGCCTATGAGATGGAGAATAAGATGATGGAATCATTTATTGTGTTGTTCCAAGGAAAATGGAATCCTAAAAACACCGAAGATAACTTTCCCTTTTAAGGGGAGGGGAGATGTAATACCTCGATAATTTCATTTTATGGCTTTCATGTTAATGTGTGGCTAAAATTTCATATGGGACAAGTGACAAAATGTAAAGATGTAAATATTTATTTTTTATTAAATAATATTAATATATATATATATATATATATATATATATATTGTGCATTATTATTCTGAAAAACGTTTTAAAGGATAAAATTTAAAATCAGAATCTTAAGTGCTAGGGAAAACAATTGGAATCAATTTTTTCCTAGGCGTAGGAAAAAAGAAGAAATTCCTCTTTTTTTCCATTTAGGAGAACTATTGGCAGAGAAAGGGCACAAGAAATACATAAACGAAGATAAATGTCATGAAGTGGAACCTCTAAATAAGAGTTGTGTGTTATAAAGGAAGTTTCTTTTAGAACATAACCATTAGGAGAGAAATATTAGTTTTGAACCCTAGAAAATTAGTAGGATGTTGCTAAAGGGTTAAGGAGGTGAACTAAAAGGATTCTTGTGTTGTTTTTTTCCTAGCATGGAGGAGTATATATTAGGGGAAACTCTATGAGAAATATATTTCTTGGTTGGGTGGAACATGGAAGCATTTAACCTATTTTTTGAAAGAATTTAGATAAGTATATGAATATTAAATTATTTGTGAATAATAATAATTCAATGGTCGACCTGCTTTAGGGAAAAAATAGAATAGATTTCTACTATGAATTTAAATGATTCAGAAATAGTAGAGGAATAGATGAAAAGTTTTATTGTTACTTTTTAAATGAGCATAGATAGATGTATACGTATATGTATATGTATGTGTGGTCATATATGTTTTTTATAGGTATGTGGAGGTGCTTAGGTGCAAGGTAAAATCGTCTTTGTTTCGAAAAGTAGCAATAATTTACCTAGAAAATACCCCTTTTAACCCTATGAGTGTGAACAACATGAATAAAAATGAAAGACGAGGTAAAATAAATTGACAATATAATTTCCTAATCAAAGATACTTCCAGGTGGTGAGGACTAGATATAAAGCTTACTGGTATTAGAATGTGTTTTCCTAAAAGAAATAATATATATAGATATATATATTATTTCTTTTAGGAAAACACATTCTAATACCAGTAAGCTTTATATCTATATATAAATAGTAATCTTTATATATATATATACATATATAGATAGATAGATATATAGACACACACACACAACACTAAGAAAAAAAATATTATGTGTATGACTAGTTTAGTTGTGCATGCATATCAAGAACAATAACCTATTTGAATGCCCAAGCACTAACATTCCTCGAAAAAAAGAGAGATAGGGCTAAAAATGCCAGAAGCAATTCACCATTATAGGGGTCCGCTAGGTTTCTGTCCTAGTTATGTATTATACATAAATTAAAACTATAGTATCTCCATGCCAGAAAAGAACCAATTTAACATATCTATAAATCACTTTAAAGAGAAATATTATGCATATATATGTAAAAAACAAGAAAAGAGTATAACCCCTTAGAAGTATAATGTTCTATTGAAATATTTAAAAGTTGTACGATAATTTGGAAAATGGTAGAAAATAAACACATAGTTGTTTATCATTTAACATAGAGAAAAGTTTCTAGGAATTTAATTCTATAGACATAAGCCATATTTTATTTTAAATAAAATGCATTTCCTTATCAAATAAACCACATGTAACCATCATTTTTAATGAAAATATGAAATATATACACTATTCTAAAAAATTACAGAGAAACAAGCAGTCACGGCCATATAGGCCTTGGTTCAACATAGAAAAATTAAATGAAGGCATGGAAATAAACCCTATGAGGAAGGAGAAACCCTCACACAAAAATAACGACAAAACCCAACTAATATGGAAATTTTTTTTTATCAAAAAATTGGCATTTCCCTTAATATTATTAGAAATATTTCTAAGTATAGAGAAATTTCCATTCTAGAAAATATTCAGTCAAGTATATTGATTCCACTAGTAAAAACCTATGAGGTAACAAGAAAAGTCATTAATTATTACAAACCTCTTAAAATTTCACCATAAGGGAAAGGAATTAAATACTAAGGGGTCTAAATAATTCTACGTATGGTTAGAAGAACAAAGTATCCATATTTACTTGCCATGAAAAAGGAATATTCATACTCTAAAACAATATACCATGTGCATAGAAAAAAGAGAAAGAAACCCTTGAAAAGTATTAGGGTTAGGGTTTTAGGTAAACTCACGATGAGGAAGCTTATAAATTCTCTTATAACCTTGATTTGGAGGTCTTAGCCTTTAGATTCCCTTTTTGTTGATACGAGAATTGTATCCTTTTATTTGTTGGTTGAGAAAAAGTGCATATGTTTATATGTGTATATTATTGTAAATAATGTACAAGGAGAAAGGCTATAAAATATTTGGACCTATACTCACAATAAGGAAAGTTATAAATCTCTAAAAGAAATCCGTATGAAAATCTTCATATTGTGACATCTTCTTGCATTTGAGATTCATTAATGCCAGGGAGTGTTTATCAAAATTCTGTCTCTTCATCACACCAATGTTATTGAATGAATGATTTCATAGATCCCATCATGTTATTTTACGGACTCATCTTTAACTGTTTCTTCTTCCATTTTTTCTACAAGTGCTGGGGAGGATTCTACTTCCCACCATCTCTAAAGGTACCAGTAAAAAACTAAGCCAATTTTTTGTAGGATTCTACTTCACTTTTTACCCTCATGCACATCAACTTATATTCAGTGAACATTTCATCGATAATTTTCCTTATTTGGTCTGAGATTAGGTTATCAATGTTCCATTCCTTATGGGCATCATTGAAAAATGTGTGGGACCCACGAAAGTTACCTTTACTGCTTAAATCAGGAGAAGGATTCTAGGAGTATTAGTTTGGTAATGGTTCTTAGACTAGAAGTAGAGGAGAATTAGATGGTGATTCTAGTTTTATGTTTTTTCATGAGGAAAAAATCTGGGTAATTTATCTACAAACTTCTCGATAAGATGTATTGATACAGGATGGCTAAATAACTGTGAAGAAGGGATTTCCTTGTCAAAGACATTTTTTCAAATTGTGAGGAAAGGCCTTCAATATTTGCATAGGCTAAAACAAATCCTTTATTAACCTGATTTTTTATTTCCTTGTAATAGATAGTCGAAACAAATCCAACATAAACCCAGATCTATGCAGGTAAAGCAACTAAACAATAAAATGAAATAAGAGTTTCTCCAAATATCCAATGGAAAAGACAAGAAATATAAAGAATTGTATATGTATTAACACTTGGGAAGGGAACAAAGAATGATGTTACCAGTCCCCCTCAATGGCATGGGTTCTTTTCTGTCCTCAATGCTTCAAATCCAAAAGTTTCTCTCTCTCAATGGTGTAGAAAACCTAAGACGTGTTGAACTCTATGGGAGCTCAAGAAGAAAAATAATAAAAGTGATCAAAGTATGACAATGACAAAGGATCAAAGTACGACCATGATAAAATGATCAAAGGTAAATAATGAATGGAAAACCCTCCTATTTATAACAAAATATTGAGTTATCTATGATAATGGTGCATAATAAAATATTATTAACCAAAATCTAAATCTAACTGCTTGGAATATTTTATTATATTTGTTGGAGGGAAAATGAATTTAAATTGTTTAAATCCCTTTATTTAGAAATAATAAACAAATAAATGATTTATTTATAATTTCAAGGATGGGGTTAAGGAATAATTTAACAAATAACTATTTATTTTATTATTCCTAAATGATTTAGTCAAATTTAACAAGGAATATTAATTAAATAATCATTTCATTAATTATTCCTAGAGAATAATAAGATAAATAATGATGTATCTAATTATTTCTCATTAATTGGGTTAAATATTACCAGGAATATTATTTAAACAATGGTTTAATTAATTATTCCTGGAGGAAAATCAAATAAATAAGGATTTTTTTAATTATTCCTCATGGGGTTTCCTCTTTGGACCAGAAATAACTTAATAAACTAGGGTTTGTGTAGTAGTGATTTCTGGGTATGTCGCATTCATGTTTTTCATTTCGATGTTTCGAACCAAACCACCGTGGTTAATAAACTAGGTTTTATTAAATTATTTCTTATAGTGAAAGCAATTTTACTATGGTAAAATTGGTCTTACATGGTATATTCGATCCACCTAATTATAAATGGTTAGATGACCAAAAATTGGTGTAATATATTTCCCCCTAATGTGCGAGTGTTAAGAGCTAATCATATGACCAAAGTACGTTGTAAGAATGCAATCACTAGACACCGAAGGGGAGTCATAGAGAGAGAGAGATACATAGATAGAGTGAAGCGAGAGAGGACAATAACCTAATGGGGCGAGACCTACAAGTGAGATAATTATCCTTTAATGTTTGGGTACCTATTCTCAGTGAGGTGGGGGAGACATACCTATGCCCGTCGAGATGACAAAGTAAAAAGAATAATGGTGTGCATAGTAAAATGAGACTGAGCTATAAAGTACATGATATGCTGGCATAAAATGGGCCAGTCAAAAATATAATGGATCCCACATACATACTGCACCAAAGACATCAACCAAGACTGAATATAATAATATTTGGGTACATGAGATATAAAACAACCAAAGAATCCGTGATAAATAGGAAAGGGCTCTGAAAATATGAATGGATCATCTAAGTGATACATGCATGCCATAGGCACTGCAAGCGAATGCAACCAAACCCATAAAATCTGTAGAGTTACATCTGAGGCTTTCACATAAAATGAGGTCATCCATGCACATGGGGGCCTACCTGAAGGGCCACCTCCTCATGAGGTCTGAAACATCTCACATACACCTGAGAATCACTGGATCAATCTGTTGGATCACCGAACTATCAAGTATATCAATCTCGATCATGCTGAAGTGGAGCGGATGAGAAACAATCAAGTCAAAGGGAAATAAGGAGCCCCTTTGCCTGATCTGAGGAACCAAAAAATAATGGAAGCTGGAACTAGGATACACTTCCCTCTAGACCTATCTTCTGGAATGAATGTGCCGATGTCGACAAAAGGAGGTCCTCCATAGGTGAGGTAATGAGGGTCCTCAAATAAGGCACAAGAGATAATAGTAAAGCAATTGATGGAATGACAACAAGGATGATGATGAAATGGGGGATACTGAGTAGAAAATGGACGACTTTCCTTTTCAAATCATATAATGTATGGATGACTTGGCAGTGACTAAATCAACCCCTGAGGGGATGGGGGAAAATGTGATCGGAGGCCAAAATGGGGTACACGAGAGAGGGAAAAAGCGTGAATGGATGGAATACTGTAATAGGAGGTAAAGGACTTGAGACAGACTCCATGAATGTGATGATGACTCAACTCGAATGCTCTGATCAAGGCTGACTCGATGATGCTACCACACAGAATAGGCCCAGTGGGGACCATAAAAACATGAGCAAAAAATGGTTACTCATGACAAAAATTGACACATGCGTTGAAAAGTATGAAGGCTAAAAGGTGGCGTAGGTGAAAAATTCAATTTTGAGAGGCGGCAAAGTGACCCTTCTTGGAAAAAATGCTTATGGATGAAGTATCAAATCACCAAAAACAAAAGGATACCCATTTTAGAGCTCGGTGTGAACTTTCCAATGGTGCTAACAGTTCATCAAACAGAGCTACGGTTTGGTCGCAATTGGTGAAAGAAAAATTAGGGTTTCTCTTTTAATATGATTTCCCTCAATTTTGGTACATTTTCTAGTCAAGCCATGGTGAACGTGGAGAGGAGGAAAAGGCCCTAAATCTTGCGGTGTTCGTAGAGGAAAAACTGACTATTGGAATTGAGATTTTTCAGTTGCAAGTAGGTGGCCTAACCTTACTCTTCAGTTTCAATGGTTTAGAAATTCAAATTAGGTGACCAGAGCCCTGGAATAGTGCTCTGCTCCTCCTCATAGCCATCTTGCATTTCCTGGGGCCTGTTCTGTGAGTTGGGTCGCAGTTTTCATAGGGAACAACTGCGACCTCGCAAAGACAGATCTGGAAAAGTGCAAGCTGCCAAAAGTTGGGTTTTGTCCTGTTTTGGGCTGGGAAACATGGCTTGATGTTTTATATGCAGTTATTCTTCCTCTGACTAACAATTTTTTTGGTTTTTGTAGGTATGGCAAAGTTAAAGAGAAATATTAGTGAAAATATATTTGGATGTGCTTCGTTTTGATATCCAGGGAGATCAGGTGGTGAGAGGCACACTAGCGAGATATGGGGTTCTCAAGTTGGTTGAGAACTCATTGATGAGGGCAGGGGAATCCCTGCTATCTAGGATAGTTAGCTATTGGGACCCATACCTAGAGGTCTTTATCGTGCAAGGACACTAGATCAAGCTAGCTATTTAGGACATCTATTTCCCGACCAGTCTCCCACCACTAAGGCTGTGGGAAATATCCAGCCAGTATTACCATGGGGGCGGAATACATCTGAGTTCGTGGAACTCCATTTCTGATCTAAAAATGGATTGGATAAATTTTTATGCTTTTTAATAACCTCCCACTCAATTAAACAAATAAAAGATCTAGCTTGTACTTGACTTTTGCGGAAATTTTTACTTGAAATAGGTGTATGTTTTTGAACTGTTTAAGTGTCTTAAATTCATTTTTTTTTGAACAGCAACATAATTCAAAAAATAAACATCCACACATAACAACAAAATTAATCTAGGATTTCACCTGACTATCATGGGCTACGTCTCCTTGATCTCTTGTCATCTTCACTTGGCTGTTTGGGATTATGGAAAAATTTATCTTACAAGTTCCACACTTAATTCCAATGGTTACTGAACTGAACCAATGGGCTTATAATACCATCTATATCATTGTCGTGGCTGTCATCACTCTGCAAACAGATCTAGGCTTTCTTAGACTTTATTCCTTCTGTCGGTGCTCTGAGCTACACTAAGGTTCTCTATGGCACTAACTCCTTCATAATTCTTTTAATATCCCTGAAACCTCACCTATTGTCTCCATCACACATCATACACCAAAAATGTACTAATCGTTTTCTCAAAATGAGCACTGCATCCCCAATCTATGCCTTCTTCCATAGTTGGCCCTCGGTTGCCCCAAACTTCCCTGTAGATTCTCGAGCTCTAGAAGTCTTCAAATGTCTCTATAAATCCCTTCATTGGATACAAAATTCCAAAAATAGAGGTTCATTGAAAATGGCCTTCGGCTGCTCCAGTTTTTCCTCCAACACCTATTAGCACCCCTTGGCACTAGGGTCACTGAAAACTTCTCTAATTCATTATCGACCTCTATAAGTCCTCAAAATATTCTAAAACCTCCATCAATGGATTTATAAATATCAAAACAATCATAAATGACTATTTTTTTCTGCATAAGGTCTCTAGCTGCCCTGACTAGGCCCCGAACTGCTACTGGCACTTGTTGGCCCTAGCGGCCTTTGGAACTTCATTGAAGCATCTCGGCCTTCAAAATTCCTCTAAATTCTCTTAAAAAAACACCATTAGTTCCAACACATCTGAAAAATCCAATATTCACTATTGGATTTCTAATTAATGCCTCTAGCAGCACTGGCTAGGCCTCAAAATGTTGTTGTCCCCTAGTGGACCTTGTGGCCCCTTGAACTTGAATGAAGACAAAACATGCTCAAAATTCCTCTGATGGATCTGCAACCATCACCAATGAGTCTATAATGTTGTAGATAGTCAAAATTGACTATTGGCGCTCCAAAATTGCTCCAATATAGCTCAAGATAGAGCCAAAACAAGATTTGTCCAATGACCCCTAAAAAAGATCCGCTAATTGTGGAGAGACTGAACTTAACTTCAGTTAGTTTTGGGATTTCCGCCAACAATGGAGCTCCGCATAAAAACCTTCCAAGCTAGCTACTAGCATTAAATGTGGCAGTTAGTGTGAGCACATGGAATAAAATCTTTAACCACACATTAAACTCCACCACAATCGTTGGGCAGAGGTTACGATTGGGGTAAACTGTCTGCGTTAAATTTCAATGTGACCACATTTTAAATATTTACAAAAATATCGGACCATTAAAGGTTAGGCCTTTAAGCCCTCATTTCATGGCAACAGTTACATTGGGAGGGGCTAGCCCCTCTGGACCCCCAAACCAGAGTGCAATACACGTTAAAACAAACCATCGAACTATACGGTTAAGAAACACCGTTAGGCGAGTTGGTAAAGGCTTTGTATGTGGGCTGGAAGGTCCCATGCTTGACTCTCGAGGAGTCTGGCCATAATTTTATATCACAAAACTGGGCCACGTGGCAGCCTCCAGGCTTGCAACGTGGCAGCCCATCAATGGCCTGAATTAAAACACGTGCCCCTAGCTACAAACAACAATGTGCCACTTGTCAAAATTCGACTGGTTCAAGTGGAATATTTAGGGGGAAATATTCCAAGGAATATTCTAGGAATATTCCCTAAAATATTCTCTTTTTAATTTTCCCAAATCCAAGTCAAACTTGGTCAAAGTCCAAAAATTGTAGTTTACTGGACTTTTCAAACTGCGATAACTTATTCATACAGTGTCAGTTTTTTGAACTGTTCACGGCGCCGGAATCAGGAAGACGAGATATATCTGGTCACTCAGGTTTGACACACTTTTGAACACTTTGAATTTTGAGCTATCACTTAGGTCCATGATCCAATTCTGATCACACCTCCCCATTAGGAATCATTTAGACCCCAAAAGGTTGATATACTGATCTGTACATTAGATGAGATTACAACACCCTCTTCTCTTCAGCCTCCATAGACTTGTCTTTCATGGCTAGCTCCTTTGAACCACAACTCAAGGGTAGCCGACACTTCCCTTCCTAGATGTGCTTTTCCTCCTGTTAAGCACTGTCTTCCTTGAACTCACTCTAAAATTTCTGGTAAGAAATTTACAGAAGGTAGTTGAACATCACTTCCTTGATCATCGGTCCAAGGTGGCTCAAACAAACATGAGATTACATCATAAATACATGCATACTTGACTAAAATTTTCATATGTACAAATGAAATTATGTCTTATAGTGTCAAGAAGTCAAACCAATTCTTACCAAGCCACTTCCATGACGACTTTTGCTGCTGAAAATCTTCTTCATGTGAAACATCCATTCTCACATCAATGATGGAATCCTTGGTTCCAATTTCGCCAGTCTTTCTGTCCTTTTTACTCATGTGCTTGGGAAAATTATTTGGATGCAATGTCCAACATTGAGAAACAACATGTCCCATTTTCTAGCAATGTGTGCAAGTCTTATGCACCTTCTTTGCAAGTTGTCTTTTCTTGAAATGCTTCCTGTATTCCTTCATCCTCTTCCAGCATCTCGAAACAACATGGTTAAACATACCACAATATGCACAACAACTCTTTCTTCCTTTCATGCATGCAAAATTGTCATGCCTTGCAGAAACATAATCAACTTGACTATGGGAAGAATTATACCTTGCATGTTGCTTTGCATGTCAATCTTTTTTACCTTCATGATGAGATGAACTTGTAGAGGCTCCACCTTTTCTTTGAAGACTAACATCGGTGTTTATTTTTTTATAGCTGTCTGAATTCACATTCTTGCCATAAGCTGCATGTATACAATATTCTTTCTACAAAATAGGCTTCAAACAATGGCAATCAACTTGAAAACAAACTTGACATGTTTGTTATTTAGAACTTGGAACAAAAGTTCTCTTTGAAGTTTCCTCATATGCCTTCATGGCTTTGGAGTCTTTGCCATTAGATTGCACATAACCAAGACCAAATTTCTTAGGTCATTTCTAAACCAAAATAGGATCAACCATGCCTTGTGCATGCTTGCCTAAACCCTTGCCTTCATAGCCAATTTTAAACATTAACTTGGACCCTATACCTCTAGTGAGATTTTCAAATGAACCAACACATCTTTCTGATGAGGAAACTGAAGACAAATTAGAGTGAATTACCTCTGCTTCACTCATGTTCTTGGTCAAATCCTCCTGGGCTTGATGGATTTGCATCTCCATATCATGCAATATCTATATAATTTATTCCTTATCTTGCTTCATAGCAAAAAAATTCTCACGAAGTTCGGTGCTTTCTCTTCTATATTTAAACAGAATCTGCACCATGTCCTTCAATATGTAGAAGTCTCGATTCATGTCTTCATTGAAGAATCTTGTGAAGGAGGAGGATTTTGAAACCTCACTTGATGAATTTTTCATCATGAAAATAAACAAAAAAACTTCAAAAAAACTCACAAAGCTTTCAAAAACAATGACAAAGCTTCTGAACAAAATGGATGTAGAGACAAGCTCTTATTCAAGCAACCTTTTGCAAACAAACAACCATCAATAGGGTTTATGCTTCAAGTGTGTCCTTGAGGTCCTCTAGGTAAGGAAGATGCCTTCAACCCTTTGTTCCTTCTTGTCCTCTCCTAGACTTAGCTATCAGTAGCTCTCCCTTCACCTCTAGCAAACTCAAGCAACAATCAGTTTGCAAACAGTCAAAAACACCTTTCAAGTCATACAAGTAAGCTATTGCTCTGTCAATCAAGAAACCAAGTGCTATGATACCATCCTGATCTGAAAATGGTTTGGATAACTTGTTACTTTTTTAAAGAACCTCCCACTCAGTTAAACAAATAAAAGATTTGGCTTGTACTTGACTTTTGCAGAAAATTTTTACTTGAAATAGGTGTATGTTTTTTAACTGTTTAAGTGTCCTAAATCCATTTGTTTTTTTTTAAATTAAACATGTGTAAAAAAAGCATAATGCATAAAATAAAAATCCACACATGACAACAAAATTAATCTAGGATTTCACCTGTATATCGTGGGCTACGTCTCCTTGAGCTCTTGTCATCTCGACTTGGCTCTTTGGGATTATGGAAAATTTTATTTTACAAGTTCCACACTTAACTCCAATGGTTACTGAAATGAACCAATGGGATTAGAATACCATCTATATCCCTGTCATGGCTTTCGTCACTCTGCAAATAGATCTAGGCTTCCTTAGACTTGATTCCTTCTGTCGGTGCTTTGAGCTATATTGAGCTTCTCTATGGCACTAAATCCTTTAGAATTATTTTAATATCCATAAAACCTCACCTAATATCTCTAGTACACATCAAAAACCAAAAATGTAATGATCGTTTTCTCAAAATGAGCATTGTATCCCCAATCTAGGCCTTCTTCCATAGTTGGCCTTATGCTACCAAAAACTTCCCTCTAGCTTCTTGAGCTCTAGAAGTCATCAAATAACTCTGAAAATCCCTTCATTGGATACATAATGCCAAAAATAGTCAGAATAGACTATTGGCTCATTGAAAATGGCCTCTGGCTGCTCCGGTTTCACCTCCAACACCTGTCGGCACCCCTTGGCACTAGGGTCAATGAAAACTTATATGATGGTTTCTAGACCTCTAGAAGTCTTCAAAAGATTCTACAACCTCCATAAATGGATTCATAAGTATCAAAATATTCATAAATGACTATTGGTTTGCTGCATAAGGTCTCTAGCTGCCCTGGCTAGGCCCCAATCTGCTGCTGGCACTTATTGGCCCTGGTGGCCCCTGGAACTTCACTAAAGCATATCGGCCTTCAAAAGTCCTATATAGGCTCTGAAAACCACACCATTAGTTCCATAGCATCTGAAACATCCAAAATTTACTATTGGATTTCTAAATAAGGCCTCTAGCTACACTGGCTAGGCCTCAAACTGTTGTTGCCCCCTAGTGGCCCTAGTGGCCCCTTGAACTTGACTGAAGAAAAAACCTTCTCAAAAGTCCTCTTATGGTTCTGTAACCCTCATCAATCAGTCTGGAATGTTGGAGGTAGTCGAAATTGACTATTTTCACTCCAAAATTGGTCCAATCTAGCTCAAGAGAGAGCCAAAACAATATTTGTCCAATGACCCCTAAAAAAGCTCCACTAATTGTGGAGAGACTGAACTTAACTTTAGTTAGTTTTAGGATTTCCACCGAAAATTTCATTCCACCTAAAAATCCACCAAGCTGGCTACTAGCATTAAATGTGGCGGTTAGTGTGATAACATGGGCTAAAAGCTTTAACCACACATTAAACTCCACCATAACCGTTGGGCAAAGGTTACGGTTGGGGTAAATTGTTTGTGTTAAATTTCAATGTGACCATGTTTTAAATATCTAAAAAACAATCAAACCATTAAATTTTAGGGCTTTAATCCCTCATTTCATGGCAATGGTCATGTTGGGAGGGACTGGCCCCTCCAGACCCCCAAACCGGAGTGCAATACACGTTAAAACAAACCGCAGAACTATACAGTTAAGAAACACTGTTAGGTGAGTTGGTAAAGGCTTTGTATGCGGGATGGCAGGTTCTGTGTTCGACTCCCAGGGAGTTCAAACATAATTTTTATACCAAAAATATAGGCCACATGGCAGCCTCTGGGCCTACCACATGACATCCCATGATTGGCCTGAATTAAAACATGTGCCCCTAGCTGCGAAAAACAATGCGCCACTTGTCAGAATTTGAATGGTCCAAGTGGAATACTCTGGGGAATATTTTGAGGAATATTCCCTCGAATATTCTCTTTTCAATTTTCCCAAATCCAAGTCAAACTTGGTCAAAGTCCAAAAATTACAGTTTACTGGACTTTTCAAACTATGATAACTTCTTCATACGGTGTCATTTTTTCGAACCGTTCAAGGCACCAAAATCAGGAAGACAAGATCTATCCAGTCGCTCAGGTTTGGCACACTTCCAAACACTTTGAATTTTGAGCTATCACTTAGGTCCATGATCCATTTCTGATCAACTATCGACCATATGTTTGTGTCAAGGGCATGTCTATACCAATCAGAGATCTAGTGAACCTAGAGACTCGGGTTGTCGCCACAGTAGTACTGCGGATCTTGGGTAACTAGGCCTTCCACCACATCACCAGGGGGAAGATGATGCGGGTTGAGAGTGTGTTGAGCGAGACCTACTATGGGTGGGCCCAGATGATTTTGGCATCATTGAAACAGTAGATGTCTCTATGCAAGTGACAAGTGAACCATGACTATGCTTATGGTACAGTTTTATGCTCGTTCTTCTTCGAGAAGATCCCTACACTTCGACCTCATGTGAAAATCCAGGATGGGGGCCCGCGAGAGCCCAGGATGCGCTGCTAGGGGCATCTACTACGGAGAGGAGGAGGCGGGGGAGTTTGACGAGTGTTCTGACCCGATTTCTTCGCACATTGGGACCAGATATCGCTGTATATAGACGACTATCGATATAGTGAGATGAACTATCAAGGGGACCCGAATTTTCCACTTCTGCCTGTCGAGCATGGGGACCAGATGGTAAGTGACAAGTTGTTATATTTTATGGTGCATTTAAATTTTTAGAATTATGTATGTGGTACTGATTCGTGACTTTTGGTATGCAGATATAGCACCAGTGAATCCGGCTGGGTATATGGGACATCCCAGAATGCTAGGGGTTGCAGAGTCTAGCACAGCTAGAGGAGCTGATAGAGTGGATTTAGAGGCACTACTGGAGGATTTCCGCCGTAGATGCGAGTTGTTGATGACTGGGGCATCAGAGCGCGGTTGGCATGATCTAGATGACCGCTACATTGAGGCATGCGTCGGACTACCCTTGGAGTGACAAGGGGTCATGCAGCACATGGCGATGGCTGGACAGGGTATGCGGGATCTGCAGGCTGCAAGAGCTGAGCCATTGGCTCGGGACCATCCAGATAGTGATTAGATGTAGGGGCATGTGGTGCCCCTAGTTTTGATTTTTGTAACATGCTATGGACATGTCTAATGTATTAGAGTAGAGGACTCCAAAAAATTTATGATTTTGTGGACACATATTATGGATATGCATCTTTTATATATGACGATTATATGGCTCACCATTTGTTTATGATTATTTTCTTGTGTTAAATGCATGTGATAAGTGCCAATCTAGAATATTTTTTGCAATCTATCTACATAGTGATTATGCGCTCTAGGTATATGAATGAATGTAATGGTTTCAAATTCATGTACTAAGAACTTCACTCATAAATATCTTCTAAAAAGGACATGGTTATTCACACAATAGATGCCATTCAATTGTATGACAAGCAACAAAGAATCTAAGCAAACATGAAGATGAAGGATTCGATGTTCAAGGTCATCGTCTAACAAGCCTATCACTACATTGTTGGGTGTGGACCCTGATTTTCCTGTTTACTTTGTATAACAGCATTGGACCCCTGTACCTTAAATGGGGCGGCAACGCCACCCGTAAATTAATCGCTGCCATGGGGGGTCCACGAGGGGCGGCAATGACTTTATTGAGCCACCCCCCCAAGGGCGGGAGGTTTCGGGGGTAGCGCCCCCGAAGCTAAAAACAGATGTAAAATTGCCTTGTAAAAGTATAGTAATTTCTAGTCAATCTGGGCCGTTCATTAGGCAAATGATTTGACGATAGAAGTTATGTTTAGTTTAGGGTTTTTTGCCCTAGAAGGAAACCCCTCACTTTTATGAGGGTATTGTATTGCGGCTGTGTATTGTATGTGTATTCTCGGAGCGGGAAACAGAGAGGGAGACTGTGAGAGAGAACAGAAGATATTACATCGAATCTGCTATAGGTTGTGTCTCCTCATTTTGCTGGATAATAGAAAGGAAGGACTAGTTGTTCGCGGTGGACGTAGCCCAAACTGGGTGAACCACATATATCTGTGTCTCTCTGGTTTTATGTGTTTTATGTGCTTGTATTTTCCGCATATTTTATGTGTTGCATTGCTCTGTGACATATATAATTTTCTAACAACTGGTATCAGAGCCGAAGGTATATTTGGCTGATAAACTTGCAGGAAAGAAGGGTTCCTGGTTCAAGTGGGATAAATGGTAGAAGATGGTAAGTTTAGGGTCGAGAAATTTAATGGCAAAAACTTCCCGTTGTGGAAGATGCAGATGGAAGATTATCTGTATCAGAAAGATCTGTACCTACCATTGAGCGGAAAAACAAAGAAGCCGGCGGCCATGACAGACGCGGAATGGAACATTCTCGATTAAAAGGCACTTGGAACAGTATGGTTGTGCCTTGCGGTGTCAGTCGCCTTCAATATTTTGAAGGAAACAACAACAAAGGGTTTGATGTAGACGTTGGCGAAACTATATGAAAAACCCTCGGCCTCAAACAAGGTATTTCTTATGAAATGACTATTTAATATGAAGATGTCGAAAGATGGATCTGTTGCAGACCATTTAAATTATTTTAATACAGTTACTAGTTAGTTAAGTTCTGTAGGGGTAAACTTTGATGATGAAGTTAGAGCTCTGTTATTCTTGTGCTCATTTCCAGAGAGTTGGAATGGTTTAGTAATGGCCATTAGTAACTTTGTCTCTGGATCTAGTACTTTAAAGTTTGATGATGTTTTTGGTGCTATCCTTAGCAAGGAAATGCGACGGAAAAGCTCCGATGAGACATCGGGTAATGCTTTGAGTGAAGAGTCTAGGGGAAGAAGAATGGAAAGAATAAAGAGCTCAAGATATCACAGTAAATCAAGGAAAGGCAGATCCAAGTCCAGATCGGGGATAGTGTGCTGGAAATGCAGAAAGAAAGGACACCTAAAGATAGACTGTATATCGCAGAAGGGAAAAGAAGGAGACACACAACAAGAAAACAATCATGAAGCAAATGTGACAGGTGATGTGTTACAATATTCTTTGATTCTTTCTTTCGAAAATGTTACTAATTCTTGGGTTGTAGATTTAGGGGCTTCATTGCATGCCACACCTGATAAGAAATATTTTCATGACTATGTTCAAGGAGATTTTGGACAAGTTCGTTTGGGTGATGATAAACCCTGTAAAATTGTTGGAATGGGTAAGGTTCTTGTCAAATAGCAGAATGGAAACCAATGGCTATTAAATGAAGTAAGGCATGTTCGAGATCTAAAGAAAAATCTGATTTCAAGAGGGCAGTTAGGCGGTGAAGGTTGTGTTACAACTTTCACAAATAAAGCTTGGAAGGTCACCAAAGGAGCCCTGATAATAGCAAAAGGTGAAAAGGTTAGCACATTGTATTTATGCAATGGTATTTCTAACTCTGTTAATGCTTTAACTTCCAAAGGAGCAGATGCAGCATTATCGCATCATAGGCTCAGACACATGAGTGAGAAGGGAATGAAGATTCTTCACTCAAGAAATATTTTGCCAGGTTTGAAGAATGTTGATTTGGACTTTTGTGAGAATTTCATTTATGGAAAACAGAAGAGAGTCAAATTTCTCATATTTGGGAAAGAAAAGAAGAGCGAAAAATTAGAGCTTGTGCATACAGATGTATGGGGACCTACTCAGATATCATTTCTCGGTGGCTCTCATTATTATGTTACTTTTATTGATGATGCAACTAGAAAAACCTGGATTTATTGTATTCATAATAAATCTGATGTATTTGATACTTTCAAGAAATGGAAAGCTTTGGTTGAGATTGAGACAGGAAAGAATTTGAAGTGTCTCAGATCAGAAAATGGAGGTGAATATTGCAGTAAAGAGTTTGATAGGTATTGTTCAGAGCATGGAATTCGTAGAGAGAAGACAGTTCCAAGAACACCACAATAAAATGGCATGTCAGAAAGAATGAACAGAACAATCATGAAGCGTGCAAGGTGCATGAGATTGCATGCAGGATTGCCTTTATATTTTTGGGCAGATGCTGTAAATACTGCTATTTATCTAATAAACAGAGGGCCTTCAAGTTCCTTGGATGGTGGTATTCCAGAGGAAGCATGGACAGGTAAAAAGGTAAACTACTCTTTTTTGAAGCCTTTTGGTTGTGAGGCCTTTGTCCATATTAATAAAGAAAATAGAACCAAGCTTGATGAAAAATCAAAGAAATGTACCTTTATTGGATATGGTATTAATGATTTTGTTTATCGCTTATATGATTATGAAAATCACAAAATCATTAGGAGTAGAGATGTAATATTCAATGAAAAGGTCTTGTATAAGAATCAGTTGCAGGAAAAGAAACCGGAAAAAGAAAGCAAGGAATACACAGTTCTTGATGAGATAACTGAAAAAGTAAAGGTGCCTGAAAATAATAATAATCAACAACCATAGCAGCAGCAACCACCAAAACAACAACAGGCACCTCAAACACCTGAAAGTGGTGTTAGAAGATCTACCAGGATAAGTAGGCCCCCTGAACGATACTCTCCTTCATTATAGTATTTATTGCTGACTGATTTTGGTGAACCCGAATGTTATGAAGAAGCAATACAGGTTGAAAGCAGGAAGAAGTGCGAGCTAGCCATGGAAGAAGAGATGGACTCCTTAATGCATAACCAGAATTGGGACTTAGTGAGGTTTCCTGCAGGTAAAAATACATTGCAGAATAAATGGGTTTACAGGCTGAAGGAAGAAGATGGAGGAAAGCAGAGGTACAAAGCTAGACTTTTGGTGAAGGGGTTTGCACAGAAGAAAGGTATTGATTTTGATGAAATATTTTCTCCTGTTGTTAAGATGACTTCAATCAAAACTATCTTAAGTCTTGTAGCAGCAGAAGATTTACATCTTGAAAATTTAGATGTACAGACAGCATTTCTCCATGGATAATTGGAGGAAGAGATATACATGCAAAAACCAGAAGGATATGAGGTAAAAGGGAAAGAAAAATTGGTGTGCAGGCTAAAGAAGAGCTTGTATGGCTTAAAACAGGCTCCAAGGCAGTGGTATCTAAAATTTGACAATTTTATGTCTAAACAAGGTTATACTAGATGTCACTATGATCACTGTGTTTATCTGAAAAGGCAAAATGATGGCAGCTATATTATATTGTTATTGTATGTAGATGACATGCTTGTTTCAGGGTCTAACATGCATGAAATAAATGTGCTCAAAAGAAAATTGGAAAATTCATTTGCAATGAAGGATTTGGGAGCTACAAAACAAATCCTTGGTATGAGAATAACTAGAGACAGGAAAAATCGCAAATTAACATTGTCTCAGAATGAGCACATACAAAAGGTGTTGAAAATATTTAATATGCAGAATGCAAAACCGGTTAGTACACCTTTTGCTAGCCATTTCAAACTTAGTAAGGAGATGTGCCCCAAGACCCACGAAGAAATGGAATATATGTCTAAAGTTCCATATGCATCAACAGTTGGAAGCTTAATGTATGCAATGGTCTGCACAAGGCCTGATATTTCACATGCAGTGGGAGTTGTAAGCAGGTACATGAAAAATCTAGGAAAAGAACATTGGATGGCAATAAAATGGATTCTCAGATATTTGAGAGGTACCACAAATCAAGCATTATGCTTTGGTGGTTCAAACATTGCTCTAAAGGGATATGTGGATGCCGATATGGCAGGTGATAGAGATAACAGGAGGAGCAGTACAGGATATGTATTTATTGTAGGTGGAACAACTGTTAGTTGGGTTTCAAAAATCCAAAGTGTTGTTGCACTTTCAACAACAGAAGCGGAGTATGTTGCTGCTACAGAGGCTAGTAAAGAAATGATTTGGTTACAAAGGTTTATGGATGAATTGGGTAAGAAGCATGATATGGGCACGCTATATAGTGATAACCAAAGTGCCATTCATCTTGCAAATAACTCAACATTTCATTCCAGGACCAAACACATACATATCAGGTATCATTTCATACGGTCAGTATTGGAAGATGGAGAGCTGAAGCTGGAAAAGATACACACTAGCCAAAATCATGTAGATATGCTAACAAAAGTTGTAACTAGGGAGAAACTAATAATGTGCTCAGTTTCAATTAGTCCTCAAGGATGACGATGAAGATGAGAAACATCCAGGTCCAAAGAGGAGTCATTGTCCAGCAAATGAAGCAGTGGTGGAGTTGCTACAATCAGTCTCCAAGTGGGAGATTGTTGGGTGTGGAGATTGATTATCTTGTTTACTTTGTATCACAGCATTGGACCCCTGTACCTTAAAGGGGGCGGCAACGCTGCCCATAAATTAATCGCTCTCGTGGGGGGTCCAAGGGGGGGTGGCAATGACTTTATGGAGCCGGTTTCGAGGGCAGCGCCCTCGAAGCTAAAAACAAATGTAAAGTTGCCTTGTAAAAGTATAGTAATTTCTAGTCAATTTGGGTCATTCATTAGGCAAATGATCTGATGGTAGAAGTTATGTTTAGTTTAGGTTTTTTTTCCCTAGAAGGCAACCCCTCGCTTTTATGCGGGTATTGTATTGCGATTGTGTATTGTATGTGTATTCTCAGAGCGAGAAACAGAGAGGGAGACTGTGAGAGAGAACAAAGGATATTATAGTGGATCTGCTGTAGGTTGTGTCTCTTCATTTTACTGGATAATATAAAGGAAGGACTAGTTGTTCGGGGTGGAGATAGCCCAAACTGGGTGAACCACGTATATCTGTGTCTCTTTGGTTTTATGTGTTTTCTGTGCTTGTATTTTTTGCATATTTTATGTGTTGCATTGCTCCGTAATATATATAATTTTCTAACATGCATCATATTCGACCTGATTATTGGTGGTAGATCCAATGCATACGTTTTGGAGAGGACTAACGAATGCATGGGGGTAAAAATGGCCCAGGTTGCCGAGGCTATATTACGCAAGTAGCAACTTGCACTGTCAGCTTAGCCGATATACGGTGTGGATGATGGATCCATATGAAAGGCACCACAAGACAACAAATGAGATGATGAACAATGTAAGCTACCTAAATGCATGACATAAATAAAACACCCATCTCGTTGAGAGATGCTATGTTTAAAATTTCTTAAGGTAGAGTGTTTTGCAAGGGTTAGGAAGGAGTTGGCCTTCAAAATCCTCTAGAAGGTATGCCCGCTTACCCAAATCCTTACTAATGATGTAAGGTCCTAGCCATAATGAGTCAAACTTACCATGACCAAGGACATCATGAGCCTGGTCATACATTAGAACAAGGTCTCCTTCATGAAATGTAAGAGGGTGTAATTTTCGGTCATATTGAGCTTTGGTTTGCAAGGCAACACGATGGTCTTCAAATGAATGCTCAAGCATGATAAGTCTTTTCTCTAAAGGTTGGGTGCCAGGGAGAAGTTCGACGGCTAAGTGAAGGGAAGGGATTTCACACTCGATCGGTAAGACTGCCTCCTCACCATAAACAAGGTGGAAAGGAGTAAACTTGATGGCAGTTTTAATAGAAGTTCTATAGGCCCACAAAGCAAGGAAGAGCATCAGGTGCAAGTTGGTTTTGTGCTTGTTCACCATTCGTTGAAGCATAGTTTTAAGGATTTTATTGACCGCTTCAACTTGAACATTACCTTGGGAGTAATAGGATGATTAATATTGGTGCTCAAAGCCCAACAGAGAAGATAGCTCACACCATATCTCATCTTCGAAGTGTCAGCCATGGTCAGAGACCAATTGTTTCGGAACCTCGAATCGAGCGATAACATCATTAAAGAAAAATAGTCATGCAGTAGCTGTCGTGTTATTGAACGTTGGCATGGCCTCCGTTATCACTCATAATTTTTGAAACATCATTTGACAAAGTCTTATAGGTTCATGTGTCAAAGGTAGGGTCATAGAATTCATTTTTCATTACTTAGTCAAGGAAAATTTTTAATTTTTATTATTTAGCCTATCCTAAGGTCTAAAATCACCCTCATTCAAATCCTTCCATGTCACATCAGTCATTATTTTTCATTTCCCAAGTTTATAACACCGAAAAATTCATTTTTCCAAGAATCCACACTTTCGTAGCAAAATACACAGAGAAAATGCACTTTTAGCTACGAAATTGCTAATATTTTCGTAGCGAAAATGCCGAAAATTACACTAAGCACACTACAAAAGTAAGGATTCATATCTGTCTTTTCAAAACAGCTACTAGGTGTCAATTCATGATTAGAGGAGATAGGATGGAGGTTATTCAAGTCTTTTATGGTTAATTCAAAGATACATAACCATGTATGAGGTCATCATTACCCTTTTGGCATGTGTGTGTCATGACTAAGCATGAGATGTTATTTAAAACACAGAACCTTATCCTAAGCTTCTATTTTCCACTCAACATCTATTCTTGCATGTGAAACATCTCAATGTCACTTTTTGAGAGCTCCTTCATCACACCAAGCAGCTTGTTGTCCAAATTGGTTTTACAAGTGTCACCTTTTTAAGAGGGCAGCTTGGTTATAAAAGGAGATAGGCATGTACAAGAAAGAAAACAAAGGAGGCTCTATGGATAATATAGAAGCTCATGGACCTTAATATATTCATGGAGGACCCTATCTTTGCTGAAGAATACATTAGTTCAAGTTGTTTGAATTTCTGCTGGAGCTAACAAGGAAATTGCTATGTTTTTGAATTGTTTGAGCAATAAGTTTAAAGAGAGGTTTATGGATGAAAAAAGATTAATTTTACAATACTGAGAGAGGTTATTGTAAATTATAGGACAAGGAAAAATAACCTCTCTCACTTTTCTTACAGGTCCTATCAGATGGGAGATACAAGGATTTCTTTGAGCCCTATTTTCATAAAATAGAGTTTTCATGTTTTACACATGTTTTTCAAATGCAAGTTCTGGATAGCTGGAGATGTGTTTCAAAAACCCAAGAGAGGTTTTTCTTCATAAAATTTGTATTGAAAATAAATTCCTCCAGTTTTTCAAACTACATCATGGATTTGGAGATATAAGCTCCGTTCTAAGACCTATTTTTCAGAAAAAACATGTGAATTCTAAAAAGTGGTTTTAAATATGAAAGGTGAGATGGATTGTGTTCCTCTTTAGTTTGATGAGGTCCATAACATGCAGAGGGGTTAATGGCATGTTGAATACCAACCCAAATACCTCCAAGAGCAGTTAGAATTGATCCATGAGGAGTTGGAGAAGAAGGACCTAAAAATGGCAGTAGTTGAGGAGTCAATAGCTCAACTCATCATCAATGAGGAAGAAACACCTCAAGACTCTTAGGTTGAGTTGGTTTATGTTTTTAAAGGTCAATGGAATGTTGGGAACAAATTTTTTTCAGCTGAAAGGCATATTTTTGAATTTAGGCAAAAATCTGGAATTTTCATAGTTTTTAGCAGTTTCGTAGCATTTCCTAGGCTTGAAGCCACGAAAACGCTATGAAACCACCTGTAGATTTATTTTTTTATTTAAAACCACTTTTAGGAGATTCCAAGAGGAGGAAATGATATGGAGAATGTGACAAGGCATAATGAACATAATGCAGAAGGAAAGAATCAAAAAAGTTGATGGAAAAAGACATTTTTTGTATGCTACGAAAGTACGCTACGAAACTATCATACTTTCGTAGCATGTTGTGTTAAAGGTTAATGAGCAGGTTTTTTGGCAGTTTTGGACAATTGGATACTTTCAAAGGGTCAAAGTAATATTTCAGCAGACATCCAAGACTCGAATACCATGAGATGAAGACAACTCATCAGCCAAACCATTCATTGAAGATAAGGACCAGTTTTCCTTAAAAATAGGGTTTGTTTCCAGATTTGGAGGAGGATAATTCAGATGTCATGTAGTGATGAGCTCTATCACATCCTATTCTAACATTTGAAGGATTAGTTTTCAAATATGTAACTGTTTTTAGAGATAAGGTAGTTGATGTAATAAGTAGAATTTTGAGTCCTATTAGGAAAAGGACTATTTCATGGTGTAGATATCATTTTATCATTAAAGCACATGTTTTCTTGTTTTGCAAGGTGTCATTAGGAAAATTTTGATGAATCTATCCAAGAGGAAGATCATCTCTGATGTAACAAGTTTATTAAAGGGCAGATATTTGAATTTGTAAAGGGTTGGAGACTTTTTGGCAAAACTGGAGCTTTATGTAATTGATTGTTTTCAATAATACAGAGACTTGTTTCTTGACCAACGTGAGATTATGATTGAGTTTTTAGTGCCTATATTATCTATATATTTTATGTGTATCATTTGTAGTGGTTTTCATCTTTAATACTCAGAATTCATTCATGTAATGCTCCGACTTCCTTTATAGATGAATTGACTGTGTAATCACTGTGTAATTTCCTGTTTCATGTGTGTGTACCTCTGTTAAAAACTCCTACCCACCTCAGCTTCCATGTCAAGTGAACTTAATACTGAGCTATTGAACTTGTTGACTCCATAAGCCCAATGTTTTCATACTGATATTCTTTTCAACCTACACTTATCACAAACAAGTCGTTTTCTAAGTAGAGTTAGCCATCTAGTTTATCATTATCAAATATCATTAACCCTTTTTGAGAGAGCCCTCTCAGACTGAAGAGGCTAAGCTTTATTCACAAGTTGGTTTGAAACAGTTACATAAATTTGTCTGGTTAGCAACCAATTAGGTGCAATTTTTTGATAACAGCCTCGACCCATTTGGTGAAATAGTCAACCGCCAAAATGATATTCTTATGGTTAGCAGTAGATGGAGGTTGACACTCAATAAAGTCAATGACCGACATGTAGAAGGGACCAGCCAAGATGACATGATGGAGGGGATCAGGAGGAGCTCATGCCTTTGGAGAAAAAATTTGGCAGTTGGAAGAGTGTTTGACTGCTTTAATGTAATCACCGAAGACAAAAGTCAAAAACTACCCAGCGCGCATGCCTTTCTAAGCGGTAGCCAAACTTGAGAGGTGGCCAGCACAAGCATCGCTATGGCAGGCATTAGGGACTTTCTCATATTTAGAATTTGTGAGACAATGATGGAGGACAGAATCAACACTGTGACGATAGAGATCATCACCAATGAAAAGATAGCAGGGGGATTGGTGTCATATACGTCGTCGAGCATCACGATCAATATGGGAAGCGAAATTTTTGGGTTCGCAGGTAGGTAACGATGTCACCATACCATGGGTCATCCAAGGTAATGGAAAACAAGTGTTCATCGGGTAAATCATCATTAACCGACGGATTTTTCATACCAATAGGAAATTCAAAAATTAGTTCAGCAAGGGCTAAACCTTTCTTACTCTTGGGTGTGACAAATTTGAGATCAAACTCCTGAAAGATAACAATCCAATAGCATACTTCCCATTGATGATCCGTCTACTCAATAGGAAAGCCATAGGGTTGGAATTGGTGACGACCTTGGTGAAACACATAAAGATATAATGACGAAGTTTCTGGACCGAGAACACAACGACTAGCACCAACTTCTCTTCATGCGAGTAGGAAACAGGGGGACCCACAAGGTTCTTATTGACATAATAGATAACATGTTCGTTCCCAGTGTTGTCTTCCTATATAAAGACCCCAAATACCGAATGGGTGGAGGCTGAGATGTACAGGATGAAATCCCTCTCAAAGTTAGGAGAACTAATCATAAGGGAGCGGAAGTGAGAGCATGTTTGAGATAATCAAAAGACTATTGAACATGGTCATCCCCAATGAATGGAATGTTAGATCTAAGGAGTATTAGAAACCCATGGGCAGTGGTGGCATAGTAAGGGACAAACCGATGAAGGAAATTATCTTTTCCTTGGAGGCTTTGTAACTGGCGCAAGGTACAAGGAATAGGAAGCTCGAGGATGGCTTGAACTTTGAGGGGATCAAGAATTATACCATCTCTGGACAAAATGAAGCCCAATAGATGGTTTTCGGGGATAGAAAAGACACACTTCAGTGGGTTGAGGTGGATATTATACTTGCGAAATCAGAGAAAGACGGTATACAAATCATGGAGGTGTTGCGCCCAATGCCTCGAACGAGCAGTAAGGATGTCAAGGTAGATAATGATAATATGAGCCAGGCCATGGAAACAATATGACATGGCTCACTGAAAAGTGGCTCCGACATTATTTAGGCCAAACGATATGACCTTATAAGCGAAAGTTACCCACGGACTAATGAACACAATTTTTAACTGATCAGCACGGTGGATAACTATTTGTTTGTATCTGGAGAAACCATCCATGAAGGATAGAACCCCATGCCCCATACACTCATCTATGATTTTGTCAATAAACAGTGTGTGGAAGTTGTCTTTGGGACAAGCTTTATTTACGTCATTAAAGTTAGTGCAAACATGGATGGTGCCTTGTTTCTTGAGAACAAGAACCGAGTTAGAGACCCAAGTTGTGTATTCAATGGGATAGATAAAACCAGCCTGCTTGAGTTTACCGATTTCAACTTTAATAACCTCTCGTCTGGAAGGATTAATGGGTCTCAAATTTTGACGGAGAGGATTGGCATCGGGCCATGTATCGATATGATGTTAAAAAATGGCGGGATCAAGTTCGGTCATCTCTGAATAGGACCAAATGAAAACATCACGGAATTCCTTAAATAACTTAGAGTAATCCTCAATTTCTTTCGGGGGGAAATGAGCCCCCAAGGCGATGATTTCTTCTATCCCTGGTTTATCAGAAATGTTAATTTTAATGGTAGGAGAGATATTGGCCATATTTCCTTCTTCGAAATCATCAGGTGCAGGAATGGGATTTCTAAACCAATCGACCTCATCAAAGATGAATTCTTTAGAATCCACATCATACTAGTCATGGGACTGCTGCATAAGGAAGTACGCATGGTGGTGCATATCATCCCAAGGAAAGTCAGAGGTGGTCATTGCTTCCATAATGTCTTCATCAATATGAAATATGGGGGGATTGGGAGAAGAAAGACCACATGACGTGGCGGGGCTACCTCACGCATCATCATGAGAGATTTGTTTCACATACACATCGCTACAGAGGGTAGACAAAGAAATAGTAGATGAAACATCTACCGATGTTGAGCCCAAGGTGACCGCCGAAGGAGGCTCAATCAAAATAGAAGGGTATTTCTCGGAGGGGTTTTATTCCAAGTATCTCATGAATGACGACAGATAGAGGATAGTGGCTGAAGGTTCCGTCATCTCAACATAAGGGGGAGGTATCACAATAGGTGTAGAAATGTCCTCTGGTTCAGCATGAGCCAAACGCACGTGCAAAGGAGTATATGATCCACTACATTCGGCCTTGATTCAGTAGACGGCCTCATGGGTGTCATGGAAATCATTGGGATGGAGACAGAGGGGAGAATAGTGGCCACAAATATCACACAAAGCACAAGGGTGATTCGTGTGCAACGATTTGAGTTTCTTAGCTGAATCAGGTAACGTAACATGGACCTTTGAGATATAAGATTTAGGAAACGCATCGTTGAACACAGGTTTGAGATGAGGAAGGTCAATACAATTTTCGGTAGCATGCCCAACAACATCACACAAAGTGCACGGAGGTGATCGCTTCAGAGGCTTAGGAGGAGCAGGAGTTTTTTGGGTAGCCTTATTGTTAGGTTCCTTCTTTCTGGAATTTCCCCCCTCAGGAGATGCTTTCGCAATAGGAGTAGCTTCTTGTTGAGGTGGTTGAGGCATTGAAGCAAAGCGAGGGGTCATAGCGACTGGTTGGACTAGGGTCAAAGCAGTATAAGTTTTGAGCTGACCAGGCAGGGTTTCAGCTGGGGGATCAATGTACCATACTAGGATCCCAATGGTCAAATTGGGAAGGCTCAACATAGCCATAATAGGCACCGAAAATACTCCAAAGGGGGGAGCGATAAATGGTATCTGACTGGAATGGTAATGGCCTGATGGAATGGCTCCCAACTGGTTAGGGCTAGGGAGAACCATTCCTGGTTGAAAGGAATTGGAAGAGACACCAGCAGAGGGAGAAGTTACTTGAAAAGAATGTTCTAAAGGCTCCATTGAGTGACCACCAGTAGGTTGCGGAGGCACTGGTTGCTGGTTGGTTGAACCGGACCGCTTGTGGCTAGTCTGAGACGATTGCACCATGTAAAAATTCGACGAGCTGGGGTCGGGGTCAGGGATAAGAAGGGGGAGGCTAGGGAATGCACCAAGAAAGGTGGAATATTTAAAGACACTAGGTGAAACACTGGTAAGAGGTGCGACTGATTGCTTATCGACCACTGAAGATATGATAGACTCGGGGGAGGTCTGAGACTTTGGTTCGTAATATGTCAACTAATCAATGGTAATGAAATTTCTATTGTGAGGAAAGCACATATTATGGTGAACGCTAGATGTGACAACAACCATCACATAGGTATAGCTATGACCCAAGAGGATATTGTAATCCAAGGGGGCGTCAATGACTTCGATGTCAATACAAACAGTCTTTCCTGCAAGAGTGACAAGATAATCGCGGTACATGCCAAGGGGCTGAGAAGGGTGACCGTCCCAAGCATGCAAGGTGATGGTGGATGGGGATAAACCAAGAGATCCGAGTTTCTTCCAAATAGAGGAGGACATCACGCAGGTGGATGCGCCCTCGTCAATGATACAACATGAGACAAGAGCATTACGAATCTTGACTTGTATTTGGAAGGCGATGGATGAAGGTAAGGGGGAATGTTCGAACTTGTCAAAATCAAAGATGATCATACAATCATCTGAAGGATTCACAGCGCCTAGAGAAGATAATATAGCTTTACGTTGTGAAGGGTACGACTACAGGACTTCTAGCGTTGACATGGTAGAAATAGATTGTGCCAATTTATCAACTATGTTGTAAGTGTCGGTGGATTTTGCAGAAGCAGCAATTCGACATGATGGCCCTTTGGGCATCTTGGGAATGAAATTTTCCTGTGGCTGAGGGATTTTTAAAGGAGCATTCGGTTTCGAATTGGACTCTATGGAAAATTTGGTTTGGGACTCGGTTGCAAACAAAGCAGGTGGCTTGCCATATTGGCGCAACTGATTTTGAAGGTTGACATCAGCGGTATTAACCTCTTCAGAATAAATCATGAGAAACTAGTATTCATGGGTACCATACTGTGAAGGTTTAGGGGTGGCTTGGCCTTGAGGAGGTTGGGCAGCCCCATATCGTTGCTGAGGGAAATGAATGGTGAAAAAAATTGGTTGAACTAGTGCAGTATTTGGAGGAGTCGAAGCAGTGGCTTGATGTCCTCTAGATTCTTCTTCTGCTTCCCACAACTGGTGCATCTTGGGTAAAAGGGGAAAATCATGAGTATAATGGCCATGGACACCACAATAAGAACAAGGATTTTTCTTATGAAGATGCATGTTCTGCTTGGGTTGATTGCTTTGTTGCTAGTTGTTAGTGTTAGGCAGGTTCCCTTGGGGTGCATTCAGTTGGTTACCTTGGCACCCTTGATTACCTTGCACTAGTTGATTTTGGTTTCATTTCCTGTTTTTCTTGGAAATAGGAGGCTTAGTCACACTCTGCTACGCATACACCTGACTCTGAGGGGGAGGTGGCTATTGTGGCAGAGGTTGAGAAGGTATGGGAGGTTGGGGTGCAGATGTCGTAGGGGATGGAGCACCGGTCTACGGATAAGGATAGAAAGTAGGTTGAGAAACATTAGGGTAAAAAGGTTGAGCGACAACAAGCCCTTGCATCAGTAGATGCAATGGAGAAAATTTTCTTTGTCCTCAATACATGTTGCCGGGAGGGGGATAAGTGCTAGAGGAGCTAGCCCCTCCCTGAGAGAAACCATAACCCATGGGAGGATGAGTATACGGATTTGAAAGAGATCCAATGATACCGTCGGTGGCGTGAGATGCCCCTGGTGCATTGGCACCACTATGTCTAGGAAGATCCGGTAAAACAGTATAAACATAACCAGATTGGGTGTAGATCAAGTCATATTTCAATGCGATTTGGAGAGCTTCTTCCTCTTTCTGAGGAAAGTGAGATGTGACATATTTACCAATAGAAGGAAAAATTGTTATGAGAAACCAATCCATATAGACACGGTCATCAAATGTGGGAGCTCGACATAAGCTCCTCCTTCTACGCCATTCTTGGACATGATCAAAAAGGTGGGTGGCAGAAGTTTGACAGAATGCGGTCAACAACTCAGTATCGGTATTATATCGGAGAGGTAGCTAGAATTAGGATAGAAATGATTTAGCAAGAGTCTCAAAAGTGGAATGTGAGGCAGAGGCCTAGTCCACATACCACTTTGCAGTGTCTCCAATGAGCGTACACTGGTATAACTGAAGGCGGATGTAGTCATCATTGATAGAATTGGACAAACACCACATGTGAAAGGAGCGGACGTGATTAGTAGGGTCCTCTCTAGAGTTTTCTTTGAACTTAGGGATGTCAGAAGGAAGCTTAGTTGGCATAACAGGCCAACCTAGATCATGGTGTATAGCATCATTAATTAACTAGCTGAAATTGAGGAGGCTTAAACCTGCCACAAAAGGTAGCAAAGGAATAGTTAGAAGAGTTCCGGTAGTGGTTCCACTAGTAGCAGCTCCAAATTTAGGGTCAGGGATACCACCAGCTTGAGGACCGGCACCTACATTGGCGCTTGACATGGTGACAAAATGAGGTGGAGGAGAATCGGGTTCAGAATCGTAGTGAGGGCCCGATGGACCAGAATCAGAGTCGGTATGGGGACTCAGCGGAGGACTAACTCGGACCCGACACTTTGGAGTAAGTATTCCTAATGGAAATTGGGAATGAAGGCCTAGGAGTCTTCGGGATAAGCGCCTTGGGGGTGCAATGATGGCAAGACACAGATACCCAAATAAGAGGGAAAAGTAATAAACAAAGGCTCATAGGGGTAGATAAATTAATTATGATGTTTATGTCTTGGCATGGCAGTGTAAACCAAGCACTATTCACTTTATGTGTGTGTGTGTTAATATTAATTAAGCCAAGACGATTGTGTATAAAGAAAAAGAAAAAAAATTGTATAACTGTAAATAAAACTGAAATGACAGTAAAATAAATAGCTAAAGATGCATAAATTCAACCCAAAAATAAGGGTTCCCAAACAACTGTTCTAAGAGGTGGGAAAATTGACTCAAAACACACAAGACAGACATAATATCTAAGGTATAAGGGATAGGGATATAATGACTAAGATATCTTGTAAAAGGCGCAGAAAACATCAAGAAATCAGAGGGAAAATTACTGCAAGAAAGGAGGAGAAAGGTTAAAACCCTAAGGGAAACATGGGGAACCTTAAGGGAGAGGCCAAAAAAATCTCAAGAGTGGGTTTTTTATGGAATAATAAATGATCTAAAATGACCTTAAAGAAGGATATATCAGACCCTAAATAATGGCTAAAAGCATTGCAAAATCTTAGACTACCTACTCAGCTAAACCCCTCCTAAAAAGGTGGAAGCATACTGAAACCTAAAAGGGCTTGGTCCTACTTTGAGGAGAAAAATTGAGCATATCCAGGCCTAAGACGAGTTGAGACAGAGTTCATACAACCCTGAAAAGTGCTTGTGGCAAACCTTGATTGTAACAAAAAAAAAAAAAAAAAAAAAAACCTGAAAAAAGTTGCAGATAATAGGTACTGACATGTAAGCTGCTAAAATCGTAGTTTTTGGCCCAACAGGTGCACCCTGGTCCTGAACACACAATTTCTAGGCTGAAAAGTGTGAACTACAGTTCTGGGAGTCTCGAGCAGCATGTTGCAGAAAAATTGTCGTCTCTGGCACGACTGATACCTGTTACCTGCAAAAAAACACCCAGAAACACTCAGAAGTTAGAATTTTTACTGTTTTAGGGCACAAAAGGTAAAAAAAAACATTGAGAGACTAAAAATAGCTGAAGAAAAACCCTAGTTACCAAAGCATTTTGTCACAGAGGAATCTGAATAAAACCCTATGTAGTCACCAATTATTAGGATGAATTCTTAATGCAAGTGTACGAAAAGAGATCACTTTAGCTGCACATGAAAAACAACCCTAACAAAAAACATGGTTGTCTAACTTCCTTATATCTGCAATAGATAGTAGAAACAAATGCAACAGAAACCCAAATCTATGCAGTAAAAGTAGCTAAACAGTAAAATGAAATAAGAGTTTCTCCAAATATCCAATGGATAAGACAAGATATATAAATAATTTTATTTGTATTAACACTTGGGAAGGGAACAAAGAATGATGTTACCAGTCCTCCTCAATGGGATGGGTTCTTGGTTGTCTTCAACTCTTCAAATCCAGAATTTTCTCTCTCTCAATGGTGTAGAAAACCCAAGACATGTTGAACTCTATGGGAGCTCAAGAAGAAAAATAATAAAAGTGATCAAAGTATGACAATGACAAAGGATCAAAGTTTGACCATGATAAAAGGATCAAAGCTAAATAATGAATGGAAAATCCTCCTATTTTTAACAAAATATTGAATTATCTTTGATAATGGTGCATAATAAAATATTATTAATCAAGATCTAGATCTAACTGCTTGGAATATTTTATTATATTTTGTTGGAGGGGAGAGGAATTTAAATTGGTTAAATCCCTTTATTTAGAAATAATAAGCAAGTAAATGATTTATTTATCATTTCAAGGATGGGGTTAAGGAATAATTTAACAAATAATGATTTATTTTATTATTCCTAAATGATTTGGTCAAATTTAACAAGGAATATTAGTTAAATAATTATTTAATTAATTATTCCTAGAGAATAATAAGATAAATAATGATTAATCTAATTATTTCTCATTAATTGGGTTAAATATGAACAGGAATATTATTTAAACAGTGGTGTAATTAATTATTCCTAGAGGAAAATCAAATAAATAAGGGTTTATTTAATTATTCCTCATGGGGTTTCCTATTTGGACGAGAAATAACTTAATAAAATATGGTTTATTAAATTATTTCTTATAGTGAAAGCAATTTTACTATGGTAAAATTGGTCTTACATGGTGTATTTCAATCCATCTAATTTTAAATGGTTAGATGACCAAAAATCGATGTAAAAAATGCATTACTAATCCTTTCAGAGCAATATTAGTCCAATTTATTTTCTCATTGACTTTTTGTATTCTTCCATCAATCCTTAAGGTAGGGTTATCTTTTAGGACTAAAGGTACTTCTTTAGAAACTTTGCCTATTTCTTCGAGGATGATTCCTCTATATGGAGGAAAAGTAGAGGAGGATTCAATATTTGTGCCATAATTGACTATCCACTGATGTTTGGAAGAGGAGGAGGAGGATTATGCAGATATCATCTACACATCCATATTTTCTTCTTGCTTATTCCATTCATAGAAATAAATCCTTGAATTTGTTTCATACATATGCTCTTTCCACATTGATGACAGATTTGTCTTCTCTTCTAGAGACGTAGTCATATTGAATTATTTTGTGTCTAGATGTGTGAATAAATCCCATTTTATCATTATTCTCATCTAGTCTGTGTCCACTTTGTGCTTTAGACAACCATCCATAATATAAAATAATTTATATATCTCCAACTTAGATGGCCTTTTGCAGTCATTTGGTATAGTATTTTGAAATTGATAGGAGGGGATGAAATCATCCTTATATTATAAATATTTGAGTCCATATTTGGGCATGTTAGGCGACCTCATTTTTCTAAACATTTGTCATCCTTGGGTCTTGATTTTCAAGAGATGTAATTTCATGGATTACCAAGATAGTATCATGGGGGAATGTGATGTCATTACATTTGGGATTTGGAGAAGATCCATCTACCTTGTTGAACAACTCTTATCCAAATCCTAGATGCAGTGACATCTCATCCCCCCAAGATATTATCTTGGTAATCCATGAACTTCCATCACTTGAAAATCAAGACATAAGGATGATAGATATTTTTAGAAAATTGAGGATGACTAACATGCCAAAATATGGACTCAAATATTTAGAATGATGGATGATCTCATTCCCTCCTGTTGGTTTCACAATCCTATGAAAAATTACTAAAAAATGCCATCTAAGCCAGAGATGTATAAATTATTTTCTATTATGGGTGGTTGTCCAAAGCACAAAGTGGACACAGATTGGATGAAAATAATGCTAAACTAGGATTTATTCACGCATCCATATGCAAATTAATTCAATATAACTATGTCTCTAGAAGATAAGACAAATCTCTCATTAATATGGAAAGAACATATGGATCAAACAAATTCATAGATTTATTTATATGAATGGAAGAAGAAAGAAGAAAATATGGATGTGCAGATGATATCTATAGAATCCTCCTCCTCCTCTTCCAAACATCATTGGATAGCAAGTGATGGCACAAAGATTGGATCTTCCTCTACTTTTCCAGCATATAGAGAAATAATCCTCGAAGAAACATGAAAAGTTGTTAAGGAAGTACCTTTAGTCCTAAATTATGACTTTGCCTTAGGGATTGATGGAAGAATGCAAAAAGTAGGTGAACAAATAAATTGGACTAATACTTATTTGAAAGGATTAACAACACAATCATCAAAAACCAGTGCGCAGAAAGAACAAGTAGACTCTTTACAAGTTTATGTAAATAGTATAAATAAAATTATAAATGAATTTCATTTTTTTTTCCCACTACAGAAGGATTTGTTCAAGAAGGTTATAATGAAGCAAAGACACTTTCAACAAAAATGGATAGTCAATTTGAGGAAATTGAAAATGAAGTTCATGAAGGATTTGTTTTAACCCATGAAAAGATTGAAGACCTTTCCTCACAATTTGAAAAAATGTCTTTGACAAATAAAAACAAAGAAATACCTTCTTCATTGTTATTTTTCCATCCTATATTAGTAAATTCCATCCAGAAGTTTGTAAATAAATTTCCCAACTTGTTTCCTAAAGAAAAGTAGAAAAACCAGAATCCCCATATAATTCTCACCTACTACCAGTATATGAACCAATACCTAGCCAATACTTTATGTATCTTGCTCCTTATTTAAGTGGTAAAGGTACGTTTCATGAGTCCCACACATTTTTCAATGATGCCCATAAGGAATGGAACATTGATAACCTAAACTCAGGCCAAATAAGGCAAATGATTGATCAAATTTTCATTGAATATAAGTTGGGTTACATGAGGGGAAAAATGAAGTAGAATCTTGTAAAAAATTGATTCAGTGTTTTACTGTCACCCTTCAGAGATGGTGGGAAGCAGAATCCTCCCTAGCACTTGTAGACAAAATAGTAGAAGAAACAGTTAAGGATGAAGCAGGAGACATTGCACATAATGAATATTGGAGTCCAAAAAATAACATGATAGGAGCTTAACATCATTCATTCTTGAACATTGGTGTGGTACAAAGACATAGAATTTAGATAAGCACTCCCTAGTATTAATGAATCTCAAATACAAGAAGATGTCACAATATGAAGACTTTGATAGGGATTGGATCCAGAGAAATTATGAATTGAAATACAACAAAAATATTTTATGGAAACAAGTATATCTTGCAGCTCCTCCCTCAAAATTTTTAGATTACTTGTAGATTCAAGAAGTCTTTCAAATTTCCTATGAAGCTTATACTTGGGGATAAATGTACAACATGATAACTAAAGTCTTGGTAGAACTCAGTACAGCATGAAGGTAAATAAATCTATACAAAAACTTCCAAATTTTCCTGACAGCAGATCTATCTGTAATAAATATGGCATATATTTAGATGATTTGGTTGTGCATAAGAAAATAATGAAAAAGTCCATAAAGAAAATTTCAAAAATAAAAATGAACTATTCCGCTAAGCCTCAAAGAACTAGAAATACAAGAGGATGTTACAAAAGAATTCCAATATAACACTATTACGACCCTTAAGATATTCATCTTAGGACACAAAGATAAGAGGCTTGGAATAAGTTCACCTGTTGGTTATGTGGAAAACAAGGGCATACTTCAAATAAATTCCTACAAGGAAAAGAATCCAAATTGCACAAAGGGAAAAAATGGAAAGAAATTGCTAAGAAATACCAACATGATAGACAAAGAAGAGAAGGAAGGAAACCACTAGTTCAAATTCAATGTTACAAATGTGGTTCCAAATTTCATAAAACTGGAAATCTTCCTAATCACATCAAAAAAGAAGTACATGATTTGGGACTAAATTTTTGTGATTCTACAGAAACTTCAAGTTTCACCATTTCTGACTCAGAATCCACAGGTGATCATGATGCAATTTTTCTTGCTTAACTATACAGATTCAGAAAAGTGTCATTGCAGTAGCTCAGAGTCAAATTCTAGATATATTTCTCAAGAAGTGTTTGTCTTACAATAGAAATTAAAAATCTATATGCCTCATATTTCCGATGAAGAAGAAGAAAAAGCCTTAGCAAGAATAAAAATGCTCCGTGAAGGAGAGATGAACAAAAAAAGGATGGATACATTCCTACAGACCATGCTTAAGAACAAAGGTTCTACATTAACTCCTACAAGCAAAGGTACTATCCCAAAATCCCTCTTTGTTGATGGTTCATAACAAAAAATACCAAGTCATTTCAAAGAAACCATCATAAAGATAAACAAATAATTCTTATGATCAATGAAGTTAGCCAAGAGATAAAAAAATATGAAAAGATAAATCGGTGAAATTAAAGCTCAAATCTTCATATTAGAAAGGGAAAACGTGAAGGAAGAAAAAGGAAATGATATCTCATAACAGAAACCCTTTTTCAAAAAGAATTCTAATGTAGAAACTTATGAGGTCAAATCAGATGATATCTTAGGGATAAACAATATGAAGATTATGGCAGTCCAACACCAACAATATCATGTTATGCTCAAATTTAAAATTCAAGGTGAAGTATTTACTCTGAAGACTTTGTTGGGCATAGGGGCAGACATAAATGTATTAAATAAGAAATCAATTCTTGCTAAATATTGGGTTAAGGCAAGAAGAGAAGTCATAGGGCTAGGAACACAAGAATACAAATTTCAGTATGAAGCTCCTAAAGCCACCATTTTTCTTGAAAATTACTACATAAATATTAAATTTGCAATAGGAAGTATCCTAGTAGACTGTGTTCTGGGAAATTCATTTCTAGAAGTTGTTGAACCCCATGGTTCACCAAAAATATATGATGGAAAGTCTAGGTATTATATCTATGTTCCAAACCATGAAGGACATTTACAAGCCATCACATTTCCTTTTGTATCAACTCTAAGGATTGCAACTATGGTCCATGCCATGCAAGAATTGGGACAATCCGAGAAGCATCTAGAAGAGCTCGAACACCTGAAATCCTATCTGAAGATTAACGAAGGGTTGAAACAAGCTACAGTCATAAGAAAAATAGAAGAATTGAGGAAACAATTAGAAGAAGTAATTTGTGCAGAAGAACTGAATTCCTTTTGGCACAAAAAATAGTATTTTGTAGAACGGCCTTACAAAACTGAGTATACATGGAACACCTTGTAGGAGCAGAACCATCTTGATGAATGAAGAGTACAGAAAACTCTTCCATAGAGAAATAAAAGATACCATTTGAATAGATTAATTTCTAATCTGAATTATTTATAAATTTTAAATATTCCAATTTAATTACGATTGTCAAAAATATAAAGGTATTAGGTATTTATTTGAATTACAGTTAAGGAGAAATTTGAATGCTCTTGGTTAATGATGAAAGAGCTAAATATAATATAATTTAAATTTAGATTTCTTTCCAAATTAATATTCTTCCTAAAATATAATGAAATAAATTATTGTTAAAGAAATTCCTAAAATATAAAGAAAACAATAAAATAATTTTTTACTGATTTGGTAAATAAAACCAAACATGTGATCAAATGACACCATTTAACTTTATATAAATATCAAAATGTGACAATATCATATGGTTTAATAAACCCACTTTCAAAATCTTTTATATTCTATATTATTTTATATGGTTTAATAAACTCATTTTCAAAAATTTTACATTTTATATTATTTCTAAATATATTTAAATGTATTCATGAAATTTCAAATAGAAAAGTCACTCTTGCCATAGATGTATCAAATAATTTAATATACATTTGAGTAATAAACTCATTTTCAAGATATTTTATATTTAAGTGGCAAGACATTTTTTTGGGAAGAACTCCTCAAGTTGCTACTTTGCATTGTCAGATCCCATGTTAAACATTGTGAGATCTAATGTTAGACGATTGAAAATTTTCTAACCAAATCTTAGTATTTTAATTGTCATTTAAATCTTGATGGGTGGAAATGTTCACCTTGTTAACCTTTATTATAAGCCATTAACATATTAAAGGGACTTTGCAAACCTTTCCCTCGCTCTTTTCTCCTCATTTTATTTTCTTGTTACTCTGGCATATAATCGACATTTTTTCTTTTGTTGAAGGTTCTTTTACCAAAGGGCTTTCTCGGTAACAGAGTTGACCCATATCAGGCTTGTATTTTCTTGAAATATGAAAACCTAGCTGGATCTTCCTCGCTCCGTACCACAACTTCCTTCCTTGGCCATTAACTTTCGTATTATTCACATCTCACATACATTTCATTTAACGAACAATTAACCCATCGATCTCCAAATTTGCACTTATGGAAAAAATCGCAAGCGGATTCAGTGAACTGATTTGTTCCTCGACCCTTCGTTTTTTAAGGGAAGATTACGAAAGATCTTGCAGTTACATCAAATAGGCTAGAGGAGTAAATATTAATCCCTTTCAGGTGATGATGATGCAAAAAATAATGGCAGATGAGGTCATTCTATCAGTCATACACCCATTTAATTTCAACATATCTGCCTGATGGTCGGTCGAAAACAGACAACCGTTTGCTTTCAAACTTTCCAGTGCACAAAATCTCCAAAAAAATCTAGACAGGAACGTTGTTTGCAGTGTAAAAACGCGTTGACAAGAAAACAACGTTTCCGAGTTGATCGTTATTTGAAGTCATATATTTGACTTTTTTGTACATTAAAATTTATGAGAGGGCACAATCACAATGGTTAACAAATTCAAAGCCAAAGAAACACCACACATCGGGAAGACGATGTGTCTGATGTTTGCCAACGGAAATATTGGTTTATATCTTACAGTACGTCTAAATAACTCTGAAATGTGAAGTTTTTAATGAAATTTTGGATTTAATAGTCTTGTTTGGAAAAACAGTTTCAAATTCATGAGCTTGGAAGAACAAATTTAACAGCCATGTCGAAAATGTATGTGGTACTAATGTATGTGTTTGTAGTACCAAAATTACTAAAAGAAAATTTACATTATTTAAATGATTTCATTATTTCAAAATTATCAAATGCATGCGCTTGATTTCATTTTTTTTTTGAAGGCCAGTGCAAGTGGAGCCTCATATAAATGACATTTAATTAATTATAAATTTACATCTATTTAATTATTATTAAAAAAATAGAAAACTAATAATATTTATCGTTAATTTAAATTTGTTTTCAATAACCATAATTATGGTTCTAAAAAAGAAAAAACATAAAAACTTCAAATAAAATAATAAATATATTTAGATGATTTCATAATTTCAAAATTACCAAATAATTATTTCATGATTTCAAAATTACCAAATGCATGCGCTTGATTTCATTCTTTTGGAAGGCCATGGCAAGTGGAGTCTCCATAGGTAAGCAACTTTCATATAATCTTTATATGAACTCTTTTTAAAGTGAGGGAATAATTTTTTTTTTTAATTGAAGTGAGGAAATATGTTAGTAGTTCCAGATTATGAAGTTTGATTTTATTGGGATAGCAATTATTTAAAAAGTTTTCTTAATCATATAAATGATATTTTAGTACTTATAAATTTACATTTATTTATTATTAAATATTTTAGAAAATTAATTATATTTCTATTAATCTAAATTTATTATCAATAACAAAAAAAATACATCTTAAAATAATTTATTGAAGTGAGGGAATATAAGTTTTTACTGAATTGAGTAAATATGTTAATACGTCAAGGTTATAAAGTTCAATTTAATTGAGTATACATCAAGATTATAAAGTTTGATTTTATTGCGGATACATCAAGGTTATAAAGCTTAATTTTATTGGGATAATAATTATTCAAATAATTTTTTAAATTTAATATTTGTTGGACACCTAATCTCTTAGGGTTAGTGTGGAAGTTTAATGGTCATAAAAGTCCAAGAAACCACTTAAAATAGTGTGGAAGTTTAATGGTCATAGAAAGTCCAAGAAACTACTTGGAATGTGAAACCAAAAATCACCAGACATATAAATGTGTATAACATATTAATAAGTAATTGCATTCATTCTTATCCTTTTTATTCCATTACTGAATATAACAATAATACATACACAATTAAATTTAAGTAATGAGAATAATAATATATTTTTAACCCTATCAATGACATTTTATTAGTTATAAATTTACATCTATTTACTTATTATTAAAAAAATTAGAAAATTAATTATATTTATCATTAATCTAAATTTATTTTCAATAACCAAAAAATTTATATCTTCAAATAAAATTATAAATATATTAGAAAGGAATTTTTTTAATTATAATATTATGCTAATAAAAATAAAGTACAATATTTTATTGTGATAATGGATATTTTATAATATATTGTTCTAATATGGACGTATGGCTAAAACTCAAAATATAGTGACAAGATTTGAACATATTTAATTGGCTTTATTTTGTTATTAACAATGTAGACGATTATTTTTTTATTAAACTTATATTAAAATACACGTTTAATTTACTATAGTTTAATTTAAAAATTGTATTTGTATATTAAGATATTTAAAAAAAAAAAAAAAATGGAATTTTTTGATGTTAAAATATTAATTTATAATTTATAATAACTCTATATATTAAGTTAATAATATATATTAAACAAAAAATTTTAAAAAAAATTATAATAAAATAAAATTTATTATAAATATATTAATCAACATAACATATTGTATATATCAAAAAGTTCACATTGAAGAACTTCTCCAACTACCACTTTACATTCTTCTGCATTATTAGATCCAATGTTATAAGGTTGAAAGTTCTTCCACTTTTAGATCCCACTACTTTAACTATCAACTAAATCTTGATTTGTGTAACCTTTCACCTTGTTGATCTTTATTATAACCCATGAACATATTGCGGAAACTGCACCGACCTTTCTCTCATTCTTTTCTCCTCAGCCACGGTGTCGAGGGATCTGCACCGAATTTAGAGTTTTCTTGTTTTTCCTGTTGTTTTGGCTTATAGTCGAGATTTTTGCTTTTGTTGAAGGTTCTTTCATCAAGGGTTTCTTCTGTAGCAGAGTTGAACGACAAAAAGCTTGTATTTTCTTGAAATCTAAAAACCTAGCTATAGTGGAGCTCATTGGATTTTCCTTGTTGGTAAGCAGTAGGTACCACAACTTTCTTTGTGCTACATTTCAGATGTTTTTTTTCTTCCTATTTGTTCATTATCCTTTTGATGCAGGTTGAACCTGCAAAACCCAGAATCTTCCCACTACTCTGCATATACAAAATGCATCTCAAAAATTTGCCCGAATACGACTCTAAGTCTGGCAATTTCAACATTTAATTGCGGAAGCTCTTCAGTCATATAGTTCAAATCATTCAACACCTATATTATTTTAAAAGTCTTAAGAAGGGACTTTAATTAAAACCCCATTGATTTAAACTCCCAACCAAAGATTATCACAACTTAACTTAGAAGTTCCAATATTATGTGTGCCTTTGCCTTTTCAAAATCACACCATATTCAATGTATGCAATTTTTCCCTCTTTAAAAGTTCAACTTACAAATTGCTAATGCACATCGATTTCAAAATATGAGCTCACAGATTATCATTTCTTATCGAACATAATTTTTAACACATATCATGTCCTCACTACAGTATTTGTGAAACTTTATAATAAGCTTTGACTGGCCGCGTTTCCCATTAAATATCACAACCATTTCTATTAAAATGAAATGTTTTCGCCCCAATTAAGAAAATGCCAGCGCTTATAATTATTATACCTCTATGAACATCTCTGCAAATTCATAATTCGCCTTTCACCTATTCAGGTCTGACGAACGCTTTCACACATCAATTTCACTAAGGCAATTACCCAACTCAGGCTATGATTAAAAATCGAATGTTAACAACAATTGAACTACGCACTTACCATTCCGCCTCTACGCTGCACGTGGACTTGCTATTCATCAAAATTATGTTCCAATTCCTTACACGCAGCACAAACGTATGGAAAAATTGCAATTGAGTGCTATGATTGCGCCTTCGTCCTTTCCACGTTCAATTCCAATCAAATAAATGCAAACCTCCACGTTTTATCAGTTCATTGTTCACAATGCAACTTCAACCTGCTCTTACATGTCCTCCAAACCCAACGCAGAGTCTTTCTCCTGTGTATGCTTCTTCATAGTGATCACAGGCCGTAATTTAACAAGGCTGTAATGTATATCCACATAAGAATGCTCACCATAATCTAGAACCTGCGCCTTTTACATTGCAATCGTTTCCACGACTTGATTGCTCTTTCTTCACACGCTTCTACAAACAATATTTTTCTATGGCAACCAATTCACATAAACTTAGATCTTATTTCAAAGCCGAGTGCTAACAAAATAACATTCCTCCCCATGTTTGCAACAGCGATCCATGTACATAATCGAACAGCCCAATTCGATTTACAATTTACTCAACACAATTTCAACGCTTTCTCTGCGTTAAGGCTTGATCCATCGCTGCACAAATTTGCTTTGCAAATTGCCACGCTGTTCATTCAAACTATTTCACTGCTATTGAAACACAACAATTTAAAATTGTATTTAATTGAATTCCAAACAGAGTTTTGAAACAACAACCCTGCGCCCTCTTGCCTTCGATTCACAATTTTCACTGCGCTACATATCAGTCAACAGCGCTCTTCTTCAACGTATCAAAAGATTAAAATTCGTCGATTCTATGTGTTGAGCCCTTGACACCAATCAATGTCGATTTAAACAAATAGAACCACTTGTTCCCATCAAATATAATTGATCTCCAATGATTGAATAATAAGGTTCTGTTCAGATCAGAACTGTTCTTCCACCAGTATAAATTAGAACCCAACAAAGGAATCAGAACTTTCAATTTTCTTTAAGAGATTTCACAGAAATTAATACAAATTTGTTATGGATTCTAACAAAGGATCAATGTCCGTTGATTCCATCAACCCTTACCACAGAATTCGAACCATACACAAATTGACCAATTTAGGCGCATTATTCAAACCCCATATAGAATTTAAACATAGAAATTCTAGTATAGTTATGAAACACACTTTCCATATTAACAATTGGAATACTTACAAAGTTTGTCTTTGGCCAGATATTCAAATTTCATGGCCCTTCAATTTCCCTGAGGCTTACAGCCTTGGCTGTTCAAACCTGCTCTCAAACACTCTAATCTCACCTCTCCAACTTCTGATCTATTTGCCTTTGAGGCCTATCAATTTATACAAATTAAAAATGCACTAATTTGAGTTCAATCCCTTTAATATCTCAACAAATCCCCAAATCTCTCAACACCCGTAAAGTCTAGATCTTTATCCCTAAAACCTTGCAACTAAATCTATCTTAGGCTTCCTAATTATCTCTTAGATATCTCTCATCTAATTTCTCTCATGTTTCCAGTTGTTTGGAAACATTTACAAATTCTCACAAATAATTAATTAAGAACATAAATAATCACTCAAAAACAATATTAATAAATCCTCAAAAACATGAGACCCCTAGGTTTAATAAAAATTACAAGGTATTTTCCCGAGCTAATGCTCCTGCATCACCTTTTCAATTAGTGCTCTCCGTTACACCCTTGTTTTTCTTAGGAAAACTTGTAGGGAATTTTCTTTACACATTATTACAAAGTGCTATAGAGACAACGGGAGGAGAAACAATGATGTCATGAGAATGGCCAAATGTTGAGAATCTTGCAAAAAATAAAAATGGGAAAAATTGAAATATGGCTCATATTGATTGTAATATGGAGTCTCTTCAAACCCAAACTGAGTTGTTGTGGATAGAGACAATGTCTTGGACAACATCCAAAGATTTCATTAACCCATTCTTGTGGCAATGCATCATGATGTGGTCGTGATTTCCTACAAATGGAAAAATGGTAATGGCATTGTTGACCATTTTTCCAGTGAGCTTCGAGAATTATGAAGTATTATCATTATGAGGAAGGCTCGATCTATATGTGAGACCAAGTTGGGAGACCATCAACACCATTCATAAAATTTTCCTAAGAAGAATTCCACTCCATTTTTCAGTCCAATAGTTTGAGGAGTGTTAGAGGAAGAAGCCCTTTGAGCAAGGATCTTACTAATCTTCCAAAATAGGGGTTAACTTTAGGCCGCAATACATGCATACTTCACAATGAGTAAGTTGTGGTTGGTCGATCTTGTAGGTAGTGACAGAATATAAAAAATCGATGTCCATGGGGAGCGTCTAAAATAAGAATAGTATATCAATAAGTCCCTATATGCTCTCGGTGATGTCATAGACAACCTTACAACCAAAAGCAGTTGTATACCATAGAAGTTTGTTTATTTGACAAAACATAATTAGGAGAAAGAGAGTTTTGCAATGTTTTTTTCTAGTTAACTCTTTTGCATTCTATAACTTGGTCTACTTCCTTTTTTCGCTATATAAAATTAGTAATAATAATTTTCTTGGTGACAATAGTAACTCTAAGCTTACACATTTGTTGCAATGTTCATTGGGTAATTTTCTTTAACCTTTACAATTATAATTTTAAGTTGCTTCTTTGATTTCACAATGTTTATTGAGTGTTGCTTCTCTTTCTTCGTTGTCTTCTTTTTTCGTTAAAACCTTTGGTCAAAATTGAGTTGAAATTTGTATTTAGTTGTATCAAGTTCATTCCAGTTTCCTCAGACAATGCATGTTCACTCAGGAGGAGATTCAAAGACTTTGTTTGTACAAATTAGTCCCCATGAAATAATATGGGAAAAACTTCATGCTCGTTGAACTTTTCTAGTAGAGTTTGAGGATTACATCTTGGTCCTAGATAGACACAGCAAGATGTTGGTGAAATTCTCGAGCATAATTTTTTTGTTTTGTTTAATTTAATTTGAAAAACCTTGTGAGTCCACCACAATACCACTGGATAGAATAATCACCAGATGAATTATGATTAAAAATTCAAAATGTTGTTCATCTTGCAAAATGATCTCTTGAACCACATTAAGCATTAACACCTTCGCTTCAAGATATTTTAAAAGGATTGGTGCCTCTAATGAGCTGCATAGTACAATAAATAGTTTAAAAATTTGTGTTAACCCCAAAAATTGACAATTATCGATAATAGATTCTTCCATATTCATTTTGAAATGATTTTCTTTGTTAGGAATATATTCCATTTACTTCATTTGCGCTAAAACTACTAGTGTCAACTTTTGCAATCAACCTAGGAGCAACTTGCCTAATTTCTAGAATCAAGCATGTAAGACCATCAACCCAACCTAGACCTGACTCAGTAAGAATTTCAAAAATTTACAATCATTATTTTATATGTAAATGATTTGAACAAAATTGTTTCCATTCTACTAGTGTGTCTGAAATTCCAAAATTGTACTAATACCCTTCCCTTTTCCATGTAGGTCGTTCTAATTCAGAAACACCTATAGCTCAATCAAATTAAAAAAAATTGTTAAATTGGATGTTTTTCCCATGTTATTGATTGAAGGACAAGTATTTCTGGAATCAAGCATGCAAGTCCATTGACCCAACCTAGAATTGGCTCTGTAAGCATTGCAAAAATTCACAATCCTTTTTGTGTATGTAAATGCTTTCGAGAAACTTGTTTCTAGTCTACTAGTGCATCACAAATTCCACGATTATATTTATATCCTTCCCTTGTCCCTATAGGTCATTCAAATTTAGAAACAACTATAGCTCAATTAAATTTAGAATTTTTTTTTAACTTTGATTGTTTTTCCCATGCTATTGATTGAAGTACATGTTTGAATAATGCTTGGAACTCAACAAATATGTTTTAGGAGCCATAAGAGCACCAAAACTAAATCTATTTGTATCGAAAGGAAGAGGAATTTTCATGCAATTGTCGCTTCAGGTTGCAAGTAGCCTCATTCATTATGGATTCTCTTTTTAGTACAACTAACAAAGCCAAATCATTCAACAACTGCACTTTGGATAATCTAGCCTCAATTCATGAGTGAGTTCCATGAAGAGTCTATGTCATCACTTCCAATGTAATTAAGATTTACGAGGAAATTTTTGTCCATCACATAATAATTATTGTAGTCTCAAAGGTTATCTGATAATGTATGCACATCTATTACAAATATTATGATAAGCCTCAATTATGGTCTCTTTAACAAGCATCTATTAAGCAATGACAATAATTGGTTTGTGATTAAGCTATGCTCATGAACTTCAAATACAGTAATACAACTAACATAGCCCAACTCAAAGCCGGATGAAAATTGTATAGGGACTATAAGATCAGTCATAAAGATAATTTTAGCTATCAAGAAACTACACCAACATAGTACTTTTCTAGAACATCTATATCAATCAGTATTATTATCTCAAATGGGGATATTATAGCTCGGTTCACTTTTTATATTCTAAATCACCTTAGAGAAGTAGGCAACTTATTATCAAACCATGTGTGATGCATAAATAAGGGTGTTCTGACATGAATCTCAAGTCCCAAACAAAAATTTGATGATACACCGCTCAATCTTGACTTCCCATATTCTTATTCTAGGTTGCACATTACACTCCTCCTCCTTGCACAAATTTAAACTATGAGGCACAACATAGATATTTCATATATAAGACTTTAGATATGATATAAAAAGTGTGATACTCTGTTGTAATTTTCTCTACAAATGTGATGGCAAGTGTGCCCTGAATGTTGGCAGTTTCATGATTAATGTAGTATAGCTAAATGAAAATTACATTCTTCCATACAAGATCAAGAAAGCTATGCCCAATATCCAACACCACAGAGCAAGACATGTTCAGCAATTCTACAATTTCTACCAAATCTCTCTCAGTGCTGAAGCCTTTTTCTCAGTATACTTTTTTTATTTCTCTTGAACTAATGAAACCCACCATTGTTGCATATAGGAACATTTATATATGATAATAAAAGTGTGATAATTTTTTATAAGTTTCTCTACACATGTGATGGAAAGTGTCGCCTGAATGTTGGAAATTCCATGGTTAATTTAGTATAATGTAAATGCAAATTTACTTTCTTCTATAAAATATTAAGAAATCTATACCCAATAGCCAACACCGCGGAGAAAGACATATTCTTCAATGCCACAGCTACTAAAAAATCTCTCTCGATGATCGAGTTCTATTCTCAATAGCCTTGTTTTTACTACTCGTGAAGTGATGAAAGCCACTGCTCCATATATATTTTACTATCTGCACAAAGAAAAAAAGTTACCAACTTCATATTAGCTACTGAAATATAAATCAGCTCCTTTTAAGACACTCATAAATACAATGAAAACTTAGTAGATTAAACAATCTTTAATAGGTCAAGAACCCACAAAGAAAAAATCATACTCAGTGAGTATGAAATAAAATCAACATAATATGGTTAACAAGGTCCAAATAAACCCCTCATCAATATGGAAGTAGGATTTGTACAAAATTTAGGTTCATTATAGTATAATCTTAGGATTCTTCAAGTTGGAAAGACGCGTACCTAAAGAAAATATAGCATAGAACAACATATTCTCAAGAGAAAAAATCTTCATGCATCTCTAATGTCAACACAGGCCCCGTGATTTGTAAGGATCAAGTAAGCAGTATTGTAGTAAGTGTTGAGATTGCAAAAAGATGATGAGCTTAGTGGAAAGGAGTCACCTTCACTAAGTGGGCCCACGGGCTATTTTTGGCGCAAAGTCTATTTTTAGACATATGGATCATGTTATATGAGTTGCAGGATGCTATTTGTGGATGGTTGGTCAAGTCGGGAAAAATAGATGGACTTCTATTTTTAGACATACTGGGCGGAATCTATTTTTAGATTTCCAGTCTAAAAATAGATATGTCGAATATTATTAGCTCTTAATAATATTTGGACTCTAAACATTATCTTATTCTCTTGGAGCACTTCAGTTAAGTGCACAGATGTGGCACAGGAGCTGACACAAGGAATTACGCTATTCCTGAGGGTTAAGTGGAGCTATTGCATGGATACTTCAGTTAGAACTCATGTGACAGAGTTTGGTGGAGTTGATTGAGGAGTTAATGGAGTTGTGTTCAGTTTAACTAATCTAAACATAGTTGAGCTAATTGTATTTAGTCTAACTGATTAATACACTAGTGAAGAGTGGTGTGAATTAATTATTAATTAATTCACTAATTATAAACTCATTAATCAACTAAAGAACAGCATCAACAGTCGCTACAATGGATGCTGCCAAAGGAGATTGCACGAATTAGTGAGAGCTAAGTGTGACTATCGGCTAGACATCGGTGCATGAGTTTGCACCACACATCGATGGAGATGCCAATGAGTGGGGATTGGCGCAGATACATCGCATCTGAACTGCTGTGTGGCCATTATTCACCGTGGATTGCTAATGAGGTATAATTGTGTAGATGTACTGGAGCATGTGTTTTGCTAGATCTGAGCTTGTGTAATGTGTAACAATTGGAGATTGTACTGAGAGCTTGTGAGGAGTTTTTACAATGATTGTTAAATGATCTCTATCATTATAATATACATATATTTGGGGGTTTTCAGCTTTAATCTTTCCCATAAATACTGTGTTTATATGTGTGATTGTTTATGGTTTTGATGTGCGCATGCGATTGTTTACATTTCCGCAATTAATGATCAATAGTAGAATAGGTTATGTATTATGCATGAAGCTCAAATAGTGTGTGATCAGGATAATCTCGGTGAATAATTTAACAATTATTCAAATTTCTACAGTAAGATTTCATTGTAGCATGATCCTCGCATTTTGTTGATATTTTTCTATCTTTCAACAACTGTCAAAGAAGCATTAATTAGTGTTATATGCTATTTCCCTATGGTGTTACCTTGGCAACATCTGGTGTAATTGCTAGTTTATATTATTTTTAAATATATTTACATGCATTTATGGAATTTTTATTGAAGAAAATTATCAAAGAGTTAGATGATTGTAATATAAGTAGAATAGAATGTTTATTTATTTATTTAATAATATTTTAATTATTTATTATATATTTGTTTTAGTTTATAGTGAGATGTTTCCATAGTATGTGATTCCAATCTTATTTATATGTTTCATATAATTCATAAAAATTATACATTTTAAAAGAAAAAATGACATTTTAAAGTTATTGATATTGTTTTATTATATTTTTAAGCACAAAGTGATATCATTATCGTAGAAATGAGTTAGAGAGGATGAAATTAAATAGAAGTTCATAAAATATGATAATGGGTTCTTGTTGTTACTTTTTTCGTGATGATTTGGTTATGTTTTTTTCAGGATGAACTTATTAGTTTGTCTAACTAAGGTAAAATTCCACTTTGGATAGCTCATATGGTCGAGATCATAATTGCATTAGATTTTTCTTTTCGAGAGGACCAGAATCGACCTATAAATTTCCTCAATCGGTTAAGCGGAAGTTAAATTTTGAATTATTTTATTTATTAAAGTGAAATGAAATGGATCAACGTAAGCACATGTGGAATTATTCAAGTCAACCTCAACCCCAAGCGAACCCTCACAAAATCTATAAATAGAAGCGACCTCAAGTTCATTCTCACACACTTTCTCAAGCGATCTTTTATTTGCATTTTTTTCTTGGTTCATCTATTTTATTTTGGCTCGCATAAGTTCGATGGAAGTATTTTGCACAGGATCCAAAATTACAGGTGAGAGGCTCGCTCTGATCTAGGGTTTCAGGATCATAGCCACAAGCTTGACACTGAGTTTTTCGGGCTATAGTCATGGGCGCAGGGTGTTCTGCCTATGACCATGGTGTCATAGTCGCAGGCACAATGTGTCAAGGTAGAAGCTAGGGCTTCATGGACTGATTGGGTTGATCTGGACCATAGCTGAAGGCATAGAGTGTCCTTACTGCAGCCAGGGAGATATAGCCACTAGCACAGAGTCTCAAGGGTACGAATAAGGTATTTTTGAGCAGCTTTGGGCTAGATCAACCACAATTTCTCGCGTAGTGCTTCCAGATATCATCAGCACAGTCACAAATGCTTGTAGTGATTTTTTGGTAGCATTCTAGATTCAGATCTAGGATTTATCAATTGATTTCAGTTGGCTTCAGTGATGTATTGGATCTGTGCTTCTTACTATTGTAGATCTATATATGTAGACATGTTCTTTATATTTCTTCTTCATATGTATTAGGCTCATTGTACTCTTTACTGACGATCTATTGAAGAAGAAGATTTGAAAGGGTCTCCCTTTTATGGAGTTTTTCCTTGGTCTTGGACCAATTTGTTGTATCTTATGGTTTTTTTGTTGTCTTCTTTATCACTGAATATATTTTTCTATCTTTAGTTAAAATTTATGATTGATTACATTGCTAATAATTGGATACATTATTTATAAAGAAGTCATTTGGGCTAAAGTAATTGATACAACATAGAACAATCTGAAAATTTAACATGGTATCAAAGCTGAGGTGAAGGACGGGCCCAAAAGAAGACAAGCATTGAAGCCCTCATTATCAAAAATCATATCTACTTTCCAAGGTCAATATATCTTCCTCTACTTTTAAGGAGCATGAAAAATTCGGTGATGCATCAAAATTTGCTGCATGGAAAGTCAGGTTAGAGATCATAGATGATAGTTACAATGATGTGTTGGAATACATTCAAGGAAGGATACCCAAGCCTCCAGAAAATGCTTCCGCCTCTCTCAAGAACATGTATAAGAAAGGTGAGTCCAAAGCAAAGAAAATTATAGACGATGGTTTACAAGATCATTTACTTGCATATGTTGGGAATTAAGAAATTCTAAAGACATGTACAACAAGATAGTCGACATGTATGAAATAAAAAATTATAATGAGATGATGATGTTGAAATATCAACTAAAGGAAATGAATATGAAAAAAGGAGAAGTTTTTCAATCATACATTATGAGGATCTCTCGTCTCAGAGATCAAATGAAGAGGGTTGGAGAGAATTCTCCCGACAAAGAACTGGTAGTCATGACTCTTATAGGTCTCCATCCTTTTTGGGAAACCTTCATTACTAAAATCAGCAACAACAATGTCCTCCCATAATTTTATGAAATTATTTGGAAGCTTACTCAAGAAGAATCAAGAATTATAGAAAGAGGTAGAATTCAGAAGCATGAAGAGGGAGAGCTCGTTGCATATAGGACTCATGAAAAAAGGTAGAGGGAAAAAGGTTGAGGTCCTTCAAGGAATCCTCCTTCTCAAAGTTCAAAAGGAAGGAATGATAGATCCCTATCCCATATTGAATGTTATAACTCCCAAAAGAAATTTCATTATGAATGTGATTGTCTTGAGCAGAGAAAGAGGCCACGATACAACACTAGAAGTAACAACAATAATAAAAGAAGAAAAGACAGTCAAAGGAACAACCGCAACAAAAGATATGAAAGGAGAATAAGAGATTCTTCAAGAAACCGTGAAGAAGAACATCCTCCTCAAAATAATTCAAGGACTCCCAGGTATGAAAGTAATTCTATAAATAAATTTGAATATATTCTCATTTATGCACTTACTAGTTCTTCTCCACCGGATTCGTGGGATAGCTGGTTGGTTGATAGTGGGGCCACTCATCACTTCTCTAGATACAAGGAAGCCCTCTATAATCTGGTAGAGAGAGAGACTAAGCTGAAAATCATTCTTGGAGATAACTACACTCATCCCGTAAAAGGATTTGGATCCGTTAAATTTCAGTTGATTTCCAGGTAATCAATGTCATTGCATAATGTTATGTATGTGCCAAGTTTAACGAATAATTTCATATCTATATCTGCATTGGAAGATAAAGGGATGAGGGTTTCCTTCATCAATGGAAAATTTTTGACTTGGTTTGTTGATACACCTATGAAATATGCATTCAAATTAGGTTTCAGATCTGAAGGACTCTATAAAGACACTGGAATGCCACTTCTAGAATTGTTTCATAACACCAAATATCTGAGCGAAATATGGCATTGCAGACGGGCTCATTTACAATATGATTCTCTTTCAAAATTGAAGAAACTGGTCTCAGGTACTCCCGATGTTCAAGCTCATCATGATGGAGTTTGTCTAGGTTGTGTGAGTGGAAAGAAAACAAGGGGAAAATTCCCCTCCAGTAAGAACAAGACAACTCACATATTCCATCTCATTCATTCAAATATATGTGGTCTGATGCAGGTGCATTCTATTGGTGTTCATCTCTACTACATCACCTTCATTGACGGCTTCTCAATAAATGCATGGATATACTGCCTCAAGCACAAGGATGGAGCCTTTGAAAAGTTCCAGGAATTCAAATCCTTGATCGAAAATAAATCAAGGAAAAGAATCAAAGTATTTAGGTCCAAAAATGGAGGATAATACATGTCAAAATAATTCATAGCATTTTGAAAGAAAGAAGGGATCAATAAGGAAACTATTGTGCCATATACATCTGATCAAAATGGCTTAGTTGAAAGAAAGAACCAGTCTATATTAGAAGTTTCCCGTGCCATGCTCCATGATCAAAAGGTACCAAATTTTCTGTGGGATGAAGCCACACACGATGTTGTATATGTACACAATCGGGTCCCTCATCAAGCATTATAAAACAATACCCCCAAATAAATTTTCATGGTTGTCAAGCCTGATATTAGCCATATTTGTATATTTGGATGCCCCGTATACTTTCATGTTCCTAAGGACAAAAGAAACAAGTTGGAAGTTGCAGGAAGAAAAGGTATAGTTTTGGGCTATTGTGAAAACTCTAAGGCATACATAATATATATTCTTGGTCAAAGGAAGGTTGAAATTAGTAGGGACATAACTTTCAATGAAAATACAACTCTTGGTAAAACAGGGGACCTTCCTTCGCCTCCTCCTCCCAAGGAATAAAATGATGACTGTGATATTCTAGATGGTCCTTCTATGCCCGAGACCAATGATATTGATGTTCCCATGGAGCCTATGGATCCATTAGATCCACCTCCCATTGATCCTCCTACCAAGAAGATACCAATTTGGCTTTGTTGGCACTCTACAGGATAATGTTCCCATTTGCAGATCATTCAGAGAAAGGAAGCAACCATGCAGGTATTAGGGATATGTAGCTATCATGAGCACTATGATTCAAGCCAAACCATAGTCATTCAAAGAATTTGTCAAAGAATAGGTTTGGAATGATTTTATGGCTGAAGAATATGAATCTATTGTGAAAAATGATGCCTGGGATGTTGTGTCAAGACTGAATGGGAAGTTTGTTGTGACTTCAAAGTGGCTATTTAATATCAAACATGGAATCGATGGAAGCATTGAGAAATACAAATAAATTTTCGTAGCTTGAGGCTTCTCTCAGAAAGAGTGAGAATATTATGATGACATATTTTCTCCTGTAGCTCAATACACAACCATCCGTTTGATATTTTCCCTTCCTTATAGTTAAGGATGGACCCTTCATCAGATGGATGTAAATACAAATTTCCTTCATGACATGTTACAGGAATAAGTATATGTTGAATAACCATAGGGATTTGAAGTGAAATATCGCAGAACATATGTTTGCAGGTAGAAGAACGCATTATATGGTTTGAATCAAGCTCCCCGAGCTTGGTATGCACACATTCATAGTTATTTAATGAATTTGGGCTTCACAAGAAGCAATGTTGAGCCCAGCCTATATTTTAAGGTTTTCCACGGTATGCCATTTATTTTGGTTCTATATGTTAAGGATATATTCTTGACAGGAAGTGAACCTCTAATGATCGAATGTAAGAGGGAGCTAGCCTTTGAATTCGAGATGAAATACCTTGGACTCGTGCACTAATTTTTGGGCCTTGAGGTGTGGAAAAATCCTAGTGATATATTTCTCTCACACGGAAAGTATACTGTGAAGCTGTTGGATATATTTGGTATGACCGAGTGCAAATCCATGGCTACTCTGATGGAGAAAAACTTCAAAAAGTTATGTGGAAAAGAAGTTGGACCTCATCTAGAAAATCCATCCAAGTACAAACAACTAATTGGGGATTTGATATTCCTTGTGAACACTCATCCACACATATTCTACACAATAAAAAAATTGATTCAATTCATGCTTGAGCCCCTCCATGCACATTGGGATATTTACATGGTTCAATCACACTTAGTCTGAGATATTCTACAAGATACATTCAAATTCATGGATACACTAATGTTGACTAGGTAGGAAATTTTACTGACATAAAGAGTACTTTGGATGTTGCTTTAGTATTGAAATTTTCATGATATCCTTGATTAGAAGGAAACAAAATTTTGTAGCATTAACCACCATCGAAGTATAATATATTGCTGCTAGCATGGCTAGTTGTGAAGCATTTTGGTTATCGAAGCTCTTTGGAGAGCTATTTGAACATGTCTTAGAGACTACATTGATATACTGCGACAACAAGAGAAGGATCTGTTTGGTAGATAATCCCATGTTTCATGACAAGTCCAAGCACATCGAGATTCGATATCATTTTATTTGAGACATGGTGCAGAGAGGAGTTGTTAGACTCCACCACATATGTTGTGAGACCAGCTCCAAAAATAGAAGAAAAGAGATATCAACACATTAGAAATAAGCCACTTCTAGGGGGAAACCTCCAATACATTACATGAATGAAAAATTCTTGGATGATTCAAATTACAAAACCTCCTTTCTATAAATAGGAGTCCATGGGGCCCAATGTATTCCTAGTGGGGCCACAATGTAATCCTAGCTGACCTAACAATAATAATTTAAGGGCACAATAATAACAATACGGGGGTTACAGGGGTACAATAATAACAATAAGGGGGTTACACTAACAACAGTAAGGAACTATACTAGTAATATAGGGACCTAACATGCCCTTCCCCTTCAAAAAAGTGTTGTCCTCAACGCTTGAGTAGCTTTCGATGCTTCTATAGAATAGTGGGTAAGTTCTTCCACTTGATGAGATACTCTGAAATTGATCGATTTTGTAGCTGTCGAGTTCTTGTTTCCGTGACTGCTTCAGGTTCCAATATGATTTTTCCTTCCTCATCAAGTTATGGAAATATTGTTTGAACTAGAATATTTTCACCTATAACCTTCTTTAAGCATGAAACATGGAAAACTAGATGCTCTCGTGAAGAAGCAGGGAGCTCCAATTTGTATGCCATAGTACCAATCTTTTGCAACACCTTGTAAGGACCATAGTACTTTGGCGATAATTTATTATCCTTCTTAGCTTGCTTGAGGGACATTTGTTTGTACGTTTGTAGCCATAAAAATACCCAGTCTCCTACATCAAAACTTCTCTCGTTGCGATGTTGATCTTCCTGTTGTTTCATTCGATTTTGTGCCAAATTCAGGTTATCCTTTAAGAGTCGGATAACTTCTTGTTGATGCTCGATGTGATCTTCCACTGCTTGAACCTTCGAATTTTCTCTTAAATATGATGTGATGGATGGTGGATGATATCCATAAAGTTCCATAAATGGGGTCATTTTTGCTGCAGTATGGAAGGAAGTGTTATACCACCATTCAGCGAGAGGAAACCACTTGACCCATTGTGTTTGTTTATAAAATACAAAACAACGAAGATATCCTTCCAAAAATTTATTTACTATCTCATTTTGACCATCAGATTGAGGATGATAAGATGAGTTATGAGCTAATTGAGTACCCAAACAAGAAAATAACTCCGTCCAAAAATTTCCTGTAAAAATGGGATCTCTGTCACTCACAATAATCCTTTGGTTTCCATGTAGATTTTGAATTGTGTCCATAAATGTAGTAGCAAATATACTTGCATTAAATGGATGAGATAATGCACAAAAGTGTGCATACTTGGTAAGTCTATCAACTACCACCATGATGACACTCTTTCCTTCAGACTTAGGTAAACCTGTGATAAAATCCATTGAAATATCCTCCCAACGTTGACTTGGAATGGATAAAGGTTGTAGAAGTCCTGGGGTCTTAACTGTCTCAACTTTATTCTGCTAGAAAACCTAACATTCCGCCACAAACTTTTGAATATAATATTTAAGGCCGTCCCAAAAAAATTCTTTCTTCACCCTATGGTAAGTTTTTAAAATTCCCGAGTTTCCTCCTAAAGGAGAAGTGTGCAATTCCAAAAGAATATTTTGTTTTAGTTGGGAATTCTTACAAATATATTAGCGATATTTGTACCACAAGGAATCATTTTTCCAACTAAATGTATCAGATGTACTAGGATCTTGCTGCAACTTTTGAATGAGTGTCCATACTTCTTTGTCCTTCTTCCATTCATCTCTTGCTTCGGTTATCCAATCTGGTTGGATAATAGAAATGGCACAAAGCAACACTTCCACCTCTTCATTCTTTCTTGAGAATGCATCTGCAACAACATTAAGCTTCCCTTTTTTTGTAGATTATTTCAAATTCATAACCCAACATCTTTGTGACCCATTTTTGCTACTCTTTTGAAGATAGTCTTTGTTCCAAAAAGTGTTTAAGACTATCATGATCAGTTTTTGCCTTGAAGTGTCTTCCCATTAGGTAAGTTCGCCATTTCTTTAGTGCATGCAGTATTGCTAAAATTTCCTTCTCATAAATAGGTTTCTGTAAATACTGTCCTTTGATTGGACGACTTTCAAAAGAAATGGGTCTTCCTTCCTGCATTAAAACAACACCAATTCCATTTCCTGAGGCATCACATTCCACAATAAATGCTTTTGTGAAGTCTTTCGTAGAAAAGACCGGTGCTAGGCACATTTCCTCTTTAAGATGTTCAAAGGCCTTAGTTGCTTCAGGAGTCCATGAAAATGCATCTTTCTTCAATAATGTTGTTAGAGGTGCTGCTATTCTCCCATAATTCTTAACAAACTTGCGATAATACCCTTTTAACCCGAGAAATCCTCGCAACTGCTTTATGGTTGTGGGGACTTTCCATTCCTTAATGGCTTTAATTTTGTTAGGGTCTACCTTAACACCCTCGTGAGATACAATATGACCCAAATATTCCACCTCTTGTACTCCAAAGAAACATTTGGATGTTTTGCCTATAATTTTTTCTCCTGCAATAGTTTGAGCACCCTGTCAACTTGTTCAACATGATCCTTCCAAGACCTATTGTAGATTAGTATATCATCAAAAAATACTAACACAAATTTTCTAAGGGTTTGAAAATGGAATGCATCAACCCTTGAAATGTAGAAGGTGCATTGGTAAGGCCAAAAGGCATGACCAAAAAATTCATAATGACCCTCATGAGTTCGAAATGTTGTTTTTGGAATATCTTCAGTCTTCATTTTAATTTGATGATATCCTGAACGAAGATCCAACTTGGTAAAATAAATTGCTCCATGTAATTCATTAATCACAGGGATGGGAAATTTATCTTTAATAGTGAGCTTATTGAGCTCCTTATAATCTGGAAACATGTGCCATGATCCATCCTTCTTGTGTACCAATACTACAGGAGCAGAGAAATAACTTTGACTAGGTTGAATTATACCCGCCTCTAACATTTCTGCAATCATACGTTCAATTTCGCTCTTTTGGACATAAGAATATCTATAAGGCCCGATGTTTGGAGGAACACTTCCTGGAATCAAATGAATAGCATGATCATGATCATGAATAGGTGGGATTCCTTTGGGAGTTTCAAACACCTTGGAATGATTGTCCAAGACTTGTTGGAGATCTACAGAAATATATGATTTTGATGTTGGAACTTCTAGTGAGCATAATTGTGAAATTAAGCCTCTTTTTCTTTATTTAGAAGTTTTTTCATGAAATTAGAGCTTATTATCTTTCCCAGATTCCCTGCAATACCCCGTAATTTGACTTCCTTTCCTTCTAAAAAAAAAATTCAAGAAAAGTTCTTGAAAATTAAAAACTACCATCCCCAAAGATTGTAACCATTGTACTCCTAGTACAACATTAGCACCTCCCATAGGAATGGAAAGCATTGGAATATTCAATACATATTCCCCCATGGTTAGCTAGATATTATGGCATTTTCAAGAGAAATTTATAGTTCCTCCATTTGAAACCATCACTTGACATTCTGGTGCCGGGTATAGGAAACAATTCAATTCCTTGGCTACCTTACAATGAATAAAATTATGGGTGCTACCTGAATCAATCAACACTATTACCTTTTTATTCTTGATATGTCCTTCTATCTTGAGAGTTTGAGGAGTGGTAATTCCTGCCAATGCATTACACGATATGGTCGAACTCATTTCTTCCTCTTCTAGGGCTGGTTCCTGGTGTATATCCTATTCTTGTTCATTTTCTTCTTCCTCTTCACAATCTATGTAAAATAATTTCTTCTCAGCACACTTATGACCTTTAGTGTATTTGCTATCACAACTGTAGCAAAGCCCTTTTGCTCTTTTTTCTTCCAATTGTTGTGGTGTTAACCTTGTAGGTTGTGGAAATATAGGTGTAGCAACACTTCCTTCTTTATAGAATTGAGTGGTAGGCTTCCTTGTCGCCATAATTTTACATTCAACTTTTCTTGCCAACCTGAATGCCTTCTCCAATGAATCAGGTTCCAAAACACGAACTTCATGTTGGATGTTATCCTTTAGAGTACCTATGAAGAGGTCAATCCTATGTTCCTCTGGAATATCAGTTACCCTTATATTCAATTTTTGGAAGTCCTCAATGTGCTGCCCCACTAAACCCTTTTGTTTGAGATTTATCAATTGGCTAAAGAGGGTGTTGCTCTTTGTATCCTCATAATGTGCTATCATTTCCTCCGTAAAAATTGACCAAGTGACAATTTTTTTACGGGAGAAAAGCCATCGATACCATACAAATGTATTTTGTTCTAAATGTAAAGTTGGAATGCGTACCTTTTGTGTGTTTTTCACGTTATGGAGATCAAAATATTGCTCCATCTGTAGTATCCATGTTACAGGATCCTTTCCATCAAACTTCCTCATATCCATTTTTGGAATATGGTGGTTCTTCCCGCCAACATTAGAGTTTATGAAGTCACAATTAACATTTATTTTTTTCTCATCATGAGTTTCCTCTACTATCTTTTCACCATTAGGAAACATTTTTTGTATCAACTTTGTCAAACCTTCCATGTCTGCTTTTAGATCATTCTTCATGTTTTCCATGTTGTCTTTCATTTTTTCATCGATCTTAGCTTCCATGTCATCCATCTTAGATTCCATGCCAACTTTCATGCCATCTATTTTAGATTCCACGCCTTTCTTCCAACCATCCATATTATTCTTCAAACCATCCATCTTCGCTTCCACGCCTTTCTTCAAAACTTCCATTTCATTTTTTTTTGCTCTTTGCGAGAGCGAAATTTGGTGCACTTGCTCTTGTAATTTTGATAGATCATGTTGTAATTCTTCATCTTCATGAGTCATAGTAGAGCCTTCTAAAGGCTTAATGGGTGTTGAATTATTTTTACGGGGCATTTTTTTAGAACCCAATACTGATATCTATTCTACAATATGCCCTTGGAATCAATTCAAATTGATTCTTCAAACAAGACTTATGCAATTCGGAAAAAATTACACACCTTTTTCTTGCTTTTGAAGAGCTCGATATTTAAATTGGATTATCTCTGTGGTTACAGCTCTTCAATATCTGAAATTTGGCAATGAGATAGCCTTCTGAATCCTCTTTTGAATGCCACAGGTCTGAGCTAATTTGGATTCTTCAAGGTAAAGTTATGTCCAATCTCCCACAATGACCTAATTATGGATTGTTTCAGTAGATCAAACTTGTACGACTTGCCACGTGTCACTATTTCATATTTTAGCTCTAAAATTGATAGCAAAGAAACTACAGTCCATGTACTTGTGGCCACTTTTTACAGCACTCCAATCCGATGCTCAGAGAGAGAGTTATAAAGATTTTCCCACAATCACCTCTTTGAGATGAAATTCAGGAGCCTGAAAAAGCACTACCTTCCACAGATCATATCTCCGAAAATATTGTGAACCAAGCTCTAAAATTTTGTGAAAAATTTGCTCCAGATTTCAGCTTCACGCCCTAAAAATTTCAGATTCTGAACCTTAGTAGAAAAAATGTTATAGCACAAATTCCATGATGACTTGTTTAGATTAAATTGAGGAGCCTGCAAAAAGACCTAACTTCAATAGATAATATCTTCGAAAATATTGTGAACCAAGCTCTGAAATTTTGCGACGATGTTCTTCAGGATTTTAACTTCGCACCCTAACAATTTCAAATTCTGAAACTTCGTAGAAAAAAAATTATAGTGAAAATTCCATGATGACCTGTTTGGAGCAGCGAAACCTTAGCATCCAAAGCTGCGATACCAAATGTTGTGAAACCAGCTCCAAAAATAGAAGAAAAGAGATATCAACGCCTTAGAAATAAGCCACTTCAAGGGGGCAACCTCCAATGCATTACATGAATGAACAATTCTTGGATGATACAAATGAAAAAACCTCCTTTCTATATATAGGAGTCCATGGGGCCACAATGTAATCCTAGTGGGGCCACAATGTAATCCTAGCCGACCTAACAATAATAATGTAAGGGCACAATAATAACAATATGGGGGTTACATGGGTACAATAATAACAATAAGGGGGTTACACTAACAACAATAAGGGACTATACTAGTAATATAGGGACCTAACAACATAGCGACCGATGAGCAGATAGCAAATATTCTCACCACGGTATTACCGAAAGGAAATTTCTTGGTCTTCAGAGAGCAGCTTGGACTTATGGATGTAGCCCCTCTGAATAAGGGGCATCACTTATCGAGGACATTGAGAAAACTATTCCTACCCTACTTGAGTTCTCACGGTGAGGAATTTAGATATATGGCTGCTGGGGTTGAGATATCTCTAGACAATAGGGTACTCCCCTATCTGTTACCCATAGGGTTGAAGATGTTGCTCCCTATCTTAATAGGGTCAGAGAATGTTGATCCCCTAATTCATATTTGCATAGTATACCCCAGTTGGCATCATACCCTCAAGCAAGGCTTGTTGGGAATATCTCTCCTTGTTTGGACAACGAGTTGAAAGTGTACATGGGGTGTGAAACCCAAGTCAATTATGATGCAGGTCTTCTACCACATGACTATTGAGAGTCCTTGATGGGAAGATCGATACGAAAATTTAGGATTGGGTTGAGTTTTTTTACCCTCTTGAGATTCCAATGTCGACGATGTGCTCTCCTGTATGATGTGTTATCCTATTGCTTGGTATGGGTGGAAGCTATTACTCCCTCATTCTTCGTATTTTAGATCCGATAAAGTTTCAAAAGTCAAAGTCTTATCATGGTGACACCATGATGTGAAGATCTATAGGCAGAGGTTAACAAGTGGAATTATTCCTAGTTGAGAGGGAGTGTTAATTTTTTAAACTAGGGTCAAATTCCATTTTGTACAACTCATATGGTTGAGATCATAATTTCATTAGATTCCTCTTTTCGAGAGGACCAAAATCGACCTATATATCACCCTAACCGGTTAAGCAAAAGTTAAATTCTAAATTATTTTATTTATTAAAGTGAAATGGAATGGGTCGGCCTAAGCACATGTGGAATTATTCAAGTCGGCCTCAACCCCAAGTGGACCCTCACAAAAGCTATAAATAGAATCTGCCCCAAGCTCATCCTCACACACTTTCTCAAACGATATTCTATTTGCATTCTTTATCTTGATTCTTCTATTTTGTTTTGGCTCACACATGTTCGATAAAAGGAGTTCATGCAGGGTCCCGAATCATAGGTGAGAGGCTCACTCTGATCTAGGGCTTCTAGATCATATCCACAAGATTGACACTGAGTTTTTCAGGCTATATCTGCAGGTAAAGGTTGTTCTACCTATGACCAAGGTGTCATAGCCTCAGGCACAATATGTCAAGGTAGTGATTAGGGATTTAGGGTCAGGTCGAGTTGATCTAGGCCATAGCTACAGGCATATAGTGTCCTCCCTGTGTCCAGGGAGATATAGCCACTAACACAGACTCTCAAGGGTGAGACTAAGGGATTTTTAGGCAGATCTAGGCTAGATCGACCACATTTGCTCATGTAATGTTTCCTGATATCATCCACACAGTCACAGATGCTCGTAGTTAGTTTTTGGTAGCATCCTGGATTCTGATCAAGGATTTTTCAGTTGATTTCAGTTATCTTTAGTGAGATATTGGGTCCATGTTACTTACTGTTGTATATTTGTAGATTTTTTCTATATATTTTTGCTACATATGTATTGGGCTCATTGTACTCTCTGCTAAAAAAAATTATGATGATCTATTGAAGAAGGAAATTTGAAAGGGTTTCCCCCTTGTGGTGTTTTCCCTGGTCTTGTACCAAATTTTTGTCTCTTATAGTTGTTATGTTGTCTTATTTATCATTGCATTAATTTTTTTATCTTCAGTTATATTTTATGGTTGATTACACTGCTAATAAGTGGATACATTATTTATGAAGAAGTAATTTGGGCCAAAGTAATTGATACAACATAGAACAATCTAAAAATTAAATAGAACTTAGATATTTTTTAAGAGAAAATGAAGTATTTAATATTCATCTTTTCTTTTAAGCCCGCACTTTTAAAAATATTGTATGGAGGTTTCACAACCAAGTGCTTACATCATGATTTTAGTTTCTCCTTCCCTCTTAGAGGAATATATGTGTGTGTGTGTGTGTGAGTGTGTGTGTGTGTGTGTGTGTGTTTGTGAGTGTGATCCTATTACACTAAAATTTGTCACCATGACATTTAGTTGTTCATATGGGTATATCAACGCCTATATCATGCTCCCTTAGAAGTCAAAAACCCCAAAGTTCCTAAACCAAGTCTTGAATTTGGAGAAAAGCTTGTAAAAATCATAAAAAACCCTAGTTCTGCACTTTTCCTAGCCATTACCTGTGGTACCGCACCTTTTGTGAAGGAAAGCTGTAGTACCTACTGCAATTTTTGTGTATTAAAACTGATGACCCCCGTAAAAGGTAAAATGAGCGGAAAAGTAAGTTCTAGAAGCCCAGCTAGTCGAATATTCTCCCAGCTGGAAGCTTCTAGAAGGCGTTATCTGGTCGAAGCCTTACTCCCTCCATTTATCGTGAACATTCATTCCTTCATAAAAGAAGCCTATTCCTTGGATTTTTCAACTTAATCCCTTGATAAGGGGACTCTATCCCTTCCATTTTGGAGCTGTAACCACTTTCCTTTTCCTATAAATTGAAGCTTTGGTTCAGTTTCAAGGGTACTAACTGAGATTGAAAAAGAGTGATAATTTGAGAATTTTTGAGGAGAAATGATGTAGAAACTCAGACTCTCTTAACTGATCATTATTTGGGAATGATTATACACCCATGTGCATTTTAGCTGAGAGAGTGCAAAGCTTGTCAGAGTAAAGGAAACGCCTGTTCTGGACCCCAGGAAGGCCTGTACGACATCAAGGCGGACACGGTTGTAAGGCTATTCTTTATTTAAGTTAATATGAATGAATACTGTGTTCTCAATGAGTTCTTTAATTAATTAGTTTGTTTATCATGTTTATCAATGGGCTATTTAATTAATTATCTCATTTCTTGAATTCCTTGATCATCTTGATAGATGTTTGATTCATGAATTAATTTTTATTCTACAGGTGCTTTTGATCTTTTCTTGTGTTTATAATTGCAGATCCTTGACAACAACTTTCTTCAAGCCACTAGAAAGAAGATCAGCACTAGACTACAAGTACGTTTCCAAAACATTATTATAGTTAATTCTAAATCAAACAGTATCTAGATAAAATAGATTTTATTTTTCCGTTTGTTGCTAGCTGTCCGTAGGACACTTGGGAGGTCTGTCTTGTCAGCAAGAACGACTTATCCGTCCAACAAAATGGCAACTCCGCTGGGGATCATTTCTCGAACTCAATTTTATTTTTGTTTTTGAGTTTGACTTTCGGAAAGAATTTTTATGATTTTGATTAGTCTGCACTGGGTTGGGTAAATTATCTCTTAGAATCCCCAAAAATTAGATTTAGAATTTTTATTTTTTCTTTATGTTTTCTGGCCTCCGCACTTTTTCTTTGAAAACAATGCGGTAACCTCCGCAGTTTCTCTGTGTAAACAGTGCAGTACCACACCTTTTTATACTAAAACCTATGGACCCAAGAAAATTTTTGAAATATTTAAGATTCTCTTTTCTAGAACCAGCTTACACGATTCTATGTATTTTCTTAGACTTGTCTTGACTGTCGAAAGCCTTGTGTGAATTTCTTTTCAGCAATTTTACAATCTCATCAGTCTCTGTTAAGTTAATTGGGTGTTTTGAGTTCCTTTTTGAGAAATTCTTAATTTGATTTCCTTTGGTCATTACTTCGAGGTTTGGCTAAATTGTGTCTATTGTGTCCAAGTGTTAATCGCCTTTGAGTGTTTTTTTTTTTTTTTTTAAATCTCACCCAAATTTATTTACTTACACTTGATTGGTTCTTAGATTACATTAGAATCATCTTGTGTTTGAGAATTAGTTTGCATAGATCACATTTGCATAATTAGAATTCTCATTTTCAGAATATGAATGAAAAATGTGCATATATTACATTTGCATAGTTTTCATATGAATTGTGCTTAGATTACAACTGCATAGTTTAAATTCTGAAAAACCAATCGTAGATTTAGATCAGTTTCTTTGATTTGAATTTACATGTTTTTTATGCTTGTTTTAAAAACATAAAAATAAAAATTGGAATTGATTAGCATTAGTTTTTCTTGATGAAATTAGTGCATTAGGGAATTTGTTATATTTTCTCTTATTGATTAATTTTTTGCATTGTTGGAAGTGAATGGGAACTCTCTCCCTACTTTAGTTAGGATTCATCGAATTGAAAAGATTACATTATCATATTCGATTGCATTCAGTTTTGGGTCGGGTCATAACACCATTGGTTTCATATCCATTTACCCTTTTTGTAATAACAACCTAAATAACACAGCACTTAATAAAATTCATATAGTAATTTTTACATTTTTAGGGCTCTTTCCACCAACATAGCTCAGGCTAGTGTCTTGGAATAGGTTTTAGTTAACTCTCCAAGACAGTAAAACAAACAAGTAGTCGATCTTGCGGTAGGAAAAATTCCAATTGTTGCATGTATGCTCTGGGATGCTCCTCCTAAAGGATTCAAGCACGAGATCATATCCGAACAAATGAGGTAATCAATCCTTCCTCATTGGGAACAATAGAAGATATACATGTATTAACAACGGTAAACCTCGGATTAACCATTTTCGAGGAGCCTGGGGTCACTTTTCGGTAAACCTTGGATTATGTCAAGGAGCTTTCAAGGGGATTGAGCTTTGTTACTCTGCCCTTGCGTGTGTATCCGATCGTAGACTGTTTCCCTAGGTATATTTGTTCCTGTTGGTGACCTTAGTGGCCATAAACTTTAGGATTCTTTCCCAAGGTGACGGTGCCGGGAAGATCCCACTATACCTGGAGCAGATGTCGACTAGACTCACTTGGACTCTCCAGAGGGTTCTCTTCACTCGAGATGGCATAGTGGAGAAACTTTCACCAGTCTGTTTCATTAAGCAAGTTGTTGGGATAACTGTTCCAACCACCATTTCTACATTAAAATTCTACGATGTTGGATTTCATCACCAACTAGTGTTTTTAGTGCGGGAATCTACTATTTATGTGTGGTTTGACTCCTAGATTTGATAGCGCGTGTTAATTTATTTGTTTTTACTTTTAGAGACCATAGGTGTGAATTGTGAATTTTAATTGTTTAGGTGTGAATTGTGAATTGTTAATTTTAGTTTTAAATTGTTAATAAAATTCACTAAAGTTGAATCTAATGGCAACTATTCCAAAATTTACCAACCAAGGAACCCCTCTTAACGAGAATCCTAGTAATTTTCCTTGCTTTGGAAATGTTGGTCCTCCTTATATGGCTACATTGTCATTACCTGGATTTACAATAGGTTTACCGATATGGTTATTTTCAATTTCATTGGCCCCGAATACTCCAATTATTCCACCTCAACCATATGCTTCACCTCAAGAGAGTTCACCATCTCAACATCACCAACCTTCTGTTGACCCTTTACCTTCTTCGCCCAATATGTCTTCCTCCCTTTCTTCCTCTTCGCTTGGTAAAAGCCTTGATGCTAGTAACCAGGTGGCTAGGAAGAAGAAGAAGAAGAAAAATAAGAAAGAAGTCAACCAGTAAACCATGGCGGTAAGTGTTAGTAGTGTTGATGAAACTAAGGAAACCTCCAACATGCATCGTAAACCCAAATTCCCTTGCAAGCTTTGTAAGGGTGTCCACTTCCTTATCAATTGTCCTGGTATTCCTAAGGTTTTGGAAGTATGGTCAGAACAATCTCATCAACTTTCCGTTGATCCATCAACCAGTGATAGTTAGGTTCCTAGGAAAAAGGGTAAAGTTAGGTTTCCTTGTAGGTTATGCAAAGGGAGTCATCAAACTCATCTTTTCCCTTACATGGATGAAGCCTAAATTTTTTTGGAAAACCCTATTGTTCCACAGCAAAAAATTCCAACCAGTTACCATCAAATTTCTCCCAACCTACCGTCAACTGACGGAGTGATTGATCTAATTCCAAGTACAGTCAATCCCACTCTTCCATTGGAGAGTGAAACTCATATCACTCAGGTTGATGATCCTTTAGTTGATCAAGTGGTCGACTCAATTTCACATTCAGTTGATCCCATTCTCCCTATAGAGAGTGAACTTCATACCACTCAAGTTCTTCTTGTAACATCATATTCTTATACGCCAGGGGGCATTACACCTGTTCCTATATATGCCCTCCAAGTACCGAGGCCTTTTCCTTTGATTGGAATAGACTGACAGAACCTCGTCTTCCATCTTCCATCCCTTTCCAAATAATTGTGCAGGCTTGTCGTAAGAATGTATGCCACACACATGTAGATGAAGGTGCTTTTGTTAGTATTTTATCCTCAACTGCTTGGATAGCTTTGGGTACCCCTCAGCTTGTGCCTGTTACGCAGAATCTGAAAGCTTTTAACAGAACCATTAGTGAACCTTTAGGGATCCTTCCTAAGTTTTCTATTACTTTAGAAAGTAAAACTGTCTGTATTGATCTTATGGTAGTTCGAGGCCCCTTGGATTTCAATTTACTCCTTGGGCGAGACTACGTCTATGCAATGAAAGTTGTCATATCAACACTCTTTCGCGTGATGTCTTTCCCTCATAATGGAAACATTGTGACTGTTGACCAACTTTCATTCCCTAGTCTTGATTCGACCACCAATAATCTGACACCCCTAAATTTTCCTTATACTAAAGTGGTATCTACCCCGCCACTGGTTAATTATGTGGAAACCAGTCCCATGTTTTCAGTTACTGATGCAAGCGAGCCTCTCACTGTTTGCTTGACTTCCTTTGACTTAGATCCAGTAATTTACATGGAAAACTTTATGGGATTATTTGAATGCGATGTTCTTATCCCTTTTGAGTCCCTTGACATGTGTTCCTTTCAGAGAATTGTTCTTCCATCTAATGAAGACCTCTTGGAAGCCATGATCGAGATGCGTCCCTTGACATGTGTTTCTTCTATTTGGAAGCCATGATCAAGAAGTCTTGCGAGGATAGTTCCTTTTACTGTGTCAACCTCGTTAAAAAATGAAACAAGTCTTAAGAGGAAAGTTCCTTTTACTATGTCAACCTCGTTAAAAAATGAATCAGTGATTAAGAGGAAAGTTCCTTTTACTATGTCAACCTCGTTAAAAAATGAATCAATGATTAATGAGGAGAGTTCCTATTACTGTGTCAACCTCGTTAAAAAATGAAACATGTTTCCATGAGGAGAGTTCCTGTTACTGTGTCAACCTCGTTAAAAAATGAAACATGTTGCCATGAGGAGAGTTCCTGTTACTGTGTCAACCTTGTTAAAAAATGAAACATGTCTATGAGGATGGTTATTTTCCTATGTCAACCTCGTTTAAAAATGAAATAGATCCCAAGAGGAAAGGTCATTTTACTGTGTCAACCTCGTTAAAAAATGAATCATTGATTAAGAGGAAAGTTCCTTTTAGTGTGTCAACCTCGTTAAAAAATGAATCAGTGATTAATGAGGATAGTTCCTTTTACTGTATCAACCTTGTTAAAAAATGAATCAGTGGCCCATGAGGACAATTCTTTTCCGGTGTCAACCTCATTAAAAAATGAATCAATCGGTTATGTAGGTAGATTGTAGAGAGTAGATATGAGGACAATTCTTTTACTGTGTCAACCTCGTTAAAAAATGAAACAGACCCATCAGGACAGTTCTTTTCCTGTGTCAACCTCATTAAAAAATGAATCAGTAGGTTATGTAGGTAGATTAGAAATAGTTGTTTATGAGGATAGTTCCTTTTACTGTGTCAACCTCGTTAAAAAATGAAACAGGTCACCATGAGGATGGTTCTTTTCCTGTGTCAACCTCATTCAAAAATGAAACAAATCCTCTCCTAGTCAAATTCAAGTCTTTCATCTGATCTCGTAAATGAACCTTCATTCCATCCAGCTATTAGTAACTAGTAGTCTACTTAGTTGAATGAAATGAAGCTTGGGGGGCATGCGCTCTAGCAAGTTATGCTAGGGGGCATTAAAACTTATCTCAAGCACAGTTTTCCTACGTTTCAAGCTTGTGTAAAAATGAAACCACTTTCAAGCATGATTTTTCCTTTGTTTCAAGCTTGTGTAAAAATGAAACAAACCATTCTCAAGCACAGTTTCCTACGTTTCAAGCTTGTGTAAATATGAAACCTATCTGAAGCATAGTTTTTCTCTGTTTCCAACTTTTGTAAAAATGAAACATATCTTGAGTCCATTTCGGTTATTATTTTCAAGACTCGTTAAACTCATGAAAATCCCGAGATTATTTTGCTATCTTTCATTCTCGTAAAACACATGAAAATGTCAAGTTCTTTCTGTCTTTTCCTGCTTGTAAATTAAATTGAAAGTCAGCCACATGAGTACATTTTTATCCCTTTTTCGAACTCGTTAAAACTTACAAAAAAGTGAAATCTTGAGTTCTCTTTTAAGCCCTTTTCAGACTCTCTAAAGATGAAAATATTTCCGAGTACTTGATTATTCGAACTCGTTAAAGGAAATTAACAGTCGTCCTTTCAGTATAAGTTTACCCCTTTTTCGGACTGAAATGGACTATTTACGAAAAAGGTATACGTTGACTAATCATGGTCAATAGAGTTCTCTCTCACATTATTTTATCCTTTTTCGGGCCTGAGAGACTAAAATTACAAAAAAGCACACCCATGGAGTTTTCTTAAGTGTTTTCTTTTGACTCCCTAAAAATGAAAAACACTGAGTTTCTCCTATACTGGACTCGTTAAAATTCAACAGTAAAGGACCTGTCGATTACAAATAGGAACGGACCACTCCTTCCTAGGGTTCGATTTTAAACTAAGTTGGACTCATCCGAACGATGAGCTTATAAACAAGCAAATTTTATCCTCCTCAAGCTTAACAAAAATAAAGAGGCACTTGCTAGAAATGGTGGGGGAAAAGAGAGAAAACGAATTCATTTGTTACACTTTGATTTATAAAAGCAGTACACCACTCTTGAACATGACACTTTTTGTCACACTTCTACTTGGGTTGGGAAAATCCCTTGCCTATCAGTTAATCAAACCAATTGAAGGTCTTCAGCTGGTTTCTAGGTATTAGCTTAGGGAAACTGTCACAAAACCACCTGTAGTGTCTTTATGTGTTCAAGAGGACAATCAAATAAACCATTCATTTGCAAACATTTGTCTCTATTCACGTTGACCATCCTTAAGTCAGTCCTTGCGAAAAATTTCTTCAAAACTTGATCTATGGTTTCGTGTCGTGAGCTTGCTTACAACGTATCAATTTCTATCGACAACAGCTCATCATCTAGGAAGTTGATCTAGAATCCGTCAGTACCTTGGAATTCACATGCCTTAATGGTAGGTTTCTTGCCTTCGACGACAGGTTGCATCATTAACCTTCGATCGAACGATTCCGTGAAATGTTCGACTTCAGATCACTTATTCACATTTCATGGATTGTACTGAGTACTTTGAGAGCCAGTGTCATTATTGGTGGTTTCTCTCACACTTTTTAACAATTCACATCATTGACTGGTAATCAAGTGGGTTCTACCATGTTCGACTTCAACACATTTAATCGCATGGATAGAATCGTATTAGTTCGGGAAACAGAAATCGAGACCCTGGATCTAGTTTCCACCATCCAGGCTGCGAAGAGTTTTATTATTCATTATGCAGTAGACTACTCATTACAAATCGTTGTGTCCATGCTGTGTCTACAATATTGATGTAATATTAAAATCATTTCTGTATCAGAACAAGTTTAGTTAGTTTTTGATCTGAGTATAAGAATGCCTACCTCAGTGATGATATATATATATATATATATATTTGTGTGTGTGTGTGTGTGTGTGTGTGTGTTTTGCATTGAATTTTTTTACAGGATTCCGACTGGGGTGTCCACAAGCTAATCCTTGAAATGATAAAGCACTTCACTCTTCGAATTATCTCAGACTTCACACTTTAGGGGGAAATATGTTACACTAAAATTTGTCACCATGACATTTAGTTGTTCATATGGGTCTATCAACACCTATATCATGCTCCCTTAGAAATAAAAAACCCCAGAGTTCCTAAACCAATTCTTGAATTTGGAGAAAAGCTTGTAAAAATCATAAAAAACCTAGTTCCGCACTTTTCCTAGCCATTACCTGTGGTACCGCACCTTTTGTGAAGGAAAGCTGTAGTACCTACTGCAATTTTTGTGTATTAAAACTGATGACCCCCGTAAAAGGTAAAATGAGCGGAAAAGTAAGTTCTAGAAGCCCAGCTAGTCGAATATTCTCCCAGCTGGAAGCTTCTAGAAGGCGTTATCTGGTCGAAGCCTTACTCCCTCCATTTATCGTGAACATTCATTCCTTCATAAAAGAAGCCTATTCCTTGGATTTTTCAACTTAATCCCTTGATAAGGGGACTCTATCCCTTCCATTTTGGAGCTGTAACCACTTTCCTTTTCCTATAAATTGAAGCTTTGGTTCAGTTTCAAGGGTACTAACTGAGATTGAAAAAGAGTGATAATTTGAGAATTTTTGAGGAGAAATGATGTAGAAACTCAGACTCTCTTAACTGATCATTATTTGGGAATGATTATACACCCATGTGCATTTTAGCTGAGAGAGTGCAAAGCTTGTCAGAGTAAAGGAAACGCCTGTTCTGGACCCCAGGAAGGCCTGTACGACATCAAGGCGGACACGGTTGTAAGGCTATTCTTTATTTAAGTTAATATGAATGAATACTGTGTTCTCAATGAGTTCTTTAATTAATTAGTTTGTTTATCATGTTTATCAATGGGCTATTTAATTAATTATCTCATTTCTTGAATTCCTTGATCATCTTGATAGATGTTTGATTCATGAATTAATTTTTATTCTACAGGTGCTTTTGATCTTTTCTTGTGTTTATAATTGCAGATCCTTGACAACAACTTTCTTCAAGCCACTAGAAAGAAGATCAGCACTAGACTACAAGTACGTTTCCAAAACATTATTATAGTTAATTCTAAATCAAACAGTATCTAGAGAAAATAGTTTTTAATTTTCTGTTTGTTGCTAGAACGACTTATCCGTCCAACAGATCCTTGAGATGATTAGAATGACTAATCTATGGCATAAGCTCAAGGGCATTTTAGGGGCAAAATCATTCGAATATTGCATCCGACTTGGGACACACTAACCTTAGCATGGATAGATTTTTTACCACAGTCTGGTGATATTTTCAGCATGAAGTGTCTTAATAGAATACCATTTCACCATTACTCTACGCCCCATAAACACTGTTAGAATATATATAATCAATATTTTAATCATATTATTAACTAAGAATAAAATGATTTTTAAAAATATATATTTGCTTAACCACCTAAATGAATATTGTATACTCTTACTCATAATAAAATTAAATTAAAAATATTAATTTATTATAAATTTTAATTTAATATTCATATATCTCTAAATCAAATTAATATTATATTTTATTAACATAATATTAATTAACTATATTTTAAATTAAAAATATTAATTTATTATAAATTTTAATTTAATATTCATATATCTCTAAATCAAATTAATATTATATTTTATTAACATAATATTCATTAACTATAAATTAAATTAAATTAAATACTACTTTTCATTCCCTACTTTATATTAGTTATATTTTTATTTCTTTCATAATCCTTACCACATGTACATTGGCTCCTATACATTCCCTTTCATTGTAATTATGTTGCACACATTGTAATTAATTCATCATAGGTATGTTTAACCTCATCCAAAAAAAATATAACGTTAAAAAATGGTTAATATTTTTTTAATTGAACAAACATTTTCAATTTTATAACAAAACATTGAAATATTTAAAATATAATCAAATTTAATTAAATATAATGAGAAACAAATTCATTCCTCTAATAATATAAATAACTTAAAATACTACAATATGGCTTTTATATTAATATTAGGTTATTACTTACCTAATATTTAAAGGAAGAAATTTGAAGGGAAACACTTTTAATTTTATAATAGAAAATTGAAAGATATAACATATAATTAAGATTAATTTTAATATAGTTGGAAACAAATTCATTATTGTAATAATTTAAATAACTTGGAATATTATAAAATGATATAAGATATAATAGGTAGAAAGCACTATATTAATACTACTACTTAAAATTAGGAATACAAAACCAATTGAATGTAATTCCGTAGACTTCAGGTGAGGATCCCATGAGGTTGCCACAACGTTGTCTTGCATTAATGATCAAAACAAACAATACAAATTTATAGGAATAAATTTGGTTAGGGAGATCAAACAGATTCCTGAATAATAGGAACTAAATCCTAAATAAAACAATAAAATAAAAGAGACGACAAAATTTTCCATTATTTCTATGTCTCCCCCTTGATGGAGAAAGGATTAAATTCCACACTTAATATCTCCCTAAACAACTAAAATTTCATCTTCCCAAGGGGATTTGTGAAAATATCATCAACATTTTCACAAGTATTACAATATTCATGAAAACATTCCTTAGATTGTATCTTCTCTCTAACAAAACGAAATTGAGCTTCAACGTGTTTTGTTCTTGCATGATACATTATATTTTTTTCCAACTTGATCGAGATCTGGTTGTCACATTTGATAATTATGACATTTTTTTCTCTTCTCCAATATCTTGAAGAACTCTCCTCAACCAAACAAATTCATAATTTGTTGCACAAAAAGCCTTATACTTTTTCTCGGTAGATGATAACGATACAATAAGCTGCTTCTTACTGCTCCATGAAATAATCCTAGATCCAATGCTAAAATCATAACTTGTAGTAGATCTCTTAATATCTGGATTACCATCCCAATCTGGATATGAATAACATGTAAACTCAACATCAAATGAATCAATATACCTAAGACCAAAATCAATTCTTCCTTTAAGATATCTAACTACCTCTTTCGCTAATTTCCAATGAATTTCTAGAGGTTTGGCCAAAAACTCACTTATCACAGTAACAACGTATACTATGTTAGGTCTAGTTATAGTAAGATAATTCAGGCTTCCAACTAGATATCTATATATTGTACCATTAACCTCCTCTAAGCCATCATCAAAATGAAGTTTGAAATTTTGTTGCATTGGAACAAAATCAACTTTGCACTAATCCATTTTAAACTTTTTAAGCACTTCTCTCACATACTTACCCCGAGTAAAAAAATTCTGATGAGCATCTCTCCAAACTTCAAGACCTAGACAATATTGTAACTCATCAGGATCTTTCATCTCTAATATTTGTGACATCCACTTCTTAATTCCATCAATTAATTTGATTGAATTTCCTGTAATTATTACATCATCAACATACAAAGAAATCAGTACTACATCCTCCTTTGCATCAAATTTGGTATACATATTCGAATCACTTTGACTTCTCATAAAACCATGTTGAATAAAAAAGGAATTTATATCCTCATACCACGACCTAGGTGATTGCTTCAGCTCAGGCTTCTTTAATCTGTAAACTAAATTTTCCTGCCCCTTTTTCACAAACCTTTCACGTTGTGTCAAATACACCTCCTCCTTTAGATCACCATTCAGAAAAAAATATTTTACATCTAATTGATGCAAATTCCAATGGTGCTTTGTAGCTAATGCAACTAACAATCTAATGGTATTTAATTTCTCTACAGGTGCAAATGTTTTTGCATAATCAATGCCCTCCTTTTGTGAGTACCTTTTTGCCATGAATCTATCTTTATATTTATCTATAATTCCGTCTAATTTAAACTTGGGTTTGTATAAACATTTGCATCCTATGAGCTCTTTTCCTTTAGGAAATTCATTCAATTCTCAGTTTTTTTTTTTAATTATAGATTCAAATTCTTCCTTCATTTCTTTTCTCCAATCTTCATGTTCATTAACTTGATTAAAGCTCATCGGTTCTACGAAATTCAAAACACTACTCATCAGGTCATAGTCCTTATACATTTCAGGAAAGAAAATATGTCGCGTAGATATCCTTTGGAGGTCATTGTCTTCACCCTTGTTCTCTGAAGATAATTCTCCACCTTGAGGTGGGATCTAATTGCTGGTGATGTCCATATCACAGGATTCTTCCAAAAGCTTATGTTTCTCACTTTCTTAAGCTTTTGCTTCTACTTTATTGTCTTCAACTTCAGGAAGGATGTGCCACTTTTCATAACTACTATCCATGTTGCATTCATCTGCCTACTCATGAAAAAATACATCTCTACTTGCAAACACTTTGTGAGTTGAGGGATTAAATATTTTATAAGATTTAAATTCTCAACAATATCCTACAAAAATGCATTTAATAGCTTTACCATCAAGCTTCTTTCTATTCTCCTTCAAAATATGTGTAAATGATTTACACCCAAATACCCTCAAATAATGAACTACTAGTTTAAAACCATAGAAGGCTCCAAATGGGGTCTTCAGATCAAGATACTTTGTTGGAATTTTATTCTTTAAATAAACAATGGTACTAATGGCATTTTACCAAAAATAATTTGAGAGGTTCTTACCTTTGATCATACTACGTGTACACTCCACCAATCTTTTTCTTTCCTTTATACAAGAAATTTTTTTTGTGGACTGTAGGGTACTGTAAATTACTGCACAATTCCATAATCCTAATGTGCACGATAATCTCCAAGATAAATTTTTCCGCAATTACTTATTTCCTTGAAGTTTTCATACCAATATTTATTACATGTAATGTGAATCGAAGCTCTAGATTCCACAAACCAAGCATTAAAATCATCTGTTTCAGTAGACAATACCACATTAGACATAAGCAACTTAATATTTTTGAGATCGGAATTCAGGCCTTCTCCTGCAAAATGTCTTGAATGTCTTATTTTCTTATTATGCCTAGCTTCATCACTTTTCTTCTTATACCAGTCTCTGGAAAGATTCCCACTTCTACCACAATATAAACACTTCATTCCACATTCATTTTTAACAGATGGCACAACTTGATTTGGTTTTGGAAATGGCCTTTTCTGAGGTAGACTTCCACCTTTACCTCCTCCTTCTTGTTTCCCTTTAAAGAACTTCTTCTTCGCCATAAGTGCCAAGTATGTATTTTGAGGCTTAAAATTCTTGTGCTTCTCTTCTTCTTGCATTAGTGTCCCTGTCAATTCCTCAAAATTTAGTGTTTTTTCCCTTGCTGCAAGATCAGTAATAAACATTTGATAGTCCTATGACATTCAATTTAAAGTGATTTTCACAAGATCAATAGTAGGTATTGATTCTCCTATATCTCCCAACTTATCTTTGAAATCTTTAATTCTGGAAAGAAATGTACTAACAAATTCATTCTCTTCCTTTCTAATTTACAAGAGCTCACTTTTCAAGAAGAGGACTCGATTTGTATTTTTGGTTTGATACAACTCCTTTAATGTATTCCAGGTTGCATTAGAGGTATGACAATCAGGAATACAAGGAATAATATTATCTTTCACAAACATTCTTAATAATACCTTTGCTTTGTTCTCTTGCTTCTCCGAGTATTGAATCGGTGTAGCTGTCAAGCCTATAGCATTTTTTTCTATTCTCCCTTTATGATGGTCCAAACACCATACATTGCCTTCCAACATTGTCTGCAGTTTATATTTCAAATTAACATAGTTGGTTCCATCTAATTTATTGGCCTAATTCATGTATGTCTTTGTAAGTGGATTCAATAATTTTCTACAAAATAGCAATCGCAATAATGCCTTACTTCTTATTTTTCACTTCACAAGTACCACAATAGCTCCAAATATGAATATACATGCATAAAAAATTTATATAAGTCTTTAACAATGAGCACAATTCTCTCAATGGAGCTCAAAAGAGCACATTATATATATATATATATATATATATATATATATATATATATATATATATATATATATATATATATATATATATATATATATATATATATATATATATATATATATATATATATATATATAATGTTTGTCAAGAACTCACGGTAGGAACCTTTTTAGAATGCACGTTGATTAAAAAAAAATAACAAATAAAAGTCAACTATCCCCAGATGTCCACCTATCGATTCTTACCATGAGTGCTACAATGCAAAAAATTAAAGATTTGTAAGTTTCCCTCAAACATCGCACTTCCTGCTTACTAGAGGGTGCACTTAACAAAACCTAAAAAATTCGCAGCTTGAGTGGAGATGATCGTAACTTGCAGAGTCGTGTTCGACTCTCCACAGAACCATTAGGAAACACTCACCACTGTTGCACTGCTCGACCCACTGCTTCAATGTTGCCAACTGTACTACTCAAACTCCTCCCTACCAATGCTTCAATCAAAAACAATGAACTCAGTAATCTCGACCCTCCACAGTCCAACGGGTCTTGCAAACACAAGTCAAAATTCTGTGCTCACGCGAGAAGATCGGCTTCACAGTGGTTGTCTAAATCGTCGAACATTAACAGAGGCTACAACAATACTCGTGAAGTGGCAGTAAATTTAGGTGGTAATGTGCCAATCCACCTTTTATATAAATAGTTGGTAGTCAAATTTTGAATGTAATTTCAAGTTCATTTCCTCATCTCTGTTCTGAATCATGAAATAAATCAATTTCGAGTTCAATTCCTCACCTATTTTCATAATCAAGCTTCACAATGGCTACAATGGTTGGATCATAGTAAACAATTTACATGAATCTCAACTCCAAAATTACAGGTTTATTCCAGACACACGTGTTTGATTATGGCTAGAACATATCTCGACTTTCAACTATGTGCTGGATCTAAACAACCACTCCATGATTAAATGAAAAGCACCCAGTCATCCGAGGGGCACCAACAAGAACACACTGTTCCAATATTGATCAGCTCTTCCACACTAAATACCCTCACGAAAAACTCGGCTCTCATTACAATTTGTTGCTTTAATGATAGTGACAAGACAACACACCTTCACCACAAGAAAACTATGATCTAGATGCAGTCAAACACCAACCTCGAACTTTTTTGTTGCACCATGATCAAATGCCACTCTAGCGCTCATCTTTCTCTACCTGCTCTGTGGCTCCACGCATAGGCAAATCAAGTGAGTTGTGCACACTCAGATCGACTCTCCTCCACACATAAGACGCAAAACACTAGTCAAAACTCACCCAGTGACTCAAGTTCCTCATGCACCTAACACTCTAAGTGCTCTGATACCAAATCAAAATTAGGAAGACAAAACTAACACTCTAAGTGCTCTGATACCAAATCAAAATTAGGAAGACAAAACTAATTGAATGTAACTCCACAGACTTCACGGGAGGAGCCCCTAATGCTGCCACAATTTTGTCTCATATTAATGATCAAAACAAATAATACAAATTTATAAAAGTACATTTAAGTTAGGGAAATTAAACGGATTCCAGAAAATAGGAATTAATCCTAAATAAAACAATAATTCAAAGGAGGCAACAATTTTCTCCATTATTTCTAAATTTATTTACCGAGCATTTAAGTAATAAAATTTGATAGAAACACAATTTTAATATTATAATAGAACATTGAGATTTAAAAGATAAAAAAGTAAAATTTATTATTTCAATAAATTAATTAAAAAAAATAATATTATAAAAATATTATTTATTTAATATTTATGAGTTAAAAGTTAATGAATAAATTAATGTTTTATTCATTCAATCCATATTTTATATATATATATATATATATATATATATATATATATATATATATATATAAACCTAACCTAACCGGTATATGTTAAAAAAACATTGGATTTAACCAGTTAAATTTAACAAATTATCTATTTTTTAGAATTCTAACTTTAATTTCTTTCCTATTTAATTTGCAATATAAAATATATGGCTATATATATGAAACCTAACCACTTATATGAATTTAACAAACATATATATATGAATTTCACAAACAATTATTTTATATATTTATATATAATTATTATTATTATTATTATTATTATTATTATTATTATTATTAAACCTAATCACCTAAATTTCACAAACTATCTACTTTTAGAATTCTAACCTTCATTTCTTTCTTATTTAAATGCATAAATTTACAATCATAAAACATATGGTCTCACATCACATTTCATTTGATAGAACGCATAGAACGCAGTAGCTTTGGATTACACTCTCTCCACTCATGGCGAAAATGGATTCATGCATCACAGTATTCTTGTGTTAAATCAATTATTTAGTACCCTGCATAAAATTCTTAATTCTCTTTTGAGGGCGATGATTTTGATCCCTGCTCGCAAGTTTGAAATTTACTCCTGCAATATAATGCACTTGCTGTGGTATACCTAACCTGTTATCTCACCCAGACAATTATTAATAATAACACTATATTGCACTTTCTTGGTATACCTAATCTGTTATATGAGCCATACCATTATTAAAAACACTCAGACAATTATTAATAATAACACTAGATCGCACTTTCTTGGTATACCTAATCTGTTATATGAGACATACAATTATTAAAAACAATTAAGTAAGATTCACTGTCACCATACAATGCATTTGTGATATGCCATGTTCCATACAATAATTAACGCGCAGAGTGCAAGATTTTCTCCTTCAATACATTAACGGACATGCTCCATGCAACATACAATCAACAACTTGTACAATACCTTTTTGTGTTAGATACAGAATCTGACCTCATTCATGCCAGATTCACTCGTACACTGTACCTTCTGTGTTAAATACAGAAACGGACCTGCTCCATGCACCATACCATTACTACCGATTTAACATTAAATACAGACCCAACTTGTATATATTGTGGATAGTTCTATTGAAATCTATAAGAACCATGAAAAACTCTCACAAGAACTTACTTGTTTTATACATCTTTGAGAACATGTTAATTTAACATGATTGCATCCACTGTGTCTATTATTTAGGTTAAATTTAAGATTTGGAGCGTTCTAAGATCTATATATTCATAAAGCTAAAGAGCATTATTGATCAAGACCACAAAGTATGTTATTTTTATTGTAGATATTGATTGTTCACTTTCTCTCTCAAACTGTGAAAAAAAAAGTGTTGGAGTGAATGTTAAAGTAAAATACCTAATACATATATTCTATGATAAAAACAATTATGATATATTCTCCACAACCTAGCTCACGACTACAACAGCTAATTCTACAAATGATAATCTCATAGATCTTGGGTGTAAGAGACCACGAAAGAGAGATATGGAGCTTTGTCCAAATATTTGACATATGGTCATTTAGAGACCATAAATTGTTGCAATATCTATATTGAGGAGGAATGCGACCTAGATGAGAATGATAACACTGATTACAAATAGAAACATATCATTACCAATGCAACAAAATAACTATTAACTGACATGTTAGAGACCTTTATAGAGATAAAATATGTGAACATGAAAAAAAAGAGACCACCTCATTTCTATATTCTTTTCACTTAAAACTATCATTAAACCTCATATTTGTAATTAAATTACTAATATGTTTTTAATGTCATTACAATTTACACTAATAAATCATGGCTAATAATTTTGGGGTTTTACAAAGCAAGACTAGAAAAAAGTATAACAAATTAATTACATTTGAGGTGAGATCTAAATACATTTGAGTATGGATAGTGAATGCATTTCCAATTCTCATATAACATCAATAATGTGAATAAAATATGGATTTAAGTAGATATGGAAAAACAAAAGGTTTGAGGCTTATGTGAGTAGCTTGCATATAGAAAGTAGATATGAAAAAATAAAAGGTTTGGGGCTTATGTGAGTAGCTTGCATATAGAAATACTTAAAATGGTAGATAGTTGAATGTAGTGGTAAGATAATGTAGATACAAATTATGTGATAAATTTTATGTTGTGTAAAAATACAATGTATTATAATATAGATGAAAGAAAATATAATGATGATTTTAGTATTTAAATATAGATATAATGATGATTTTAGTATTTAAAATCTAAATATAATGATGATTTTAGTATTTAAAATCTAAATATAATGATTAATCTAAATATAAATATAAGTATAAAAGAGAGATGTTGAACTTTTAAGTCTTGATAATAATTCATTTTCATCATTATTCAATACTATTGTTAAAATATAGATGAAAGTCAATATTAATATTTATCAAAATATTCGTTAAACCCTTGGAGCTCACCTAAACTCGTCTTTTCAAAGTTTATGATGTTCTTGAACACAATAAAGAACAAGTAATTTGAAAATTCCCTTTTTAAAGTAATTTCAATTTCTAATTTTTTTATGTTTGGAAAGTTGTAATGGGGATTACTTTTTCGGACACCGGGGGCCATGATTAATCTAAAAAAGTTAACTCATAAATTAAAATTGCCACGTGGCGTACGGTAGATACTGTTAGACGACATCGCTCCATGAAAGCAAGTTAAAAATTTGTGAACTCCTAGAATAATTTGCCACGTAACGTATCGTAAATGTGGCCTGAGATATTAACGTTGATTCGTTGATTCATAGTTCCGTACTTCTGGTATCACTTTTCAAAGTAATTTGAATTTTTTTTTTTTTTTTTGTGAAGGCTTCAAGTTTGGAAAGTAGTAATGGGGATTACTTTTTCGGACATCGGGGGCCATGATTAATCTAAAAAAGTCAGCTCATAAATTTTAAAATTGCCACGTGGCATACGGTAGATGCTGATAGACGTAATCACTGTATGAAACTAAAGACAAATTTACGCATCTGAAGTGTTTGGAGGGTTGAGTTGTGTGGACAGGAGATCTAGAAATTTTAAAGCAGTTTTCTAACAAGTCCTGTTTCTGGTTGCAGAAATTCGTTACACAGGATTGGCTATATATTGTGATTTCCTACATCTTGACATTCCATATAATTAAGCTCTTTCGCTACCTCTGGTAATCTAGTCGCGCATTTGGCAACATGGCCACGCCTTTGCTTACTTCCATTACTACGACACTCAGTCGACCTCATACCATATTTCCATGTTACTACGACACACAATCCATTCCACTGTTTTTATAGATGTAAGCATTACTTCTGTAATGTGACCTATTGACCACATTTCCTGAATCGTTTAGAAAATGGTCTTATGGTGGTAAAGACTTTTTTTTTTTTTTGGTCTTTTATAATTAATTTCAGTAGAAATATAAATACAAGTGATTTATGTACATTAGCATGATAACCTTATACCTAGGGTTTGTTTTATTTTTATTTTCAATCATGATGTCGTTATATTTTATCTGTCAAATTTAAAAAAAATATTATAAAGACTACTTCTTTTAGTTATTCATTTACCCTTTATTTGAAGGGGTTTAATATCTTTTTTATTGATATTTCTGTTTACACCATGAGTCTAACTCTCTCTCACACTCAAGACATTGTTTGATTTCCTCATGGTTAACTTATTTATTAACATGAGTGTAGTTTGCCTCTCGGCCCTAGGTACATTTGTACACCAAACTCCACCAATTTAAAAAAAAAATACCTATAGTATATAATGTAGTTTTGCAAACAGATATTAATTCCAAGAATTTTGGTAATAACTAGGTTCAAGTATATTTGAACGCAGATGGTAATTTGTAGACCATTTTTATAATTTGTGGTTGTGATGTTAGCTCTGTGTTATAATATTTTTAAGTTGTTTTTCTTTATCTTGATAGGCATAAAATAAAATAAGAATGAAATGGTTTATGGATGTTCAATTAATTAGTAGTTAGTGGAATACATTAGGAATATATAACTGATTTTTTTAGTTATATATCACAGAATAACATGTTGAGTATTAAGAGATACATAATACCTATTTGTCTAATATGAATTTATTTATTTATTTATTTTCAGATCTTCTAAGTGTAAACAATGGTGCAAAAGTGGCATTTATGCATTGAAGTTTCATGCTTTCCAAATCCAGGTCGAGGAGTTGTGAAATTTTCCCTTCACAACATGGCAACAAATCATGTGGTCTACGAAAAGAAAGAAGTGCATGGAAGAAAAACAAACAATAAGCATACTAAAGCATACTACATTTCCCTTTTTGAAGGGCTAACAGTGGCAAAAAGACATGATGTCAATGATATTCAAGTATTCACCAACTCAGAGTTGATATGTAATCAGATGAAAGGAATCTATCAGATTCGAGCAGACAATTTAAAACCCCTTTATAGGAAAGCAATAAATTGGAGTTTTCAATTTCAAACTTTTACCATCAATTACTCTGCAGTGATTCAAAGGATGTCTACTGATATAATGTCCAGGGCATTGTTAAGCGCAAAAGTAGATGCCAAAAATGAGATAGGATCACCATCCACTGCAACAGACATCATTGTCTCTAGTATGTGAAAGGGTTGTTGTTATCATTTTTCTTGCCTCTATCATGGCATGGTTCTTTCACTAAAGAATATGCTAATGTATTATTTTTCCCCAACTTGTAACTAGTACGTTTTTTTATAAGGGTACAGATATATGGGCAAATATAATATATTCCATGTATTTGGAGAAAAGTAACTGGGTCATGGTCCTGTGTTTGCTATTAAAACATTATGGCGTCGTCTAATTGAGTTTTATGTTTTAGAGTTTTGGCTAAAATATTGCGAAATCATTTTTTAAGTGAAATCATTATTTATTTTTGTATCATCATTTGCTACTGCTTATGTTTGTGTTGGAAACAAATATTGTAAATGTATAATTGTGTAACCACAAGAGTTAAAGAATATCGACGTGATCATGACAGACATGTACAGTTTTTTCTGTAGGAGTGACATGGCATCTATCAGTTTGGCTAAGCTTGTTGGTTTTTATATATTTATCACAATAAAAGTGAGTAGCATAATCTAAGCTTGTTGTTTTTTTATATTTACAGCGGAAATATACACCCTACTCAATTTGTGTGCATAGAACATTTATATTTACAGCAGAAATATACACCCTACTCAATTTGTGTGCATAGAACATTAATAGCACCCACATTAATGACTAATGGGTCGTGATTTGCATTTCGGAAAAACCTGAACATGTATAGTAAAAAGATGCAGAAGAAAATCACAAATCGATGAGTGATAATGTTAACATTCGAATTTTTCTTTCATATATTTTACTGGTTTTAAAACAATTTGAGAACAGTTTCTTTCATATCCATCTGAATCATATAACGTTTATAACTCTTTCATAAATATACAGCAGAGATCAAATAAAGCTCACATGCCAATATCCTTCATGTCAATCTCTCACTCTGCTTGAAGCAATATTTATATATACATTTCTTTGGCAAGATTTCTAGTAGAGTTTTCAGCTAGCAGTTGATTGGCACAATAGGCTCTCTAACATCAGCTGACTCATCCTTGATAACCCACTTAGATGTTGAGGTGGAGCCTGAAATGGTTATCACAGTTAAACCCACTAAGGAATTCTCTTTCTTTCTATGAAATATTGATCACGTAGTTTCTTATGTTGTGGACACTGAACACTGTTTATTTTTACATAGCTAATGGATAGGACAAGAATGCTGCTACTGTTGGTGTTGTAGGAGGGCTGAAGGAAGCCCTTGGGAAGGTGTTGGTGCCCTACAACTATTCCTTTTTTCTATTTATCCCTCTCCTCTAGTTTCCTTTGAGAATTTCTAGGTTGACCCAATCTCTCATTATAGTTTCCAGTTAAAGGGTAGGTTGTTTGCCCTTATGATACAGTCCAACGTAGAATTTTCTTTAATGACAAAATATCCCCAAAGTAAGGAAAGAAACAAGGAACTTTGAAGGACAATAGAAGGCTATTTCCAACTCTATACATATTATTTTTCATGACATTTTTTTATTGTTTATATAAAGTACATAATCATCAACTTACCATTCCTAGTCTGCTGCCATAAATACATGAAACATGTGAAAATCTTTAAAAAATGCCTTTCTTTTTCGTTAAAATATGCTTGAGGCAGGTCTCAAAATATATTGAACAGTGGTGTCCTTGACTTCTGTTTTAGAGGTGAGAATAGGCTGAACATGTTAGAGATGATGACACATTCCTTACTGGTTATATTCTTGTAGATGGTTGCCAAGTCAACTGTTTAGGTTCTGATATTAACATTCAACATTCTTTGATGTTTTTATTTCCAAAAGGTATTTCAGACTTGACAATCCAGTTTGTTTACAATGTTTTTTCAAGCCTATTTGCACAAATGTGAGCTCGCCATTTAATTAAGCTTTGTACAATACAATTGTTCTGATATCTTCCAGATTCATGCAAACCTCCAGAAGTTGTCGGTCTTGCAAATATAGTTTTGTATTTCAATCTTTCAAATAATTTATTACAGGGTCCCCTGCCTTCAGAACTAAGCAATATGGAACTTCAAAATCTACAAGACATGGATTTCTCCTCCAACCATTTGTCGGGTGGAATACCCATGCCATTGGAAAATCTGAAAATGCTCCAACACTTGAATTTCTCTTTCAACAAGTTTTCAGGAGAAGTTCCTAAAGGTGGTATTTTCTAAAATCTCGGGGCCACTAATTTTATAGGAAATCTTGGTCTGTGTGGCTGTTGAGTAAGTTTGCCACCATGCTCTACTACCAAACATAAAAGTCATTCAAAGCTAAAAGGAGTTATCATATCCGTTGTCGTACTTCCAATAATTGTTGTGTGGTGTTTGTTTCTGGGTATCTTATCGAGATCAAGAAAGAGCAATAAAGTGGGTACTGAAGTATTTCTTATAGAGATCTCATCACTCCATGACATGCATTGATTGAGGCCAACTTCTTGTGTTTTTTTGGGTATCCTATGGAGATCAAGAAATTGCAAGACAATGGGTATATTTCATATGGATAGTTGATCACTCCACGACATGCACTGAGTGAGGCCAACTTGTTAAGTGTTGGTAGTTTTTAGTAAAATGTAAAAATAGGTTAGGAACAATAACAAAATCAATTTTTGCTATCAACCTTATGAATTTGGAGAATGAAGGAGGTCACAAGACCTTTGGCAAAGACTATAGTGTTTTGAAATGACTCCTAATACCATAATCTTATTTGAATCATAACCTTTTCTTCATACATTCAAATCAAAGATTTGAAATTTCCTAAAATTGGTTATATCTTGATGGTGAGAAACAGGATTGAGTTTATAACAGTAGACATGATTCATTGGGGTTTGAAACCGATGAGAAAGATATGAAAGCATACTTTATGTACTTTAATACTTTGGCACGAGTATGCTATTTGTTTTGTAATTTTTTTATGGTGAGAAAGTGGATTGAGTTTATAACAGTAGACATGATTCATTGGGGTTTGAAACCAATGAGAAAGATATGAAAGCATACTTTATGTACTTTAATACTTTGGCACGAGTATGATATTTGTTTTGTAAATTTTGAACATTCAGTGTTCATTTCCAATATGCAAGGCTGCATTCCTCCAGCTATTGTTATTTGTTAGATGTTAGATAGTATATAAGCGATATCAAGTGTTTCTTATTTTTGTTAAAAATTGTGATTGAAAAAATTTATTATGAAGATGTCTAAAAACAGAGTATGGACAGTTTGAGGTTGTCACAACAACTATGAAATGACGTTATCGGTGATGCCAATTAGAAATAAACCTTCAACTTGTAAAAATAAGTAATGGTTTTCCAAATAGAAAGATACAAGTTTGTTGACAACAATTAGTGGAAGAAGATAAGGTCACTAGTACATGGGATCTTTAATATACATGGTGATTTTAAATATCATCATGAGGAGGTGGTTTTAATGTATGGATAATATAGTTTTAAATGGAATCACACCTCTGCACAATATTAATGTACATTCCAATAGAGTTTCAAATAGAATCATGTTGAAACAATATGTTGTATAGAAGCATACCAGATGCATATAAAAGTTTGAAAAAGATAATTAAAAAAATAGGAGCCAAATCTACTAGCAAATTCTTGAATTCAGATCTCTTTGGAAAACCCTTACATACTTTTGATGAAGACAAGAAGCCACGCTGGTTTTTTTTAAGAAAAATAATTTTCTTCAAATTCTAGTAAACATGCGGAAATTTAACTGGGTTATGCCCTAAGATATGACAATTAAAGCATATAAAAATTGAAAAAGATAGTTAAAAAAATAGGAGCCAAATCTACTAGCAAATTCTTGAATTCAGATCTCTTTGGAAAACACTTACATACTCTTGATGAAGACAAAGAGCCACGCTCGTTTGTTTTAAGCAAATTAATTTTCTTCAAATTCTCGTAAACATGTGGAAATTTAACCATGTTATGCCCCCGAATATGAAAATTAAATCACATTGGAGCTCAAATTTTGTAAAGATCACCGTTTAGAAAAGTTTCATAGCAGCATAACTCCTTGAAAATAAACTTGCCAAAACTTTAACCTCATTTTTCCCACCACCCCTATGCCAGATTAAAGCACAAACCCTTCACCTCGACTTCTATTGTGCAGATGTCTTTGTTTAGAAATTACTATCTAATTGTTGCGGTACTTGGTTTTAACTTGTTTCTAGATTTTCCATTACCTTTATTACTAATCAATGCTACTAATATATTAAAGGTTTATGGTTCATGGGCTGAGCAGGTAGCCTTTAGCTAATCTACGTCTAAAATAATGATTAATGGCAAAAAATGAATTGTATTTTAGGCAGAGTTTATGTACTTTTTAATGTTCTCTGCACAGTTCAGGTGAATCATCTAACCTTCATTTCCCCTTTTATTTACATGCTTCTTGCTACAGAATGCAAGCAATAGAGATTATGGAGATACCCAATTGAAAGCTAGCAGTCAAGAGCGAGGTGGAAAAGCAAGTGCATTGTTAGAACGAGGAGCTGGTCGTGGAAGCTACTTGCAACATCATAATTCATATGGTATTATAAGAACCAATCTTATTCTGTAGTTTGTTTTTGCATAATTATGTATATTCATTATTCTCTAAAATTGTAATTATATCGATAATTAAAAGTATCAAATATAATAAACATTACCTGTTTTCTCCAAGCTCTGTTTGGATTTCTTTATTATTCTTGATATTCATATAGTAGCATGTTTATTTTCTTTTCCATACGATTCCATACTGGTTATGTTACTTGTTTTTTTCATGCTCTGTTTGGATTGCTTTATTATTCCTGGCATTCTGGTTATGTTACATGTTTTTTCCATGCTCTCTTTGGATTGCTTTGTTATTACTTGGTTTTGAAAAGCTTGAGGACTCTGAAATGTTTTCAGCTGTATTTGATTCAGGCTTCTGATCAAAGTTTTAAACAATTATTCCAAGAAGAAATTCAACAAAAACCATTATAATATAATTGCCAGAGGAATTTCCCGGTTTGTTGAATTGCTTCTTGGAATAATTGTTTAAAACTTTGATCAGAAGCCTGATATTCAATGAGATTAAAAATGAGATTAAAGGCATTTTTTAAATATTTTCACATGTTTCATGTATTTATGGCAGCAAACTAGGAATGGTAAGTTGATGATTATGTACTTTATATAAACAATAAAAAAATGTCATGAAAAATAATATGTATAGAGTTGGAAATAGCCTTCTACTATCCTTAAAAGTTCTTTGTTTCTTTCCTTGATTTGGGGATATTTTTTCATTAAAGAAAATTCTACGTTGGACTGTATCATAAGGGCAAGCAACCTACCCTTTACCTGGCAACTATAATGAGAGATTGGGTCAACCTAGAAATTCTCAAAGGAAACTAGAGGAGAGGGATAAATAGAAAAAAGGAATAGTTGTAGGGCACCAACACCTTCCCAAGGGCTTCCTTCAGCCCTCCTACAACACCAGCAGTAGCAGCATTCTTTTCTTATCCATTAGCTATGTAAAAATAAATAGTATTCAGTGTCCACAACATAAGAAACTGTGTGATCAATATTTCATAGAAAGAAAGAGAATTCCTTAGTGGGTTTAACCGTGACAATCATTTCAGGCTCCACCTCAACATCTAAGTGGGTTATCAAGGATGAGTCAGCTGATGTTAGAGAGCTTATTGTGCCAATCAACTGCTAGCTGAAAACTCTACTAGAAATCTTGCCAAACAAATGTATATATAAATATTTCTTCAAGCAAAGTGAGAGATTGACATGAAGGATATTGGCATGTGAGCTTTATTTGATCTCTTCTGTATATTTATGAAATATTTCTAAACGTTATATGATTCAGATGGATATGAAAGAAATTGTTCTCAAGTTTTTTTAAAACCAGTAAAATATATGAAAGAAAAATTCGAATCTTAACATTATCACTCATCGATTTGCGATTTTCTTCTGCATCTTTTAACTATACATGTTCAGGTTTTTCCAAAACGCAAATCACGACCCATTAGTCATTAATGTGGGTGCTATTAATGTTCTATGCACACAAATTGAGTAGGGTGTATATTTCTGCTGTAAATATAAAAAAACAACAAGCTTAGATTATGCTACTCACTTTTATTGTGATAAATATATAAAAACCAACAAGCTTAGCCAAACTGATAGATGCCATGTCACTCCTAGAGAAACAACTGTACATGTCTGTCATGATCACGTCGATATTCTTTAACTCTTGCGGTTACAAAATTATACATTTACAACATTTGTTTCCAACACAAACATAAGCAGGAGCAAATGATGATACAAAAATAAATAATGATTTCCACTTAAAAAATGATTTCGCAAGATTTTAGCCAAAACTCTAAAACATAAAACTCAATTAGATGACGCCATAATGTTTTAATAGCAAACACAAGACCATGACCTAGTTACTTTTCTCCAAATACATTTGTCCATATACATGGAATATATTACATTTGCCCATATATCTGTACCCTTATAAAAAACCGTACTAGTTACAATTTGGGGAAAAATAATACATTAGCAGGTTCTTTAGTGAAAGAACCATGCCATGATAGAGGCAAGAAAAATGATAACAACAACCCTTTCACATACTGGAGACAATGATGTCTGTTGCAGTGGATGGTGATCCTATCTCATTTTTGACATCTACTTTTGCGCTTAACAATGCCCTGGACATTATATCAGTAGACATCCTTTGAATCACTGCAGAGTAATTGATGGTAAAAGTTTGAAATTGACAACTCCAATTTATTGCTTCCCTATAAAGGGGTTTTAAATTGTCTGCTCGAATCTGATAGATTCCTTTCATCTGATTACATATCAACTCTGAGTTGGTGAATACTTGAATATCATTGACATCATGTCTTTTTTCCACTGTTAGCCCTTCAAAAAGGGAAATGTAGTATGCTTTAGTATGCTTTATTGTTTGTTTTTCTTCCATGCACTTCTTTATTTTCGTAGACCACATGATTTGTTGCCATGTTGTGAAGGGAAAATTTCACAACTCCTCAACCTGGATTTGGAAAGCATGAAACTTCAATGCATAAACGCCACTTTTGCACCATTGTTTACACTTAGAAGATCTGAAAATAAATAAATAAATAAATTCATATTAGGCAAATAGGTATTATGTATTTCTTAATACTCAACATGTTATTCTGTGATATATAACTAAAAAAATTAGTTATATATTCCTAATGTATTCCACTCACTACTAATTAATTGAACATCCATAAACCATTTCATTCTTCTTTTATTTTATGCCTATCAAGATAAAGAAAAACAACTTAAAAATATTATAACACAGAGCTAACATCACAACGACAAATTATAAAAATGGTCTACAAATTACCATCTGCGTTCAAATATACTTGAACCTAGTTATTACCAAAATTCTTGGAATTAATATCTGTTTGCAAAACTACATTATATACTATAGGTATTTTTTTTTTAATTGGTGGAGTTTGGTGTACAAATGTACCTAGGGCCAAGAGGCAAACTACACTCATGTTAATAAATAAGTTAACCATGAGGAAATCAAACAATGTCTTGAGTGTGAGAGAGAGTTAGACTCATGGTGTAAATAGAAATATCAATAAATAAGATAATAAACCCCTTCAAATAAAGGGTAAATGAATAACTAAAAGAAGTAGTCTTTATAATATTTTTTTTAAAATTTGACAGATAAAATATAGCGACATCATGATTGAAAATAAAAATAAAACAAACCCTAGGTATAAGGTTATCATGCTAATGTACATAAATCACTTGTATTTATATTTCTACTGAAGTTAATTATAAAAGACAAAAATAAAGAAAAAGAAAAGAAAAGTCTTAACCACCATAAGACCATTTTCTAAACGATTCAGGAAATGTGGTCAATAGGTCACATTACAGAAGTAATGCTTACATATAAAAAAAAGGGGGTATTTTCATGTGCATACAACTATTAAGCGAAGAACCGATTACCAATACAATGAGAAAACTTATGAAACCTTCAGTTTAAAATAAAGCATCTCTTAATCAAAAGGGGTTTGAAACGACTTCACTGTAAAATGAGAATATCCAATAGTCAAAATTTTAAACTAAGGGTTTATGCATTTGAAATAAGGTAACCCCCAATCGAAATGCCGAAGAGAGGACTATTCCAAGAACTAATCGTAATAATATCAGAGACAGTAAATGAAATTTTTGGGAAGAATTATGGTCACAGCAAGTACAAATATAATTCGCTTCATAAGAAAGAGCAAATTGATAGTTACAGGAACTGTGTAACAAGTGTATTTTTTGTGGGACCCGAGGTCGTAATATGAAATAACCAAGATTGGTCTTATCCCTCACAGTCGAAGAAGCTCTAAGTGATTTCTCATCGAATCCAAACAATATAATTATTTCAATTAAATAAAATAGTAAGGTGGCCACATTGCAAATGATATTGGAACTAAGGTTTGCAAAGGTGGCTCTACGTTTTGTACATTTTGATGTGTTATTATAACAACAGCGATGGGGGCAATGTCACTGGGCACGTTGATTATGCAGACGAGAGACCAGTTTTCGTGCTGGAAAATGCTCGACGGGAGAAGTCTAACCAGCCGGGAAGAAAAAGAGACCCATTAGAAGATAACCGGTTTGTTGAATTGTTCAGAAAAGAAACCCAAACTGCAAGCATCGCTAATCATTCATACTATTTAATTTCTTATCACAACCAGAAAAAAACAACAAAATTTGTAATCTCATTGAATATCAGGCTTCTGATCAACGTTTTAAACAATTATTCCAAGAAGAAATTCAACAAACCGGGAAATTCCTCTGGCAATTATATTAGAATGGTTTTTTTAAGGAAGGCGATTCGCGTTTCTTACCAAGGCTGAGCGCAGTTTTGCAGTCTTCGCGTGGTAACTTCCGGCTCTAGTTCAGCAGGTTGCAGGTTTTGACCAGGAACAGCAGGGGAGCTATGAGCCGAATAGGAGCGGGCGCGAAGAATTGGATTGAAAATTTGAATCGGTTCTGGCATATCCGCAAAATTGGAATCATATCTGACACAAAGAGTGAAATCCGGGGTTGGATAATGTTTCCAATTTTCTGGGATCGGGTTTCTGGCAATTTGTGTCAGAGGGCGGAGGAATTGCCAGCCGGAGCCGGAAGGAATCGGAAATTTTTCCGACCGGTAACGGAAACTGGGCAATTCCTCTGGCTGGTTAGACTACTCCGTTTTTTAATATGGTTTGAAAAGAATTGAATTAAAATGAATATTAACAACGGAGAATTTGTTATTGTAGCTCCGTGTCACTATCCGGTTGATCTATTTGAACGTCTGTGGGTCGTTGATACTGTTGAACGAATCGGGATCGATCGTTATTTCAAAAAAGAGATCAAAGAGACATTCGATTATATTTATAGGTATTATATCTTTAAGCATTCTAAACGCTTCAGGTCTTGATCAGCTCATTTAATGTGCCCGAATTTTATTATCACCGAAATTGATGCGAAGCCATTGGGACGAAAGAGGCATTGGATGGGCGAGAGAGAATCCCATCGCTGATATTGATGTTACGGCCATGGGCCTTCGAATCTTGAGACTGCATGGATACAGTGTATCCTCGGGTAAAAGAAAATGTTGATGTAGAGAGCTATATTTCTTTCAAGTCTTTGATTTACTTCACTCTGTTGAATTCTCCAACCAACATTCTTGGCAGATGTTTTAAAAACATTTAGAGATGAGAATGGCGAGTTCTTCCGTTTCATGGGTCAAACAGAGAGAGGAGTTACAGACATGTTAAACGTGAATCGTTGTTCACACGTTGCATTTCCCGGAGAAACGGTGATGGAAGAAGCAAAACATTGTACCGAAAGGTATCTGTGGAACGCCTTGGAAGATGTGGATGCGATAGACAAATGGGGTCTAAAAAAGAACATTCGGGGAGAGGTATATAATATTATTGCCCGCCTCTTTTAACATCTCACTCTTGCTGCCACCTAAACCTCACTATCAGTGATCATATGTACTATATTCCATATGTTTTTGCAACTTTATTTGCAGGTGGACTATGCCCTCAGATATCCATGGCTTAGGAGTCTGCCAAGGCTTGAGGCTAGAAGCTACATTGAAAATTACGGGCCCAACGATGCATGGGTTGGGAAAACTATGTATATGTAAGATACAAACCCTCTCATATTTGTAATTTTCATTTCCAATATAGTGCCGTTTTTTAGCCTGCTAAACATCCAGTATTGGAATGTATAATTGACGGGAGCAGTATGCCATACATTAACAACCGAAAGTATTTGGAACTGGCCAAACTGGACTTCAATAATGTGCAGTCCATGCAGCAAAAGGAGATTCACGAGCTTCGAAGGTTTTGTATATCTCGCTTATTCGCTAAATTACTATGCTCCAATACATATGGTCTAACTTACGTACTGAAAGTAGTGTACCTCGCATTGTTCATAGGTGGTGGAAATCATCGGGGTTTGAAGAGCTCAATTTCACACGCGACCGTGTGGCTGAAATATTTTTCTCAATCGCATCTACTATGTTTGAACCAGAGCTTGCTACGTGTAGAACCGTTTATACCAAAACCATCGTCTGCATTGTCATTTTAGACGACTTATATGACGCGCATGCATCTTTAGAAGACATCAAACTGTTCAACGAAGCAGTTAGAAGGTAGAGATTTAGCATATCTAATCTCTTTCTTATATATTAATAAACGGACGATAAAAGTTTCTGTAATTATTGTGGCTGCTAAACCATGTATGCATGCCCATTCCTGTGTCTGTTATAGATGGGATCTGTTTCTATTAGACCAAATGCCAGAGCACATGAAAATATGCTTCCTGGGTCTGTACAATGTGGTTAATGAAATAGAAGAAGAAGGGCGCAAGAGACACGGCCATGACGTGCTAGGCTACCTTAGAAATTTAGTATGTATTAGAATTACAAGTTTGATATTAAAGGAGCTTTTCATTTTCTAGATTTAAGGTACAAGTAAATACTGATTATGCACTCATCGGTCGTATGATATATGACAGTGGGAGATCCTGCTTGAAGCATTCACGAAAGAAGCAGAATGGTCGGAAACTGAATATGTGCCGTCCTTTCATGAATACATAGAGACCGCTATTATCTCAATATCACCGCCGACTCTCGTTCTCATCAGTGTTCTTTTCACTGGAGAGATTCTTACCGATCACATGCTCTCCCAAATTGATTACCGATCCAAATTTTCATATCTCATGGGATTGACAGGGCGTCTGATAAATGATACCAAAACTTACCAGGCAGTGTTCTCAATCTCTTATAATCCATCTTCTTAAACACTTGTAATTTATTTGAACGACTGCTGATTATTTATTTATTAATGCAGGCTGAGAGAGGTCGAGGTGAGGTGGTTTCTACCATTCAGTGTTACATGAAGGAGCATCCAGAAATATCAGAGGAAGAAGCTCTCGAATATGTTTATAGTCTCATGGAAAACGCCCTCGCAGATTTGAAGTGGGAATATCTGAACTCAAAAGACGTGCCGGAAAATTGCAGGAGACTGGTTTTTGATAATGTAAGATTAATGCAGCTGTTTTACCAGGAAGGAGACAGTTTCACACTTTCGCATGATATGGAAATTAAAAATCATGTTAAAAAGACACTCTTCGAACCGGTCCTCTAGAAAAAATTATCATCCGTGAAGGGTGCTGATGGAAATTAAAAATCACGTTAAAAATACACTTTTCGAACGGGTCCCGTAGAATATTTTAAAATATATAATTACTTTTCGCATTAAATAGATAAATAGGTGAATCACTTGAGTTGAGTTATAGATAGATTTGGTGAGTGAGTTAAGCTAGTTGATCAAGTTCAATAATGTGAGAGTATGTACATGTGAATTTAGATTAAATATCTTTCACCAAATTCATTGTATTCAGTTTTTATAATTTAAAGTAATTATGATTAATTCAAAAGCTTTATATTAATTGTGTGATTGAATCCTTTAACTATCCAACAGAATAAGAATAAATTAAGAGTGCAGGATGGAAATTAAAAATCACATTAAAAATACACTCTCACTCTTCCGACCGATACCCTATAATAAATTATCATCCGTACAGGGTGCAGGATGAACAGTCAAGATGGAAAATCGCAAAGCCAGATCTTATTGATTTTGATTAACTTTTTTAGTTTCCTTAAAGTTTTATAGATTAAATTGAATGTAATTTTCTAGAAATGAAAATAATTTTTAAATGCAGCAGTTTTATTATTTTAGGTTTTTGAACTTTGAAGTCTCAATCATGATGGAATGTGGATGGTAGCTATTTACCTTCTCTAGAATATTTAAAAGTATTAATAGTTATATAGACAAATCAAACATCCATCTTTATTTTTAAACACTACAACATAGAGGGGGGTTTTAAGACGATATTTAAGACAATTTTTGGGTAAATTGTCTTAATTTGAGACAAAAGAAAACCTATGTATTGTCTTAAATATTGTCTTTAAGCAGGTGTCTCAAATTAAATCGTCTTAAAATTAAATCGTCTCAAAATATTGTCTCTATAAAGACAATATATAACACAATCATTTTTGTTTCTCCAGAGACAGTTTCATTTTTGTCTCTCCAGAGACTAGTTGCACTACAACACAAAGGGGAGTTTTAAGACAATTTATGGGTAAATTGTCTTAACTTGAGACAATTTCATTTTTGTCTCTCCAAAGACAATAGTTGGAATTAAAGACATATTGTCTTTATGGAGACAATTTCTTTAATCTTATCTATTGTCTCTATAGAGAAAATATAAAACAATGAATCTAGAAAAATATCTCACCATTAAAATAACTCAATATAAAAAAATTAATTAAAAAAATCAACAATATCATTGAATAATTCATTTTAGGGTACAGTGGAATCGAACCACCAACCTCCTGCATGGCAGGTGCTCTTCCAATGAGCTAGCACCCTTTAAAGAATTATGTGAGGAGTTATAAGTCATGACAAGTATAGGACCAAGAGGCAAAGAATCTGCCGTCAATAAGAGCTCCAACATCTTTACACCCATATAAGATTTCCCTTTTTATTTCATGGCCAAGCACACATATGCAGAAAAAATAGGTCTAGAAAACTCAATAGAGATTGTCAATTTCTGCAGTTTTTATGCACCCAATTAGGCAATTTCAATATGGGTATAATAGAATAGTGATCATAAGAGAAATATAAAATTCTGCTAGGAGAAGTTATGACTCTTGGAGCAGCATACACAGAGCACAGAAAATTGGAAATACTTCAAAATGACAACCTAACATCAAGATTGGGTAACCAAGGCACCCTAAACTAGTAGAACTAAAGATAAAACGTGTCAGCAAACAATAGTTAGGCATATAAAATTGGAAATTAAAAAGGCAAAACCAAGAAACACATAAATGAAGAGTTGATATGCAAGTGACCGTTAAAGTGACAAACTTACTCCTGCTTAAATGAATACACATCCAGATCTTATCATGGTTTATCTTTTGATTTTAATAGTTTGCATATGGACAAGCAGAAAAAGGTTGATAGCACCTTCCATAAAATAAGTTTGACTTTGTCTAGGGCCTAAAAGATTAGGGCTGATGTGCAGATCGATTATACCACTTAAAAATGAACTTCCGAGGCAACTAACAGTTTTATGCATCTATCAAATATATCTCCAATTGTAAATGAAAACTGATAGGTTTCTCAGTTTTGAGCTCAGCATTTTATTAGAAGGAAATGCAGGAACGCTTTACAATTGCCATAAGCTAAGTGCACAAGTTTGACAAAGCATAATACGTAAGCATTCAAGTACTGAAATGGAAGGAATAAAGGAAGCTTAGTGATTTGTAAATGTTTCAAAATCATAACCACAAAAGAAGCATCAACCTGTATATTGCATTTCTACTCCAACCATTGTCCATCCCAAATAAAAAATGTGAGATGTCATCTATTACTTTTATCATAATTTTGTCAAACCACACTAAAAGAGTAGGCCAACAGATGAAAGGATAACATTGTATTTGTCTTGTAATCAAGAAACATAACAAGTCAACTCACTTTACTCCCCAACAATAAGACCACACCGTGTGCAGTATGTCTGGTTGAAAGATTATCTCAATAAATTACAAATGCATAATATCAGTAGTTAGGCATAACAATAGGTCATGCTGCAGAGTCATGTTAATGGGAAAAGGGATATATAATAAAAAGCTTTGCCAAAAAGTGATACTTTTAACTGAATTCTCTCCAAGTTAGTTGCTTGTGACAACAAAAAGGCGTATTCTTCATACGCTAACAAAATAATTTAACTGGAAACCCACCCATTTCTATGGTTGTAGTTCTCTTTTGCTTCCTCTACAAAACAATCAGATTCTTGGATCACATTCAGTGCTTCATATTTGGATAGAAGGAATGATTATAAAGGTCAAACATATGAGTTGGATTTAAATTTGAAAATCCTACATACATTTCAAGGATGCTTCTTTGTACCAAAATATAATACAAAATTGTCTGTGTTGATGATTGTGATACTATCTGAAGTAGGTGGAACTTTCCAATTCAGTTTCATTTCCTTTCATTCTGCACCCAATCATTTTAGTTTCTTCTCCTCTGCCAACTTACAGTTAATTTCTATATTACATATTTTGAGTTTTGTACAATTCACTGATCGATTTTGTTTCCCTGCATTTAATTTGTCCATAGGGAAATAAAAAATGAACAGAGTAAATACAACATCGTACAACAACAAAATGACAAGATATATATCGAATATGTGTAAATTCTAGTTACCAGTACATCTTTTGTACCCCACTCGATAGAGGAAAAAAGATTGAAGACTGTATGGCATGGCAGAATTAACAATGCCCAGTTGAGCTAGAAAAAGGACTACCCGTGAAGACTTAGTCAACCCGTCATTATTTATAAAACAATGATGGGTCTCTGCACAAAAAGGGAAATAGTTCAATTAACGCTCATATATAATTATATGGGCACTATACCACGCACCTTAATGCACTTCAACGGTTCAAACCCAATGTGAGTGACTTTTCCCGTGACTAAAACTGTCCTGACTATGTAGACAACTGTTGTTTCCCAATACTATGGCCTTTGATGTGCATCAACTTTCATTATTGTGAAGGTAAGGTAAATTATTACGGAATAGGTAAGAACTCAACAATCAATTTTGTTAATATACGATCTTATTTTGATGAATTTCTCTGCATCATTTTACTTGTAAGTTCAGCCATTACAAGACACAGATGATCAGTCATGCACCTCAGCATTGCCTTGCCTTATTAAATCTATTCTTTTCCTCAGCCACTTATTTAGAAATTTCTTTGATATCCGCAGCCTCTCAATGGTTGGAGGCTTTTGTAGAGCAATTGCAGAGATTTCAAATCTACTGCCAATTTTTCTGTCCTCTTCATGAGTTGAAATCTTATCACTAGCTATTTGATGATCATTGGTATGGTTAGGTAGTCCATCTTTGACAATTATGTGTCTTCTAGGTACAAGGTCATTTTGATTACCATAGATAACTGGAAGGCCCAACTCATTTTGAAGGACTTCAACAATAACATCAGATAGTGCATTCTGTTTGTCAATATCTTTCGTAGTTCCAGTAATGATTACCAACTCATCTTTAATGAGGTATTCTGCACTTTCAAATACACTAAAATTAGTTTTTCATTTTAACATACAAATCTAAAATATATTAAAAATGAGTATAAAAAAAAATATGGTATGCACTAAGTCACTAACAATAATATGCCATAAGAGGATGCAAGTAAGTGCAACAGTTGAAAAAACCATTCGAATACTATATGCCTATTCCTATATGGATGTCAAATATCTCATACTGAGTTAATTCATCTTGCAGAGCCTCAGGTTTTGTTGAGTAGTATAGTGAAAGTAAGCAGCTGCACATTGAAATTTCATTCATAGGACTTCCAGTTTTTTGTTCTATGGAATGGATAAGAAAGGCTTGTTATCTATAATCACTAACATGAACAACTTATTGTTTTTGAGTTAGTATTTTCCAAATATTTTTGGCATGGGCAATGGACAACACCTGATATAGATGGGATATTATTATATATATAGAGATAGAGAGATGTGGGGCCATTTCTCATACTGTTCATTGATTATGTGAATAATTTGACCCTTTGGTTCCACTGAATAGTGATTTTGAACCAAGAAAAAAAAGAAAAGATATGAAATATTTTTTTTCTTGATGACTGCCTCAATGGATCAAACTAGAAAATTAAAGCAGAATGTCCAATAGATGCAGCCAAAAAGCCTTAATGAATGTATACACTTCTAGGATTTGAAACTAGTATATGATATATAGGCTATAGCCTGTCAACCAATTCCATTAATTTTACCAAACCAGGTATATGCATCATCTAAAATCAACTTACCATATCAAACTAAAACATTGATATTTGTGTCATCCACAAGGTCAATATCAGGGATCACTCGTATCAGTAAATGGAACATCAGTCACGAGTTGATCTCATAAGATAAATAAGAGAAAAAAAATTATTTTGGAAGTTGCTTTGAAATACATGTAATGAAGACATTCTTTAGATCTAGATCCAATGGTTGGAATAAAGGGTATCTATTTCGCAAAATCACCTAGATCCAATGGTAATATTAAAGGCTATCTATTTGGCAAAATCACCCAAATACTTGCACCCATCTCATCCCTTTTTTTCCATCACATTCAGGTGAGACAAACAAGGCAAACTATAGAGGGAATGGAAACCTGATGGATGACATAATATTTTGTTGACCTCACTTCTGAACCAAGGCCCCAGTGGTGAACTAGTGAGAAACTGTAGTATATAAGAGATTATTGTAGTTCTCACACAAATAAATTAACGCTTTTAAGTCCTGAAAAGGAAAGTTACAAGAATGAAACCTTTTCAACTAGGAATAAGATCCCCACAGACTGCTGTGATGAAAATATATTTAATGTTAACACACCCGAGGCCAGTTCCTTGAGAAATTCAGCAATGTTAGAGGAATTCATGAGTACTGAAGTTGAAGAGAGTTGTTTTGATAGGCTTCCTGGTCATCTTCTTATTGAAGTGTTTGTGAGGTTGCCTACCTCCAATTGGGTTGTTGCATCATGTGTCCAGAAGCATTGTGCTAATTTATTTTGAGGTGAATCCTTGTGAAAAGTTGCAATAAGTAAGAGATGGCCTTTAGTGGACAGGAAAAAGCAATGGCTAGGACCAATTGGATGAGGCTCAAGCAAATGGTGAGATTTTCTTATATCCCTGTTTTTCTATCCCTATTTTCTTTTCTTATATCCTTGTTTTGTTATCCCTGTTTTCTTATAAAATACTTATATCCCTGTTTTGCTGTCGCTGTCAAGCTTAGAAACTTTCATTGCATTCTTGTGTTCATCTTTCGAACAACTCTGGCCTGTAGTAATCAATGTGTAACAAGAATACATAAATAGCAGATGGGATCATCCATTGTAGGGATTTAAATTAAAAGTTTTCAAAGAGTAAATATAGAGAAAGGGTATTTTAACTGGCCATACGTGTCTAGAGTTTATACTCTATATGCTATTGTGGATATTTTTCCATTTTATATATATACCTATCCATTGACACCAATAGGTATGGGCTTTAAGGGAATACTAAATCACATATCTGTGGTAATTAAGCTTATGCATCCTTGATATTTAGTCACAGAAGTTTATACCTTAGTTTGCAGAGGGAGGGGATTCACACATTCATGTGTTTAGTTCATGTTTGCCCTTTTTTGTCAGAAAAGTGCATATGTTTACTATCTAGTACTCTACTATAGAATGGAAAAATTTGCAAGGTGATTTATAAGAAGTTGGTGATTAAGCCTGAAGCTCTTGCTCAAGATTGATACAAAAGCTTTTTTACTCATTGCACTTACTGCATCTCTCTTAGCCTACTTTAGGTTTTGTTTTCTAACCCTAACCAACTTATCTTACTACAATTATATATGAACTCTTATATTAAATGTAAAAGCTTTGTACACTCTTTGGATGAGGTGCATAATTTCATTGTGCTGATCTAGAGAAAAATAGAAATAATTAATATTAGCTTGTAGTGTGCATCTGTAGAAATAAACTGTAGTTGTATATATGCAAGCATTTAGGGATGATTGTCATAGGGTTTTTTTCCAGCATATCCTTCTGCTCAATATGACAATTTGAATGCCTAAATAATAAATACAAAAGAGGTTTATGTCTATTTTTCACTGTAAACTAATGAATTTATTAGTTTACCTGTTGATTTTTTTCTTAATATGTGATATTTTGGATTTTTTTTAGGTTTCTCAAATTTACATATCAGAACAAATGGATTTAAATGTTTGTCTTGCAATCGTCTTAGGTGTCATACTAATCTATTTACCATAATCTGTGGTCACTAAAGAAGAATATTGAGAATTGTATTTTCATGATTTTATTTGCTTTAATACATATATTCAAAAGTAATCAGGTGATAATGTAGGGCATTCTTGTGGTTTTTGAATTCACCTTCTTAGACATTCTTGCATAATTCTCTTGTGAAAATAAATTGACATGTGCATCTCCGTTTCAGGAGATATACATCTTTGTATATCAGTAAGAATATATTTTCATTCAGTGGATTGGATGGGGACACTCATGAGCTTGTTGGTCATGTTTTTCTGTTTCTAAAGGAGCAACTTGAGCTGTCAGTTACACCATTTTCATATGATTTACTTCACTGAACTATAATTGGTACATTTTTGAGAAAAACGACAATGGAAATGTAAGGCCTGAGCTTGTAATGAGCCTTTATCTCCTGGCTGCAACTAAGTGTAGGCTTGGGCAATATGAAGAAGGAATTTCAATATTGAAAAAGGCACTGGCTATGTACATACCTGAGATGGGTTCTGAGATGGATTTTGGAGCATTTGCAGGACATATGAAGCTTGGGGATACTTATTCTATGTTGCCTCAATATGAGAATGCCTTGATATCTTACCATAAAGGCCTCAGAATTTAGAAGCACGCTCTGGGAGATAAGGATCGTTGAGTTGCTGATACTTTCCGGTATATAGCAGAGTCTCATTTGCAGGTGAGCATTCCCCTGAAAGAATGAATGATATTTCGAGCTTCAAGTATAATTTCTTATACCTATTAGGAACCATATGTGTACTGATATTTCTTGATAAATTTCTTATTATTCAGTAGATATCTGAGTATTCTAAGGTAAGATTTTTTAGGATTGAGTTCAGGAAGGTCAAGTAAGTTCCCTTAACTACCCTGCATGCGCCATGAGGCATTTGTAGCATATGGAAGGACACAAACTGTATCAAGTCAGGGGTACCGCTTATAACTTTGCTCAGGTCATAGGGATGATAAAACCCTTATTTTCTTGGCCGTGCAAGACCAAGCTCATGCAGAGCTAACTTCATGTAAGGCAGGACCTTATCTGAGCAGAGCTTTATCTACCATTTCTTCCACAGTGCGTACCTATCAAGATATTTGTTCTCATTGTGTCTTATGGTTTAATCAACTTCTGCTCTTTTTCTCTTTTTCCTCAAAAATTGTGGTACTATTATACTTAGGAGATGATCAAATTTTATTTCTAACTATGAAAGTTGGAAATATATCATGGAGGTTGAGGGTTATTATGATGGTTCCTTTTTAATGACTCCACAATACCCCATGGGGTTTTCGGGTTTCCGAATCGACCCAAAACCTCAGAAAATCCCTAAACACACAGATCGATTGGAACTGTGAAAATATATTTTGCTGAATTTTTGGTAATGGTTACTGGAAAAGGCATATACAGTGAGATACCTGTACAGGTATGGCATGGACATGTATAGGTAGACTAGTGAATTATTACCATTCACCTTAAGCCCCTGGATTTGTTGGCTCCTTTTGGGGAGGTAGTTTGGAGAGCAGACTAGTGAGTTATTACCATTCACCTTAAGCCCCTAGATTTGTTGGCTCCCTTTGGGGAGGTAGTTTGGAGAGTGCCCTGGGTCATTGAAATCACGGTAAACAAAATTGTGAATGGGTAGACTTGATCATGGAAAATTTGTAAGATGCCAATTTGCAACTTCCAAACCACAATGTGAGAGTAGGTGACTAATAAAAATGAAGTTATATTTGAGCTCTCGACATTTATTTGAGAAATAAATCCCTTACTTTCCCAACTCAAAACCAAATTTAGTTGTTGCCTTGATGTATTGCTACATAAAATTTGGGTAATGGCCAACTACACAACATGGAACAAGAATAGAAAATTAGCCTATTTTGAAAGAGTTGTACTCCATGTTTAACAAGGTCAGGATTGCAGCAGATGCATCATGAAGTTTGTTGGCACCAAAAAATTCTCTAGCAAAAGATTTATGGCCCCTTGTAAGATTTATGGACTTCCCCTTGCACCATGAGCAGAGAGTTGCTTGTCAACTCTCCAACAATTCAACTCATCCCAAACAGGCTATACAATAATGAAAACAGTCTTTGTACAACATGCCTCCACCATGCCAGAGTGATAAATATCCACATCTTCCTTTTGAAATATCTAGACAAAGAAACCTTAAGAAGAATCTAAGCAATGAAGTGATTGTTATGGCCTATGGACTAGTCATTCCAAATCCTGAACCAACTAATGATCAAGATGGGCTCACCCCAAAGGACCATAATCATCCCTCGCTAGATGGGGGGCTTATCATAGCGCCATTTAAAATAGAAAGCTCATTTGTAACCCAGACTATTAAGAATTGCAATATGACAAGAAACCACTAGAAAAGAACTTGCAATTCATCAGCCGACCTTTTTCTCAAAAGGACAAATAGAATGCTAAAGGACATTTATCCCCTGAGAGAACAAATCAAATTGAAAGGCCACAACTTAAGGAAAAATTTCACCTAAAACATTCAGTTAAGTTTACTTTTGAAAAATGACAAAAGTCTTATTTCCAATATTGTCTCTTCCAAGATCAGTATCAATCATCTCCATAATTGGTATAAGTATAGGGTGTGAAATAGTAAAATAATCCTTTTTTAGGAATTGATGGGTACAAAAAGGTTCAATCAGAAACCAACTTTAGATGCAAAAATACAATTATAAATGAAGTTTTGGGACTTTATAGAATTTATACTTTCTTATACAAGCTTTGAACAAAATCTAGAATGTCCCTCTAGAGCCAAAGGTCATTTTTGTATGGTCTTTGTTGCATGGTAGCCTTTCTCTTGCCCAACACATGTGATATCTAATAATAGCCTTTTCACGTGTGCTTTCTATGGCCAGGTTGTAACTAATATCTTTTTCTATTTTCTAGGAAGGAAAAAGCTAAAAAGTGGCTTGGAATTGAGCTATGGATCTCTATGGTCAATTTTCACTAGGTCCACTTACTTGGAAGGCCACAATGTTGGGAAATAAAATAATATGCACTATTAAGTGTGGAAAATTATTTTAGTAATTGGAAATATTGTAACAATATTAAACTCAAGAGTTGATATATTGATCAATTTTTTCTTAAGCTGATAATGAGGAAATCATGTATAATTTATGTCTGCAAAATGAGGAGTTGAGATATTTACCAAATTTTTTCTTGGGCTGATGAAATGGTTGTCATGTATAATTTGTGTTCACAAACGGAGGCTCAAGTTCACTAGGTGACCATGGATTTAAACATCTTTTCCAAATGGATTCGACAAAAACTTGGGAAATACTCACGATTACAAAATATAAAGTTATAAATATAATTTTACACATGCCCAGCAGAGGTCAAATGGAGTAAGTCTAACTTGATCAAACTTGGTCAAATCGAGTTTGACTCAAGAATATGATGAAAAAATCATTTAGGATCTTATTAGAGTGAAACTCAATAACTCACAAGTTTGACTCACAATCCTAGTAACTATACTTCCATGCTCTTTAGTGGGTGGGATTCTCCTCAGTCATCCCCCCTCTCAAGTACTCGATGCTCCAAATCAATTCCTACTATCTAATTATGATATGAACAAGGTGATTGGACAAGATATACAGGAGATACATCCAGGTCAGTTGAATCACATCCCCTGAGTGTCTTATACCCAAGAAGGATTTCTATTTGAGCACTTCATGCAACTAAAAGAGATGAATGTAAAACCTAAATATACATGGAAAAACTTGTTGCAGACCTTCAAGATCCCTTTTGGAAATTTTTGAGTAGGCTCTCACTCAATTTGGGTTGAAACCAATCACCAAATTCGATGCCTTGATGGGAATTTCCAACTATAACACTTGGAAAACACAAGTAAATTGAGTGAAACCAATCACCAAATTCGATGCCTTGATGGGACTTTCCAGCTATAACACTTGGAAAAAAAAAGTTCAAAGGAGAATGTCCTAAGTAGATGTCCTATTTGTGAGAACTATAATTTTTAATGCATTACAAAGAATCAGGTGGCTCCCTCTCTACTTTCATCTATTATCCATATGGGCAAGCCATAACTACTATTCATGAGGAAATTTTTCAAGACTAGATCACCATTCCTATAGGGACCCCCAAACAGTTTCCTTTTATTGTGCTATAATTTCAAGATGCCATGGAAATCCTAGAATAGTGATTCCTCAACATCTTGGTGAGTAGTGTTCGGTCTTTGTACAAGCAGATGAAATTTGCTACTGTTTTTCCCAATATTATCACATTGAATTTACCTATCAAAGCTACTCCATAGCTTTAGAAATCAAAGAAGTTCTTAGTCATTTTTGAAAAATGGGTTTGTAAGTATGCAGCTCAAATCCATATACCTTTAACTACATCATTCAAGGGTTGTGTGATAAAGGTAGGACAAAAGAAGCTTCATATTTTTATAAATATATGCTCTACAAATGATTGTTATGTAGCCTCTCTTCTAAAATACAGAAAAAAACACATGCATTGTTGCATAATGTAGGTTGAGGAGACTATAAGAACCCACATTGCAGTACAAGAGCTTAGGCTTACGCTTACCTCCATCTCGTTACACATGGGAATCTGAACTAGAACCATCGGATACTCTGCTGACGCACCTTTCTCCAAATCCACTGCTGAACTTGGGAATTCGAATTGGGCCACCAGTTTAATATTCTTGATGTGGATCCACAGGAATCCCATCACCAACACCAGTCTATCTACCGACTGGATAAGAAACAACACAATGCAGATGTTGGCCAGTGCCTAAAGAGGAGGGGCGAGATATGTGGCCCTGACAAATACCCATTCAGAATAAATGGAATGCAAAATGCCCTGCAAGTACAACATCGGAGGAAAGTTGAAATGAGGGTGGCTAAAGTTCCAACCTTTCATATAAGTCGCAATCTCAAACCCTAGCATCAAGATGGAAAATAAGAGAAACCCACTAATGACTCTGTACAATTTACATTTCGCTAGCTTGTCCTCATCTGTCACATGATTTTGATTCTTTCCCAAACTGACTCTTCTTTTTATGACAGAGAGAAGGCTCCATAGCCCCTATGCGAGCCATGTGACACTACCTGCGGCGCGATGGGCTTTCAGCAGCCATACCCAGGCAAGTTGTCTAGCATTTTTTCCCCGGCCCTGCTTATCTGACTGCTGGAAATCACCTTCAGGGATTTGTAATTCCACCATGGACCAGTTTGGATTCTCCATTTTCACTACCACAAAAGTTCCCCTGTGGATCTACTTCCCCTTGTTCCACCATTCTTGAAACTCAAAATTGGGAGCCATACATAAGAACCAAACGATGCCCCACCCCCAAGGGATTCACATGAACCAAAAAAAAGGAAAAAGCACTGTGCCCAAACCTATACTAGCCAGAGTCTAAATGAGGGGACAAAAATTTACCTATACAGTGGTATTCATTGTGAGAGCTGGAGATGGATGTGTCTGTAATTGTTTTGGCGTACTATGTGGAGTATTGGACTATCTGGGTTGGAAGGATCCCATGTTGTGGTACTTGACAGAGCCAGTAATAACACATGCCCATGTTGGGTACTTGACAGAGTTATGTGAATAAGGGTTTCATTCGAATATCGTCCCCTAAATTCTAAAAGCCGAAGATTATGGAATTCCATTCAATATCTAAATCATTAGTTTCCCGGTTACATATCTTCCAAAGCCATTTAATTTCAATTGCAGCAAGTGCGTTAGCGCCATAGTGTGTAAATGAAATTTTTGTAGTGAAAAAAATTAGAAGGTTGTAGCAAGTGTGTTGGCACCATAGTGCGTAATGAATTTTTTGGAGTGAAAAAAAAATTGGAAGTTCCGTTTTTATTAGGAATCAACTAAGATGTAAATGTTAGGGGAAAATGAGATTTTAAAGTAGAATAGTTGGATTGTTTTTTGGTCCAAATCTCGCTCATGAATAATGGAAAAATATTTTCTTCTACCATCTGCTCTTCCTTTTTTGATTACAAACCCATTGACCTAATATTAAAGCTAAATTGAAACCCAAGACCCCCCTCCACTTTAGATGTAATTCTTTCTAGTTCTCAAAGAGGCTAGAGAGCTTGATCATATTTGAAATTAAAGAAGTAGTTGGCTCATTCTTTTTTGTTTAGAAACAAATATTGGAACATGTAAATCTTACTTTAAAGAGTTACTCTAAGAAAATTTTGTGGCTCCAATAATAAAGAGGGCAAAAGATGTTAGTGGAGATATATGAATAGAATGAAAAAAAAAAATACCATTCTTCATGGCAATACAAGGCTTGGAAATGAATCAATTTGTCCTCACAACTCAAAAGGAAGAACAATCTCGGTGTCTTAAATCCATGAGTGTATGTAGAAGCATAATAAATGATAATACGAAATTATTTAAATAATCTATCAATCGCTCTCTACCCTTCACCGCGCATAGGGTTTCTGGTTCTGTGTGAAGTGCTCACCTAGCTAGGGCTTGGCCCAATGGCAGAATCTCATGACCCTCCTCTACCTCTGCCTCCTCCTCCTCCTCCTTCTCATGAGGTTGGGGAGTTCAAGCTTCTGATCGCTTCCCAACCTAAGAAGAAGAAGCAGTTCACCTCCAAATTTGTCGAGCAACTGAGTGAGATTCCCTCGATGACTCTCCCGCCTGAGGGTCCAATGAAAGTGGCCCTTACCCTTGTGGACCCCACTCTGGTCAGACAATTCACGGGCTTATGGCCCTCACCAAAAACTACAGAGGCCTGGATCACTCGAAACTGGAAGCCCCTTATTTCAAACAGCATTACCTCATACTTCTTGGGGCAGGGGTTTTTTCTGTTCGAATCCAACACTAAGGAGGATAAGGACCTGAGAAAGACATAGAAGAATGGCAAATCAAGTTGGAGGATGAGGACTTCAAAAAATGGAGAAGTAGCATAAATATTCACACTATGTTTTTTGATAGCACAGGAAAGGGGAATCAAGGGAAGGTCGGAGGTGGAGGAATTATCTGCTGCCCTTCAGACCAAATCATTTCCCACTTTGCTTGGGGTTTGGGGCTCAGCTTGAACAATCAAGAAAAAGCCATGGCTCTTCTCCAAGGCTTGAAACAAGTACAAAAACATGGAATCAAGGAGGCCTGCATTATTGGAGACTCACAAAACCTCATTGGCCTGATTGTGACAAAATCGGTCCCCAAAGATATCCATTTGCAACGGATTTACGATCGTATTAATAAGTTGACTGCATCTTTTGACAGACTTCAATTCTTTCATGTCCTTTGGAAAAATAATATAGAAGTGGATCTTGAGGCCAACATCATTGCTTATTTACTTGCGGGATCTCTCCTCTGTGATGAAAACATAGAGGCACAAGTAAAAGAGTTCAAAAGGTTTCAAAGTTGTCAAGAGAATACCAAACATTTGTTCAAATAGGGGGATTTAATAATTGGAAAGAGCTTGGAGAGAAGAATATGCGGGGATTTTGTACATGAAAGACAAAAGAAAGAGCGAGATTTTGGGCCAATGATTATGCTTCCAGAGAGTGTTCCATTTGTTGTTTGTGGGGATGTGAGTGGAGTTAGATAAGAGGCCATAGGGTTATTTTATGTTGAAGTGGTCAACCTCATTATAGCACCATCTTAGTTTGTCTGGCTCATCGTCCCTTTGAATCTGCCTTTTCCTTAGCTCATCAACTAGGTTAGTCCATTCCTGAGAGTGATTTTGTTGGACCCATTCCGGGGCCTCCAGTCATTCCCTCCATTCAGTGTTTTCTTTGTTTTTCTAGAAATCTTTGACAAGCCTTTTTTTGTGGCTATCCATATGAGTTCAGATTTGTTGGAATTGGTCTTGATTGAGATGAGGGAATTTCTCCCATGCATCATCCCAAAATAGTGTTGTCCCGCCATTTCGAACTTCCTAAAAGCAATGGTTTTGGACCATTCCTTTATTCTCCCAAGCTTGGTTCCAGATTGAGGAACCTTTGAGGTTTCCAGAGAACCTGGTTAGGGACTTTGGGTTGTGAGATGGGGCATATTTTTCCTTCCAAAGTGCTACCCAAGAGGTGTTGGGGCTGTTGATCCATCTCCACCAGGTTTTGGCATCCAAAACTTTTCGCAACAAGTTTGGGTCTATAAGGTCAAAATGCATGGAAATGAATGAATAAGAGTGCGTGCCAAGTAGTGTCAATGAATTCCAAGTGTCTCAATGATAAAGTGTGTTAGGAGAAGGCCAAAATAAGACTTGTAGGAGGTAAGCCTAAGGTTACATAAAGGGTTGGAAAAATTAGTTTCAGACAAAGGGAAACTTTGCGTTGGGCACAACATTGATTTTTCAATGACTTGGTTGGGTTCCCAAGTCGCAAAAAAAGTAAGGCTATATATGACGGCATGAAAACTAAGGAATACCAAGGTGTGGCAGGGAATGCCTAGAAGTGCTAACACATGCTAGGCAGTTCCAAGGCATTATAGGCATTCCAAGATGTGCCAGGTGCCAGGGTGTGCCATGCCTAGAAGTACTAACACATGCTAGGCAGTTCCAAGGCATGATAGGCATTCCAAGATGTGCCAGGTGCCAGGGTGTACCATGAACACGTGCTAGGGAGTGTGAGGGACAAGTTTCAGGGAAACACAAGGGAGCACTAGTTTCAAATGCATGGAAATGAAGTATCATCCAGTTCTAGGTGTGCTAAGAAGAGAGTGACACAATATTATAGGAAGTGACAAGGCATGTTAGAGTGCTAGGGATGCATACAAAGATGTTCCAAGTGCCAAGGTGTGCCAATGTGTGCTAAGGAGTGTTAGGGAGTGCCAGGAAAACATAACATAGCACTAGGTCAAAATTCATAAATGAATGAATAAGAGTGTGTGACAGGGAGTGTTAGCGAGTTCTAGGTGTCTCATGGAGGGAGTAGGTATGATAGGCAGTTCTAAGTCATGTTATAGTGTCAGGGCGACATGCATCCAAGATGTGCCAGGTGCCAGGGTGTGCCAACATGTGCTAGGAAGTGTTAGGGACTGTCAGGGAAACACAAGGGAGCATTTACATTGTAGCCATTAGAGAAGTATTTACATTGTAGCCGTTGCAGGACTTCGAGAAATTTTTTCCATTGAGAATTATTTATGTTGTAGCCATTGCATTAAAGCAAGAGGTTTGTCAATGATTTTTTGTATGTGTTTATAAATTGGAAGAGAGAAATCATAAACAAGAAGGGCCTGAAAGAACTGAACAAAGAAATGGAGGTCCCTGGGATAAATTTGATGGCATTGGAGTTGGTAGTTTCAGGCTGTCACAAGGGCATCCAAGACAACCATGACCTAATTGAAGAAGTGGAAAACAAGCTGGTAGTCCACATTGAGGAAGATATCAATCCATTTTCGACTAAACCATATTTATAAATGTGGCTCTCTCTACTCACAATATTTCATTGATATTGTGTTAGGTATCTGTTATTAACCTATGCTTGTGTCTATTTAAATGGATACTATATTGATAGCCCAAAAATGAGGTATTTTGGATTGTCTATAGTTTGTACTAGTTCTGAAAAAGAACTAGAAACAATTAATCTCTTTGGCTTCAAAAAGTATTCTACTTGTTGTGTTGGGGAGTTTCTCTCAAGAAATTTATGGATAACCCGACATATTTTTTATATACGTACTGTGTAGAATCTTTATAAATCTACCTGTCAAATCAGGGTCAATCCAATGCAACAACTTTTTCCCCAAAACAAGCACAAGATCAAGCCAACATGTGTGTTGTGTACATTTAAAGAGATGGATAGGTAAGTTTACCATTACGAGAACATGGTACCTTAAAATCTGACCACAATTGGTGGTTGCATTTAATGTATGTAGTGAATACTTTTAAGGGGTATTCATTTATTATATATATATATATATATATTATGGGATTTAGAGGTTAGGGGGTTTAAGGGTTAGAGGTTAATGGCTTAGTGGTTAATGGATTCAGGGGTTAAATATTAACCATCAAGGGCTTACATGTCAGGGGATTTAGGGTTTAAGTGCCTAAGGGTTATGGTATTTAGGTGTTAGCGAGTTAATTGATTAGGGGTTAATGAGCTTAGGAGTTATGGGTTAAGGGTCAAGGTTTAAGAGGATATGGGATTAGGGTTTATGGGGTTGAAGGATTCTAAGTTAGGGGTTATGGGTTAAGGGGTTAGTGGCTTTGGGTTGAAGGGATCAAGGGCTTAATTTATTATGAGTTATAGGTGTAGAGGTTAAGGGATTGTGGCTTTGGGGTTAATGGGATAGGGATTTTAGTGGTTATGGGTTAAGTGTGTATGGGTTGTGATAATGTGGCCCCTAATCCCCTTGTCACAATTATTGGGGGTTCCCCTATCAATTTATGTCATTGCCTTACCTATAGGTCCCCTAGCCCCTATGCCATAAGGCCCTAAGGCTCCTTCTCATTCTCTAATGTTAGGATTATAGATATTAGTAAACCATGCTCGAACCTCTCAGTTATACCCATCCATGCTACCCTTATGTCTCCTTGCCCTGTTCAATACACCAAAATATCCCCCACCCCCAAAATTCAAGATAATTGAACTTTTGAAGGCAATAATTTAACAACAACTTCACAACTAGTACATTTATAATGGTGTCTTGGAGCTATTAGATGTCATTTCATTGAGCTACAGTGATAGGTGAGAGCTATGCATAGCTCACTAAAGGTGTTACAGGAGGCTATTAGTCTATTGGATATAGAATTTGACTTTTTCTATTTGTAACATAGAAAAATGGAAAATATGTGGAGACAATCTCCATTCTTATTCTTTCACCAGACCATGTAAAATAAATGAAGCAAATAGTCTCAACCCCTTGGAGAAGGAAAGTTGAGAACAATAATTAGCATGAACAAAAAAAGAATCCAATGAGTTAAGTTTAGAGGTGTCTCTCTTTGTAAACAAGCATCCATAAGCTTGTTAGAGTTTGTCTGAATATTTACTAGAGGTTGAGTAGTCTTCACATCACCAACCACATCCAATTGAAAGGTACCAACCCCTACAATAAAAATGATGTCTCCAAATAAGGCATAGTTAATACCAATAATATCACCTTATGAATCTATTAGAATATGATTTGGAAAGTGCATTTCCATACATGCGTGAAAGAAAAAATCCATTTGGTTAGCAAAAGGAAGTCTTTTTCAAGACTTCAAGAAACCCCCTTGAAGGAGACAAGAAGGATTTGGAACCATATAATACAAGTCGATCTATGAACCCTATTTCTGATGTGTTCTATGCATGTGTTTGTTCACACAGTTTGACATGTGATAGACAATATATGAAGCCTTTTTTTCCACGTATCATCTTCATTAGATATCATGTTGCGAAGAATGAAGTGTTTGGATTAGAGTTAAAGATCCTATTTTAGTTTGTTGTATTTTTTTGTCTTTTAGAGTATGAATCTTTTTGGTCTACTGTGCTAAGGCAATTTGGCTTTCAAATATTCAAGGAATATGTGAGCTAATATAAGGCCATATTGTAATATTTGAAATAACATCATGAACTATTCAGCACAATTTATGGTGTTGGATTGATTGAGATGTTTATTTTTGGATGGATGGATGTACATCTCTTTAACGAATAGACAAAACTCATTAAGCATTGTTGCAAGTATGTTATTGACATTTTTAAGTGCCATTGAGACTTAGAGGTAGAAGATTTAGACTTGTATGTTGTCACCTATCCAGGTGTGATGATATCTTCTAGAGGTAGGAAAAATTTCCATTTTTTAAACTCTTGGATATATTCTATACGCTCTTGAGAGAATTTCAACCTTTTAAATAAAATTACAATTAAATGTACATTCATGCAATAATTACTAATTGATTTGGGGGTGACTCAACAAATTTTAGCATGTTGGCTTGTTGAATTTATTAGTAAGTTAGGGCTTGATAAATTTGTAAGCTTCAGTGGGATTTATTGTGGTTGTATGTGTTTTAAAGAAGTGAGTTTGGAGTGGTGGTTGTGCTTCCTTTATTGAATTTGATTTCTTTGGTTCTTCTTCTTATGCATGCCCACTATGATATCTTCTTGTTTGCAAATATTTTCTTATTATGTACAGAAAAATTTCTTGTTGCATCCTTGAAAAAGTTGCAAAATTGTCCTAATTTATCTCTGTAATACCTTGAGTTTTCTAACTAAATTGCTAAAACATTTTTTCTTGTTTCATTTATTTTTTTTCTTCAAGGAGGTGTTTCCTTTAAACTCTAGAAGAAGCATTGCAAGAGGCCTGATTATAGTTGTCATCAGAATTTGTCTGTGATCATGGGCAAGACAACACTCAGAGGGTGAAAATTGGGTATGTTATACCTATGGAAAACTTTGGCTAACATTCAACTAGATATGTTATACATAGTTCATAATTAGGAGATTGGAGACCATACAGTTGCACCTAAAAATGCACTACTCCTCAAATATTAGGGTAAGTGCAAGATTATTTATTGAATATAGTTTATTCACATGATACAACTATCCCACAACTCTACAATAGAGAGACCAACATGGAACAACAAACTTAAAATCAATCGATGCACTCACTTTCATGGGAATTTCATGAACATTTTTATTTTCTTATATAATGCACTTTTACCACATCTTGAGATCACACGAAAATGGTATTCATAATAAAGTTTTTCTGGGTGAAGTAACTCATTTTTCCTACAAGATCAATTTACGTAGCTATAATGTCTCGTGTTTTTCGTACATCTGATCGGAAACATGCCTTGCAAGAATTTTGAAGGAAATCCCACTCAAATTATCAAAGAATCTCCAGGTGATCTCATTAAAAAATTATGTTTCTCCTTATATGTTGATTATTCTTGCTCTTCACCGTGTTTTGTATATAAATTCATTTCAATTGATTCATATTAGATATACTCTGGCTCCTGGTTCCAATTTAAAGGTCGAGTTATCAACATCGTTTGTTGTTCTTTATTTGGAAAGCGCTTGCGGTAATTTGAAGAGTTTGCAAGAGACAGGAATCTCAAATAGTTGTTAACCTGGCTAATGCAAGTTTTATAAGTAAGATGTGTGGCTTCAATCCCTGATGTCTCAAATTTAGCAGCGCATTCAGGAGCTAGAATGGTCATCTTTCACCCACAATTATCATGAACTCAATCAACCAGCATATAATCTCTTCGAGGAGGCATTCAATTAGTAGCCAACTGCTGAATTATCAGCAAGATCTAGGTTGTGGCACACCCAAAAAAAAGGCAACTCGCAAAATTTAAGCTAACAAAAACCCCTACTCATGAAGCCGACAAGTTGTCTCCCTGAAGGACCACTTCCTTCTCCTTCATCAGATAATACTTCCTCAACAACTCACTCAACTGCGTCATTTCTATACCCCCAACAATCTATTTATGTTATTATTACCATAACATTTTTTCGAATAATCTAATGTTTCATAGGTGAATGTGAAATGCGAATTTACTATTTGAAAACAAAATTTTCATCCCTTGTACCTAAAAAGCCTTCTTCATTAAATATTTTTTTGAATAGTGTTTTGTTTATTAATTTTTATCATTCAATGATTTCTTATATGTCAAGATTCTTCTCTATTTCATGCCTTACAGTGTTTCTTTTGCAACATCTGGTGCAATTACTAGTTTAAATTTTTTCACATATTTAAAAAAATAAACAATTTTAGTTCATGGAATGTAACTCAATTAACAATCACCTTGTTATGAAGTATTATGTTAAAACATGAGATTCAAAGTTCAAATCCTGTTGAGTGGCCAACCAAAAAATAATATTTTTTATATATTTATTTATTATATTTTTAAAATGAAGTTTTAATAAAAAGGAAAAATATAATATAAAAGAAATAATTATCATGACATGATCAAATTTCATGTGGTTTGAATATCTATTTTTAAAAATAAAAATATAATTATCTACTATCCACTCATGGATATTTCCATGCAAACTTCCAAATGCTTATGATTTTGTCTTAATTTCTACCTTAAATGGGTTTCGTCTTAATTGTCATTGTCTTAAATGGCCATTGTCTTAAATATAAAATTTTGTTTTAAATATTTTTGTCTCAAAGTGCTTTTGTCTTAAATAAAAAAAATTGTGTTAAAATGCTTTTGTCTCAAATTGCTTTTGTCTTTATTTTTTTTTTTTGTCTCGTGCTTTTGTCTTAAATATAATGTTTCATCTTAAAATGTTTTTGTCTTAAATTAAAGTTTTGTCTTAAAATACTTTTGTCTTAAATTTTTTTGTCTTAATTTTTTTTATCTCAAATTGTTTTTGTTTTAAATATTTTTGTCTCAAATTGTTTTTGTATTAAATATAAAGTTTTGTGTCAGCTTATTTTTGTCTTACACTATTTTGTCTTAAATTTTATCTTTAAGACAATTCAATAAGTTTTAATATAAAATAACTAAAATAAAAAGTGACTTTTAAGACAAAAGATTTCTTTTGTCTTAAAAAAATGTCTTAAAACACCCTACATGTAGTAGTGAAAATAGTTATGTTTTTAATTTTAAATTAGTTATAGTTGTATTTTTTTACTTTTTGTTAAGTTAAATTATTCTTGATGGTTAAATTTATTGTTAGACAATCTAAAATTCTTTCACTATTAAATTTTACTATTTTTAACTTACTCATCTTGATTTGTATAACCATTCAACTTGTTCATCTTTAAAATAATTATAACCAATAAACACATTATAGATACTTTTCAGTTTCAACTTCTTTATTACCTCTAACTTCCATAACTTCCAAATTGGTTAAATCTCTGATTCTGATTAGCATTTATGATTGAGGCCTTTGAAAGGAGTGTCTTTGAAGGATTATCTGTGTGTATATATTCATGTGTGGCTATCAGTTAAAAGTTTTTGGCATACGTAAAGTTGTATCTTCAGTTCAGTCGGAACTCTCATGCACATCTTTTCCTCCTCCTGAGCTTCGAGATTGGACATATTTTTTATTTGAGCTCTCTCACATTTATAGCTTCCAAGGACATGCTTTTCCTTTCAGACACGATGTATATTAGGATCTCGCAACCCGCAAGGGGATTTTCTTCTGTCCATCCATCCTCGGATACATATTTCAGGGTATTTATGTGCGAAGACCCCTCATTTTTCTCTTCTTTGGAGCAACATACGGTGCCATAGGAGGGCTGCAAGTAAGGTCGTCACAGAAATAGCCGATGCACAATTTTGTGAATACACAAGTTTTTAGTTATAAAAAAAACATAAATTCTTTTCAATTATACAAGACCTATATATTTGAATAACACTTAAATTTACAGAAAGGATTCACGAATATGCCTAAATCCTTAGATTTTCCCTTAAATTGTTACATAAATATCTTTTGATGGCCTTATTTCTTAAAGTGCCTCATCATATTTGCTAAATCCTCGAATTTACTTGATACATTACCTGATTTTTGATATTTTTATTTGTCAAATCTTAACTAGGGCCAAGTTTAGCAACCAACATGTCATTCACAGGTATTTTTAATAAGCAAGAAAAAGTGTTGTTTTCTTCATGGATATTGAAATAGAAAAGTAATAGTGAAATTTTAGTATTTTCTAGAAAAGTTTATATTTATGATTCTTTTAATTTAGAAAATATGTTAATATATAGAAAGCCTTCCTTGTATGAAATAAATAATGGTATATTGCACACAAAAAGGTGTACAAAAAAACACACACACGTTGATTACATTCAGATCACTCTATTAAATAGAGTTTCTAAGATCCAACTTATTTTTAAATTAGAGAGAGAGGTTGAGAGAATTTCTCAACCATCACAAACCAACTTCTCAAATAGGATGTAAGCATTAACTCCAACATCCCCTCTTAATGATTATATTACATGAATTTATTGAAATCACCCATAAATAACAAAATAAGCAATCATATAAGCAATAATTCTTTAATGATTTTCAGCTTATCAATATAGGCTCCATCAAGTTGTCTCATAACCCTCGTAAAGGTGTAGTCAGCAAGTTGGATTCCCGAACTCCGCTACTGAACTCCCGAATCAAGGACATCCCGAAGTCAATTACTGGACAACATCTCAATCTGTCGCATAACCTCATTAGGAGACCATTCCATGTATACGACTAATGAGGGATTCTTCTCTAGATCCGCAACTGCCATACTATCTCGAAAACCATCCATGTTGAGCCTGAACCGTAGCTATTCTAAAAGAGTTTAAGAGGTTCATACTCTTCATTGAATTCATCATCAGAATTCAAATGGTATTCATCTGTGGATATATTTGTTGGTTCTTTCCCTTTTAACACATCACTGGCACGACTTCTGCAATTCCACGTTGTATGCCCAATTTTCCTGCAATAATAGCATTCAATTTCATCTTTGTTTGAATTTTTCTTTCTCATCCTTGACTTTGTCCACAATGCATTTTCTACATGAGAGTTCTCTTCCACATCCTCTAGTTTTAGTCACTTTTCCTCTGCCAGAAGTGCTGCAATTGTCTCATGCAATGTTTGTGTAGACATTTGACTCAAAGTGAAACAACAATACTATAACTTGAGGGAAGACTATTTAGTAATATTGCTTTAGCATCTTCATCCTCCACATTAATACCTGCTTCACTTAATTGTCTTACAAGAGACATTCAATTGTTTACATGACTGGACATAGAAGTGCTGCAATTGTCTCATGCAATGTTTGTGTAGACATTTGACTCAAAGTGAAAACAACATTACTATAACTTGAGGGAAGACTATTTAGTAATATTGCTTTAGCATCTTCATCCTCCACATTAGTACCTGTTTCACTTAATTGTCTTACAAGAGACATTAAATTGTTTACATGAGTAGACATAGATGTCTCCTCATTCATTTTCGGTCTAAATAATTGCAGCTTTATGGAAAATTTTGCATTTGTAGATTTTACACCAAATAGCTGAGCCAAATGTTCCCATATTTCCTTAGATGATTTAGTGAGATCTACAAGAAGTAATTGCGAATCTGAAAGAGCAAGTCCAATAATGGACTTAGATTTGTCACCTCTAGTTTTCCATTCAATTAATTCTTTGGCATCTTTTGATGCTACTTCTGAACCATTCACTATGCCCCACAAATTTTTATTCATTAATTGCATTTGTATTTTTACTTTCCATGAGGGAAAATTCAAACCAATGAATTTTTTTAACACCATAAACTCCATGATGAAAGAAGAAAACAAAATCTCTTTTAAACTTCAACACCAATGTACCTTCCGCAATTTAAAAAAAATACTTCAACTGCTTTCTGAAAATTACATGCCACATTTCCTTGCAGCGAACTCCATTGCACTGCTCCTCTGCTCACAACGTCAACAAATAAATGATAAATATTCAGTTGTTTGCGAGAGCATCATGAGAGAACGTTGGCGTCAGGGGATATGAAAATACTAAAAAAAATGAAGAGGCGATCATCAGGGCATTGTCAATCTGATCTACATGTCCAGATTCTAGATCCAAACTTCGACTGCATAAACCAGTCTGCAACGCATTCACGATAGCCTCGTTGACCATGCTGTCGCACTACATTTCACGCTATGAGTGGATAGCATTTCCATAAACCGGTCTCCAACGCATTCATGACAGCCTCGTTGACCTTGCTGTCACACTGCATTTCACACTGTCAGTTGATAGCATTTCCCTCAACCACCACGGAGACGGAATCCAGAAATTATGAACTATAACACAACAAATCTGATGGACGGTACACAACAAATCCTCCTGGACTGCAAAACACTGACGCTGTCAGCAAATTATTTTCCAATGTATGCTCTACAGCATCGTCAATTTGGCTCTTTCTCTGCGAGGTGTCTATGAGATTCACGACCTGTGGCAATTTAAAGGGATCGAGTGCTTACATATTACAACGAACAAATGGATACCGAATTCCATGGAATCCACCACAGCTCAATTATGCTGCGCCATGATTCACACTTGCTTAATCACGTTGCCCGCAGGACAAGCTTCCAATACGTTATCCACTCAGTTTTTACATGAAGCTCTGATACCAAGATAAAAAATGGTATATTGCACACAGAAAGGTGTATGTGATCAAACACACACACACGCTAATTACATTCACATCACTCTATTAAATAGAGTTTCAAAAATCCAACTTATTCCTAAATTACAGAGAGAGGTTGAGAGAATTTCTCAACCATCACAAACCAACTTCTCAAATAGGATGTGAGCATTAACTCCAACAATATCTGATAGTTACATTTTTTTTTTTATCATTTTCATCAACTTGTTTAATCTAAAATTCTTAAATAGCCTCGAATCTCTTGATGTTAATTTTCAATATTCACAAACAAAACAATCTTGTTGTGATAGTTTTACATGCTAATTCTTAAGAAAATAATCATGCTAAATTTCAATATTCACAAACACTGACAATACTACTATGGTAGTTTTACATGGAAATCTTTAAAAAAATAATCATATTGAAATTCAACATTTACAAACAAGACAATATTTCTTAAATTTCCAAAAAAATCTGGACTATTGCTTCTTTGGGTTCAATAAATTATTTTAGAATTTGCTTCATGTTTCTTAACTATTAAATTTCAATATTCACAAAAAATAACATTATTACTATGGTAGTTTTATAAGTAATTCTTAAAAAAATAATCATTTTGAATTTTACCATTCACAAATAAGATAATATTTCTTAAATTGCAAATCTAGTTGTCACTGAGTGTTTGATAAAGTACCTCATATTTGTTGACTCTTTAGATAAATGACCTTATTATATTATTTTTTTATAGCTAAATCATGGCAATCTTTACAGTACTCAGTGTTCAATAAAGTACTTCACATTTGCTAAATATAGCCTCTCAAATGGCCTTATATGTGCTCTTTTTAATAGGAACATATTATAAAATACATCTGCCCTAAAAACATCGGATTTCAATGTTCACAGATATGACAATATTTCCTTACATATGCCCTGAGAACATGAGATTTCAATCTTCCGAGACATGACAATATTTCTTAAATTGTTGGGAAATTTGTTTGAGTTTTACTATTAATAAATTGTTTATTATGCCTTTTCTGAAATTTATAGGTATTAAATTGTTTATTATGCCTTTTTTGAAATTTATAGGTATTTCTTATGCCGAATGTTGTCACGTGGGTGAATATGGAGATTTTGAGCTTTGTATACAATTGTTAAGTTTATTTTGGTAAGCTTACACCTAAATATTTGATCATTTTCCTAATTTTTTATGCATCTCTTAAAAGACATGGCAAATTTTCTGATAGCTCGCAAAGCTCCAAAACACAATCAAAGTGTAAAGTATTAAATATTTTTTTTTTATATTAGTAAATCTCTAAAATTACTTTAATATTTGATTATCCATAAGTTTCTCTCGGTGATTTATTGTTATTGAAATACAGCCATGTTATATTAAATAATTTGTGAATGATGGGTAAAGAAATGTAATAATTAATAATTAAAAAAAAAATATTTTTATTTGTATGAAATACTATTGAATTTTATTTTATTCAAAGAAAGCTAGTTTTAATCACTTAAAAATATAATGAAATAATTTATTGAAGATTTATAAAGAAGTTTATTAATTGATATTTGATGTTTATCGAATATTTTTTTAGTGTTGGATTCTTACTTTATTTAAAGAAGATGGACTCCTCATTAATTATAAGTAGTTTTAGGTGTATGGTTTTAATTTATATAATATTAAAAAAAAAACCCCACTTTACTTTGTAATTATAGTTTAGGTTATTTTTAGTAAAGTCAAATGTTTTTCAATAGAATTTACATGCAACTATATAATTGTAATTTTTCATTATTTAAATTGTATTTTTAAATGAATAGATGAATTCAAAACCTCTCCCTAATTTTGTAGATACCATGGTTAATTTGTTTAAATAAATGGATTCATCGCCCTCTAAAATAGATCTCTCCCATTGTTTAAATATGAGATTACTTTGTTTAAATAAATGGATTCATAGCCCTCTAAAATATATCCCTCTAAAATCCTTGAAACACTCCCATTATGCACATTCTATGTACCTCAAATTTTGGATTCCAACAATTTCCTACCAAATTTCAAACAAAAACGACTAAAAAAATTACAAAAAAAAACAGTAAACAGAATAGTTAATCTATACTATTTTTCACTGCCATCTACAATAAAAATAAAGGTAACATAATATAGACTCCTATATATATGTACAAAGCATTGCATACATTTATTAAGGAAGGAAATATCATTTGGTGGACACTTTTTTTCACAACATTATATTACAAAAATATATATGTGAAAAGCATTTTGGATATCGAATCTGTGACCAACTATAGCCTGCCTTAGTAAAAACTAGGAATAGAAGGCTAGTCCAGAATCATGCTATCTAGCCCAAAAGAGGCATAGATTGAGTTGGTGTTCCCATGCTCATTATATAGAATAGAAAATGGGCTTTAAAATACATGATAGACACAGAAGAAAGAAACTGGAAAAACATGTGAAATCTATATATTCTAATCCAAAAAGACCTTACGAAGAGTTTCTATGAGCCACATGAAGTCCATAATGTCATCCAACTAGTGCAAGTCTCGATGGTTATTGGAGGTTGTCTTTCATTATTCTTAAGCGCGAGTTTCTTCTAGATGATGTAGTTGGCCATCCATGAATTTATAGAGTTGGTGAAGCTCCTCCATTCAAAGGAGGAGCTCATCCTTGCTTTCATTGTGGTCGAACAATACTCTTTGTATAAATTGCCTAAGATGCCATTACAAGTCCATCTTGTAGAGGTACTAGTTACATAAATCTGACAATTCTCTTGTTCATCCAATAGCTCTTGTTCAATATCAAATAATTTGTGTTACACAACCATTGGGGCATTCTCATGATAGTGATTTGTTGAGGCTCAGGTTTCGGCTCAAGCTCTCGAATTACCTTATAGGCCTCGACCACCTCCCCCTCACCACACTCAAGCTTTATCCCTCTCCATTGATGAAAGAGCAGAGTGATAATCCATGAAAAAGACAACTTTGAACAAGAAGGGAGACATAAACAAGTGCAAGACTAAAATAAAACAAGGTACTTTACATTAAAAGGACATGAAAATATTGACCCTAGATTACTTTACGTGGCCCTATGAAAAAATAGAAATGAATTTAAATCAGATAGCTGATGGGATGAGTTGTGATATACCTTGGTACTATCGCAAATGGAGTAACCCATAACATGTGGACATCCATATATTTCTTCTCAAAAAAACCATTTTTTTGAATAATATTGGTTTTCATGCATTGATCTATCTTAATCTCCATTTGACCATCAGTTTAATTCTTACAATCGGGAAAAATTTGGCCCACCCAAGTATAGCCATTTTTCTATTAGATAATGTGATCCATTGGTATATTTAAGGGGCAAGAAAATTGGTAAATTGTGATGTGTTAGAATTTGGAAGCACCTATCACTATTAAGTAATTTTAATATCCAAAAATGGGAAAGGCATGAATATAGAACATTTATAACATTCAATCAAGGCAATAACCAGAATGTAAGCAAAAAATTGTAAAATGCTGGAAATGCTAGAATATAACATCAAGACATTAAAACATTAACAGAAGCAACTGAGCCATATCATTATGTGTCAACAAAAATGTAAGTAAAAAATGCTCAAAAAGGAATGTACTCAAGCCACAAGATGGCTGAAATACACTAATGAAACTTAGCACTAGAAAGTATAAATTGCTGCTGCTGGAAACTACTACTGCTGGGAAGAAGATCTATGTACGAGAGGCTGCTGGAGTGCTCAAAAATATCTGGGATTTTAACTGAGGATTCTACTCGAACAACCCATAAAAACCCAGAAATGGTTTGTGCAGATTTTGAGTTTGGAATTTGAGCCCTGTTTGGGTTGCACACTGCACCCCTATTGGCCGAGTTACGCACTCCCTGGAGACAACTACTGATATGGGGCTGAAATAAAGATATATTTAATACAATAGCACCCACTCAGCTCAGTAACTGAAGGGCTGGTCCCTTCTACCGATTCCCAAGCTCAAAACTTGAGTTCTAGCTCCACCATTGAATATGTAGCTGCTGCATGCACAACTGCTGGGAAATACTGCACTGTCTAGGAGGGTTGATAATGTAGCCTGCTGATAGATAATACAATGCTAATACCAGGCTGCTAAAGTGATCCCTGGAGTGAAGGATTAATCCCTTATAGGATTCCAAGCTAAGTTTATTGGAACTTCCTCTTCCCCTCAAACCCTCATTGCAGAATTACACAATTCTTGCTGGAAATGTTGCTACATAGGATGATAGATGGATGACATAATGCATGTTATGAAAATGAAACTCCAGGAAGACTGCAATGGATCCGCAGTGTGAAGGGCTGATCCCTCCACAGGTTTCTCAGCTGAAGTACTGAGAACAACCTTCCAACTCTCAAACCCAAGTTTAGGAATGCGTAATTCCTGTAGTTGGAAGTGTAGATGAGAGTGGATGAAAGTGGCAGTAATTTCTGGATGATGAATTCTACCCAAGAAAAAATTCCCAGATTAGGGACTCGAAGTCCCCCATGGGTAAGGATTGGATTCCCACTCGGGAACACCCAGTGCTAAATAACACAACAGACTTAGTTAAACTGCTGAAGTGTGCAAAGAAATTTCTTATGACACTGAACAATAAAAATCTAGACTCCCCTTCCCTTTTTTTCCCTCATCTTCCTTTTATGGTTGTAAGCCTTCCCTAGCCTTGGCCCACCTCATAACTTCATTGCACATGTGGCCACTAGCCTCCATAAAGACTGTGTTGTCCTTCATGATCTCCATCATTGTTTCCATTACTCTCCACTTCCTCCATCATGTGTGCATTTAATGCACCACTTCCTCCATCATCTCTGCAATTGCTTCTCTACTATCTCCATCATCTTGCATTTATTCCTCCACTATCTCCATCATCTTCCTTATTAATTCTCTATGACCTCCACTCTTTCTTCATTATTATGATGCTCCACTACTCCATAATGCTACTCCACTACTCAATTAACCCACATTCACACTATAGAAGTGGATTTTATTCATCTACTGGGTTTATGGGTTCCTCCACCCTTTTATTTACTTAACTAAATAAGAAAAGTAAGAACTCTAATATTCCAATTAGCTTATGGAAAATTTGGAATATTATAGTATTACTGTTTTGATGACATGGTAAGGTGTATTTAACCATATTTCTTATAATTAATGTCACAATATCAATTTTACATCATTATATTTGTTATTGTCTCTAACAAACTTTATGCTTTCCATTGGACACATTGACCTATTATCCTGAAAACTACACTCTACTCTCCTCTTACAATATATCCACCTTCTATTACCACTACAAGGAAAAGACCCTCTAGCGGATGTTTTTGAGGAAGCCTTGATAAAAATATCCCAGATATATGTTTGTAGTGGACATCATTAGAGGAGGTTGGCAGGTGGATGTTTTTTTTGCGGTGCGTTTCTAATCATAACACGCACCGATGAATTTTATAGAAAGCACACCAATGCATACTATCAAATGGCACACGAGACACTATGCTCTTCATACAAACTGGCCCGGTGCATCTCAGTAATCCAGCGCACCGATGCGTACTATCAAATGGCACATCGAGACACTGTGCTCACCATACAAAACGGCATGGTGTGTCTCAGTAATCCAACACACCGTAAAGAAGTGTGGTGTGCCATTGATAAAAGTGCCCAGTGCGTCTCATCATGGAGTGCACCGAAAAAGGGTTAATTTTAAAAAAAATTACCAGCCGTAAAAAAATTTATTTTTACTTGTTCAGTTCTTTAGATATCTCAAACACCAGTGTGAGCTTTTCTTCTCTGAGGCACCCTGCCATTGATGATCCCATTGCCTGCATTGCTTTCGTCCATTTCTCACTGTGTGGAGTTTGAATTTTCAAAACCAATGGGAAAATTTGTTTTTAGTATTCCTCAGCAAAGATGCCTCTTTAATGCGCAAATGTGCATGTAATCTACTTGTTTCTCAATAACTTATCCTTTTAGCGGATTAATTTCTCAAATTCAAATTTATTGTTAAAAATATTAACTTATGTGCGGTGCGTTTAAATTGTTCGGTTCACACTATTGATAGTGCTGCCTGTAAATTTATAGGCGGTACCACAAATAGTGTTAATGAAAACCACACCAAGTTTTGGTGCAGTACCAAGAAAATGTGCACTGCTTTAACACTAAAATAGTGTGGTGCATGTCAGTTTTCGGCCACACTGACTATATAAATTTTTTAAAAATAACACACTATGTACTGTTGTATGATGGTGTGGTCATTTACCAGACCGTACCAAGAATTATGTACAGAAAAAAAAAATATTTTCTATTTGTGCGTTGCGTGAAGTTTTATCATGCACATTGTGGGCGGTGTGTGATAAATAGGTATACACTAGTAGCGGTGGGTGACTGTTTCTTTGGGCGCACCAATTTTTTTTTTCAATAATATATATATATATATATATATATATATATATATATATATATATACATTTGTCATTTAATAAAAAAAAATGTATATAATATGTGAATCATTCAGCAACGTCAATGGAGAGAGGAAAGGGAACAACAAGAGCATATGGAGGACCATTATAACATGATACAGTAGTGGGAGGCACGAGAGAGTGAGAGAATTTTGTACCCTCGCCCTATTACGGAACCCACCCAGTTGCTATCAAGGGAGGCAGGCATCCTTAAGTTCTACGAGGAGACTTCATCAATGAAGAGACACAGCGGGCTATTGGGATAGTTGATCTACAGGTGGGATGCCCACCGATAGGATTTTCAGGTTGGTCTTGGCCAGTGGTACGAGCCCACTAAGGAGGAAATTTATTTTATTACTAGCCTATCTAGGAGAGGGCAGGATTTTCCCCCAGTTCCCAAATGTCCCTGTCAGTTATACAACAGGGAGTCAGTTGGCGTACTCACAGTGATACATTAGGGATGATATACTTTCTCCTACAGATTTTCTTGTGTTCAATGGTCAGTTAAGCATTGCTTCATTTGGTCCAAAGGAGGTGATGTGCCTCTCACTACTACTGACAACCATTGCACACTATACTAGTGACGGGCAGTGCATTAGTTGCCTCCTTTTATTTTATGTTGATTATTTATTCCAGATGACTTGACTTGTGAGATGGTCTACTTTTTTTTGTGGTAGTTTTGTATAGCATTAGATAGATATTTTTCTTAGGCACATGGGAGGTTGACCTTCCATTTTTCTTCAGAGTTATTTTGTTTATTTTTTGAGAGGTTTCTGAAGACGAGGCCTACATTTTTCTGGCAGCCTCATAGGTCAATGTTACATGTACGGATGCAGATGTCGGGCCAGATGATGCCCAATAAGGGCCTGTCTGACTATCCGACTAGGATATCTGGTGATGCACTGGAGCTGCTATCTAGTGTTGATGATCACATGTTCGTGATGGTGCCATGCCCATACGCGGGTTTGGATTGGCAAGGGTGTACCAACATCCTCTTCATACAGGATGAGCCACCATATGCTAGAGGTAATATTAGTGTTTTCTAAAAATTAATATAGTTTAATTTTATTGTCTTAATTAATTAATTAGAATAAAATTTATTCTAGCACATTCTTTAACTTGTTTTATTAAATTTTTTAATGAAGTTGTCTAATTATTGTTGTGTACTTATATTTTGTAGATATTGGCACATTCGTTGGGGACATGATTTTACCCCCACCGGATGATCCTGTAGATCATGACGAGGAGATGGAGGAGGCCATGGATCAGGGTGACATACCTAATCCTCGAGTGCAGATACTCGTGGGGATGAGGTGTAGGGAGGACATCCGATTCAGGATGGATTTGGGTGACCGACTGTGTCCACTCCTGGTTGATGAGGGAGTCTTCCCTGCTACAATAAGAGAGATCCAGACTGATCGTACACTCACAGAAATCTGGAGAGACATGCCCCATGATTTGATGACCCTTATGCATCATATCGTTGGATCTTCCAGGATATTGGCGACTAGGAGGTGTTAGCTCTCTGTAATTTGTAATATTCGTAAGAAAAAGTAGTAGAGAACAACATAAAACTACTTTGGAGTTTAGGACCTAGCCTTTTTGGGATCAGAGAGGGCTCTCTCTGTATTTATGATTAACTAATTTATCTTTATGATTATATTTTCTGATTTTAGGCTAGTTATAAATATTTGGGTTGTTTGTTTGATTATTTGTTTGGTTGGATGAAGCCTAATCCATTGGGCTATGGAGTCATACAAGGGTTGAGTTGTACATCAAATTTTCAAGAATTTTCATAGGGCAAGATAACTATATCAAATGTATCTATGTGGCAAGATGAATATGAGATGGTAGTGAGTTTTGTAAAGCTAAAGAGTAGTTAAGAATTCTTTAACTATACTTCGACATAAGTGCATAGCAGACAGTCTCTGAATTCTGCATTCAGGTCTTTAGAGGAAAACATTTAAGATAATAGTTTAGCGTGGGGATAAAAGAAGTTAAGAATTATTTAACCCAACCTCACGAGAAAAACCTCAAGATAATAGTTTCATAGAAAGTAACGAGCAGTTAAGAATTCTTTAGTTAAACTTTAAAAGAAACCTTAAGATAACAACTAGGCCAAACTAAAGAGAAGTTAAAAATTCTTCAGTTATACTTTGTAGAGGAAAACATTGAGATAACAATAATAGACAGAATTAAGGTGCTCATGCAGCATATCTTAATATAAAATATCTATTCTACTATTAGGGATATTGATGTACAGTAGGGAAAAACAGAGAAAAAACATTAACAAAAGAGGGATAATATCACCATTAACATAGCTCAAGGATCCTATGAACGTGCTTGTATCATTGATGTCCAGCTCAAAAAATAGTTACAGTGGTCCAATACAAGAATATTTGCCACTCAGAGTCTAAGAAAAGTCCAAAACATCCAATACTGATAATGAAAATACATGCAGTATTTAACTGTAATTTGAGGAGGTTGCCCTAATATAGGGTGAAAAAATGCATTTACTTTAGAGTAAATGTAGTTTTGACAATTGAGACCATGCAAGGCCCAAGCTGAAAATATCTCTGACAGAACTACTGTAATAATAACTTTCAAATTAACTCCTGAGCTAACTTTAAAATATCTTTGACCAACTGCCTGTAACATTGAATTTTATAATAAATCCTGAACTGATGCTAAAATACCTCTAACTGGAATATTGACTTGGGTGGCTTTCATTAAATCAAAATTAAGCTAGAGGTGGAAAACATGGTTGTGAAGAGGTAAATTTTGAGTGGCCTTGACATCTGGCTTTGTCTTTTTCGATGATTTTGTCCTATGTTTTGTATTTAAACTTAAACAATTTCCTTATCTGCATATCTCTTTAGAACCTTTTACCTGTTTCACCTTTATCCTTTAATGCTTTGTTTATCTCGTTTACTGCCTTTGCTGTTATTTGTAGTTTTCTTCATTTGCTTCTTTAACTGTCATTTCCTTAACTTTGCCTTTTAACTACATCTTTTTTCCCTTTCTATCTTTACCCTGACTGCTCCTTTCCTGCTTTGTCTATTCTTCTGCTCATAATCCTTTGTTGTGAAAAAAAAATCGAATCCATACCCTATGAGTTTTGTCAGGAGGCAGATAGGCGGGGAGTGCAAAAAGGCATGTAGGCCGTTGGATCATATGGGGGAGATCAGACGGCTATCGGAGTCTTGGATGGATGGTAGGAGGTGGGACCAGGAAGTCTAATGGAGAGGTGGTTTATGGTTTATCATGTGATGCAGGGGTGGTTAGGTGGTTTTGGATGGAGAGATGTGATAAAATTTCGGGATGACGCATGGCGGATGGGAGGGGTTGCGAAACTGCCCATTTCACAACCCTCCGAAGGTTTTAATCATTGGGCATTTGGGGATACGATAAGGCACGAGGGTCATCGGAATGGGTGGCAGAGATCTGATGGTGGTCGGGTGTGGATTGACTATGGGTTAGTTTGGAAGGTGGGGTTGGGTGAAAACAAACGAAGCAGAAGTTTGAATGAAAAGTGAAGAGTGGGGTTTAGGTTTAAACATAGTGATCGGGGTAAATATTAATGTGGGGGTTTAAACACATTTAGTAGGAAGTAATACAATAGTGGGGCCCAGGGAAAATTTTAAAGCGGAGGAGTAAAAAGAAACGAAAGCGGGGTTTTTTAACATGGTAGGGGTTTAAGAAGCAAAAAATGTTAAATATATGAGGGTTTAGGGTTAAAAATGGGGTTTCAGAGCATGAGAATGTTAGAAAAGGTAAAATGAAAGGGTAATGGAGAGGTTAAATGAAAAATAATGAAGGCAGTGAGATTTATGAAAATAAATGATAGTCAGGGAATATTATTTTTAGCAAAAAATATAAGAAATAAATAGTCATCTGGTGATACTGTAAAAATATAGTAGTGTAACGGTGGCTCCAACTGGGGAGGGAAGCTCCTTTAGGAGGTGTCAATAACTTTGTAGACCAGTAGCCTGATTTATTTGGTTGATTCCCACTTTGTAATTCTGATCTGCTGCAACTTTTGTGACTGTGACCTTCAAAAACTGAAATCTATACTTACTGCAAACTGAGGTCTAAAACACACTTGATCTTGAGCCTGAATAAACAACCTAAAATTGAAAACTTTGAAGAATTATCAAGTATTTAATAGCTCTTTTTCATACCTACCTACCCTAATCTAACTTGGAGGTATATATTCTCTAAGTGAACTCCCTTCTCCAATGCAACCAATCAAGTAAATGACTACATGATTGATTCTTATTCAACCTTTTGAGTATGTTGAAGAAACAAAAATGCCACTCCCATCTTACCTGCCTTTGAACAGCTGTGCTCAAAACTTTCTTTAAACTCTGCAACAAACCATTCCTAGCATAACATGCTCCTTCTTTAGATGTTTCTAAGAAACCAGCAAAAGGATCTTGGAATAATACCTGGTCCTGATATTTTATATAATAAGCTTCATCCAGGACTATTCCTTGTTCCACTTTGTTGTTCTTAGGATTCTTTTGAGAAATAACCTCTACTCCTTCTTCATGATCAGCTAGCATGGCATTCTCATGATATACTTCTATGTTGTCCTTAAGCAAACCTGATATGCCTTGATTGATTTGGCTGAATTCTGTTTGAAGGCTCTTATTTTGATGATTAGGAGCACCCTCTAGTAGTAGGACTTCTTGAGAAGGTTGTACAACATTAGTATCGATTTGTTCTTTTGTTTCTTCATGAGAAAATTCTTCAACACACAAATCAGCAGTAGCACAAATAGAAATAATTTCTTCATTATATAAAAATTTAGAGGTTGGTTGCATGTTTAGAATCTGATTGATTTATTCTTTAGTTAAGGAGGAGGCAATATTTGTTTTCTTTGGCTAGAACCACAATTGTTTTATTTTTCTTGTGAACACTAGTCATAAGGCTAAATATCTTATTGAGCCTCACACAAAAGAGCAGATGAATCATCATTTTTCCCGTCTGAGAGATCTTGTGGATCTTCTTTCATTTCCTGATTGCTTTCATTCTCAACCAACTTCTCTTGGTTGTCATGACAATTAACTTGAGCATGAAATTCATGAATTGCTTCTAATAGATCCTCAGGATGCCAATTTCCCAAATATTCATTAATATTTACAAGGCATTGTATGAGATCTTCAGACTGATCACAAAAAATTTCAGCTAATGATAAAGATGGAGAATTTTCTTTATAATGCTCATAAAACACCTTGTGGAAATATTTTAAAGAAGAAAAAATACCAGGGTTCAGAACTTCATACCATTCCCTTGGTTTCCCTTCTAATGTTAGCATGAACATATTCATGAGGTAATCCTCATGCCATTCAACCTTCAACCTCCATGAGTGTATGTGAAATTTAATGAGATGTAACAAGGGGTCATCAATATTTTCATCCTAAAAAATAGGCAGATTTGTGTCCCAATTTACCTGAGGCATTTTGTGTGGGAATCCAGGAATGTGATCTCTGTTCATCGAAGCATACCTTTGTTGCATCCTTAAATCCATCTTTGTCAATTCGTCAGAGAAAAATGGTTGCTGCATCTTCACAACCAATCTAGATTCTTCTACCAGTGGATTCTTTATGCCTACTGAGAGTTATGGAGTTGCCAGGTGGATGATTTCAAATTTCTTGAGGTTGGTTGGTGTCCACCATCAACAACTAGATACCAATCTTTGCTAATACTTGAATCATCTAATTTTGAGTGTGTTTTCTGAGTTCTGAAGAAATATTAAGCTTTTTCAATAACTCAGTCCCCAATATGGTCACCATTATGTTAGCTCCCTATAATTTGTAAGATTGGAAAGAAAAAGTAGAAGAGAACAACATCAAACCACTTTGGAGTCCAAGATCTAGCCTTCCTCGGCTCAGAGAGGGCTCGCTTTGTATTTATGATTAGCTAATTTAGCTTTATGATTATATTTTCTGATTTTAGGCTATTTATAAATATTTGGGTTGTTTGTTTGATTGTTTGTTTGGTTGGACAGATAGAATGTGGGAAGCTTAATCCATTGGGATATGGAGTCATTAAAGGGTTGATTTGTACATCAAATTTTCAAGGGTTTTCACAGGGAAAGCTAACTATATTAAATGGATCTCTATGGCAAGATGAATATGAGATGGTAGTGAATTATGTAAAGCTAAAGAGCAGTTAAGAATTCTTTAACTATACTTCGACATAAGTGCAAAGCAAATAATCTCTAAATTTTGCATTCAGTTCTTTAGAGGAAAACATTTAATATAATAGTTTAGTGTGGGGCTAAAGAGAAGTTAAGAATTCTTTAACCCAACCTCACGAGAAAAACCTCAAGATAATAGTTTCAGAGAAAATAAAGAGCAATTAAGAATTCTTTAGTTAAACTTCAAAAGAAAACCTTAAGATAACAGATAGGTCAAACTAAAGAGAAGTTAAGAATTCTTCAGTAATACTTTGTAGAGGAAAAGATTGAGATAATAGTAACAGAAATAATTAAGGTTCTCATGCAGCTTATCTTAATCTAAAATATATGTTCTGCTATTAGGGAGATTGATGTACAGTAGGGAAAAACAGAGAAAAAACATTAACAAAAGAGGGATAACATCACCATTAACATAGCTCAAGGATCCTGTGAACATGCTTGTATCATTCATTTCCAACTCAAAAAACAGTTACAGTGGTCCAATACAAAAATATTTGATGCTCAGAGTCTAAGAAGAGTACAACCAAAACATCCAATGCTAATAATGAAAATACATGCACTATTTAACTACAATTTGAGGAGGTTTCCCTAATCTAGAGTGACCAAATGCATTTACTTCAGAGTAAATGTAGTTTTGACAATTGAGACCATGCAAGGCCCAAGCTGAAAATATCTCTGATAGACCTACTGTAATAATAACTTTCAAACTAACTCCTGAGCTATCTTTAAAATATCTTTGACCAACTGCCTGTAGCATTAAATTTTATAATAACTCCTAAACTGATGCTAAAATATCTCTGACTATAATATTGACTTGGGTGGCTTTCATTAAATCAAAATTAAGCTGGAGGTGGCCAACATGGTTGTGAAGAAGTAAATGTTGAGTGGCCTTGACATCTAGCTTTATCTTTTTCGATGATTTTGTCCTCTGATTTGTCTTTAAACTTAAAAGTTGTCCTTATCAGCATATATCTTTACAACCTTTCACATGTTTCACCTTTATCGTTGAATGATATGTTTATCTCTTTTATTTCCTTTGTTGTTATTTGTAGTTTTCTTTGTTTCCCTCTTTATCTGTCGTTTCCTTAACTTTGTCTTTTGACTGCATATTTTATCCCTTTCTATATTTACCTTGACTGCTCCTTTCCTGCTTTGTCTGTTCTTCTTCTCATAATCCTTTGTTTTGGAAAAACATTCGAATCCATACCCCATTAGTTTTTTCAAGACGCAGATAGGCGGGGAGTATGAAAATGGAAGTAGGCCATTGGATCAGATGGGGGAGATCAGACGGTTGTTGGAGTCTTGGATGGATGGTAGGAGGTGAGACCGAGCAGTCTAATGGAGAGGTGGTTTATGGTTTATCGCGCAGTGTAGGGGTGGTCAGGTGGTTTTGGATGTAGAGATGCAATAAAATGTCGAGACAACGCATGGCGGATGGGAGGGGTTGCGAAACAACCCTCCGAAGGTTTTAATCATTAGGAATTTGGGGATGCGATAAGGCACGAGGGTAATTGGATTGGGTGGTGGAGATCTGACAGTGGTCAGGTGTGGATTGACCATGGTTTAGTTTGGAAGGTGGGGTCGGGTGAAAGCAAACAAAGTGGAAGTTTGAATGAAAAGTGAAGAGTGAGGTTTAGGTTTAAACATAGTGAGGGAGGTAAATATTAATACGGGGTTTTAAACACATTTAGCAGGAACTAATACAATAGGGCCCAAGGAAAATTTTAAAGTGGAGGAGTAAAAAGAAACGAAAGCGGGGTTTTTAACATGGTATGGGTTTAAGAACGGGAAAAGGTTAAATAAATGGGGGTTTAGGGTTTAAAATGGGGTTTCAAAGCATGTGAATGTTAGAAAAGGTAAAATGAAAGGGTAATGGAGAGGTTAAATGAAAAATAATGAAGGCAGTGATATTTCTGAAAATAAATGATAGCTATGGAATATTATTTTCAGTTAAAAATATAAGAAATAAACAATCATCTGGTGACACTATAAAAACACAGGAGTCTAACAGGAGGGATAGGTGTCCTGGAGATGCACGACAAAGCAACTCATTGGATGATCATGATCACAAGGGGAGTGATCATCATTCTAGTGCTCCAGCTCCTCCCCATTCACCTCGTGCCAGAGATGAGAAACCACCATTGAGTCCTGATCAACAGACATCTTCTGAGAAGGCACCTAGTCCTGAGCAAACATGATCATCGACTGAGCAGGTAGGTCCATCTGAGCAGGCACCATCCACTGAGCAGGATGGACCAACGACTCATCAACATGAACCTCCTTAGCAGACACCATCTGATCAGCAAGAACCTCCTATGCAGGCACGTCATCAATAAGAGCATGATGTTGCACCATCGACTGAGTAGGCATTGAGTACTAGTTATAGTATTGATGTAGTGCCACCAACTACTTGACATTTATATGCAGTTCTATTACAGTTGTATATTTTTTACATTATATATATATATATATATATATATAGTGCATGTTATATATGTTCATTTAATGTACTTGTAGATAGATGTGTATGTGATAGCAGTTATTTGACATGAGATGTATATTTGATGTTTGTGTTGTGATGATGTTATAAAATGCCTGTGTTTTGTTAGATGATCACGGTCACGATGATTAGATGATGTTAGTAAATTTGAATGTGTATTTTAGAATATGATGTGTGTACGATGGTTATCATGATCGTGATGTTTATTTTTAATATCAAGTCATGATATTTATTAAATATTATGTATTGGTAATTGTAAAATTGTGTAATTGTAATTGTAACTGTAATTGTATTTATCATGATTTTAATTGTAATATTATGTAAAAAATTGTAATTGTAATAGTAATTGTATGTAAAATATTTATAAAATTGTAAAATTGTAATTGTATGTAAAATATTTGTAAAATTGTAATTGTATTGTGAAATTGTAAAATTGTAATTGTAATTGTATGTATTGTCATGATTCAATTTTATTATAATTGTAAAATTTGTAAAATTGCAAAATTGTAATTGTAATTGTATGCATTTTGATTGTAATTGTAATTTTAATTGTAATTATAATTGTATGTGAAATTGTAAAATTGTAATTGTAATTGTAATTGCATTTTTAATTGTAATTGTATGTAAAATATTTGTAAAATTGTAACTGTAATTGTAATTGTATTGTGAAATTGTAAAATTGTAATTGTATGTATTGTCATGATTCGATTTTATTAAAATTGTAAAATTTGTAAATTGTTTGTCAATTTTGAACCATAACTACAGTAAGTAAAATGCATATACTGTACATATTGTTTAATTACCATAACAGTAAAATTGTAAATTTGTATGAATATAAATAATTGTAAAATAATAAATTTAGAATAATATTAATTTTGTATAATAATAAAGTTTAGAAAATAATTCAAATAAATTCATGTTTATAGTTATCATTATTTTATTATGATCTTACATACCAAAAATAACAATATACATTAATACATTTTTAAAAATTTTGAAGATATCATTCAGTCACACACACACACACACACACACACACACACACACACACATATATATATATATATATATATATATATATATATATATATATATAGATAGGGTTCATTTATTTAAGTAATGATATAGTGAAAAACCATATAAAGCAATCACGTAGTTGTTTTATTTTAGGAATTGACATAATAATGTTTCGAAAAAAAGAGTCTTAGTTATAAGTTTAAGTCCTCTTCTTTATAAAAATCCATCTTAAATAGTACAAATGATGGAATAATACATGTACCATATCACTCTTTGTTCTCATGACCTTCCTCGTTATCTTCCAGCTTGCTTGGCATGATAACACTATTGTTCTCAAAAACATGTTTTGACCTAGGGTCATGTCTCAATACGAACCACCAATACCTATCCAACACATCTGCGTAAAAAAAACCTGGCTGCAATGTTTGGGGAAAACACAAGGCTCCTTAGCTTCATCTCACATCTTTTTGGAGTTGATGCATATCAACCTACTATCATGATCTTCCTTTATATTATTCCAATCAAAGGTGTCCCACCACTTGCACCTAAAAATAACACATTGAAAAGAAGAGAAGTCCACTTCAATGATCTTTCCAAGGTAACCTAATGTCCCTTGTACTAGGTTTTGATCACGGTGGCTAGCTCAACTAGATTGATCGAATTTGACTTCCACTCCACAGTCCTGTTTCATGTGTCCATCATCGTCATTTTCTTTGTGAAAATGGTGTCCATATTCCCACATAGATGGGAACAAATGCACCTACAAAAAAATTAAAAAGTCATAGTGTTATGTGTCTAATAACCCAACAGTTAAAATATAAAATATAGATGTTACATTTCATAGGTGCATTATTAAGTTTAAAATGTATATAAATAGATTATTACCGAGTAGTTGCACCCAATCCCTACGTTTAGTGCATCCTCTTCAACATGCAGGTAACGACCAATTGCACCGTATTTCTCTCTAACTTGGTTAGCAACCCAACTATTGGGGCATATAATTGGCATATTTTCTTTTAAATGATCAGGATAAGGTACACTTCTACCATTCAACCATCTGAATTTTTTCGTGTCACTGTCCCATTTCATCCTCTTTTGTTCATAAAATGCGACCCACGGTTGTGTCACTTCAGAATTTTAAAGAACGAATTTATTGATTACTTCAATTTATTCATTCGCTAATGAAATCAAATCGACATATAGTGCATATGATATCAAAATATACATTATATCGAAGTTCAACATGAATGTTTACTTTGTGTAAATTTGAAAAATTATAAGTCGCTTACTCTTTATTAAGCGCCTTTTTTCATTTGTCTGTATAAGCTCCCCTTCTCTTTTGTCTTCATCCCTTTCATTTTCCAAAATCATTGAACCTGGTCTATTCTCGATCTACTTGATGTACTTACTAGCATAATAGAAAGACTCATACGATATGTACCCCTTTGCCATAGACCCCTTGGGTTTTTCCCTTTTTCAAAAAAAGACTTTCAATTTCTTCATGTACCTCTCTAAGAAGAACATCCAACGACAAGAAACCACCCCAACTAATTCAACCGCATATACTAGGTGGATTAGAAGATGAACCCGCAAGTCCATGAAACTCGTCAGTAGTTCCTTCTCAAACATACAAACAATCTCAACTATCTCTTGATGCCACTGTGGAATGCTAACCACATGAATCTCCTTTGACTTGATCCAACGTACAAATGTAGAGAATTTATATATGGCATGTCCTAGGTCTTGGGGGAAGTCCTGTTTCACACACCCATGCATGAACAAAGGATAATGAAACTGCAAAGTTATAAACACATGCAATAATATAAAAAATTATTTGTGTTTCATGATCCATGCATGGGATAAAATTTATTAATATAACAAATAATAAAATCATGCTTTTGACATTATACGTACTCTTAGAGGATTCAAATGGTCATGCAATTTCAACCCTGACAAATGAGCTTCCATGGTGAAGGAGCATCATAGTGAAGACCCATATGAAGATGGAACCCTCACACCCATTATAACTTCCTTTGCCAAAAAGAGATCATATTTTTTTAAAGTCCATGGGACATCACCTTCTTTGAAATACCAATTAGAGGGACTAGCCTCTAATACTGTACTTTCTAATTGTCTTGGCCAATGTTTATTTTTAGTTTTTGAAGTAATAAGACCTTTCCTAATAGCCAATGTGTCACTTTTTTTTTATGATATGTGCCTCCATAAAGAATATGAAACATTTTTAAATATATGCATGGGATCTAATAAGTGGATAATATTAAGATGCTCCCAATATGGGAGGTTATAAAAGATAGATTTCCTTTTCATCTCAATGTGAGATTTATCAACAAAGGTGTCAAACAATTTTGGACCATCGAACATAGGCTCCCCATTTGAATTGAAAATTTCTATGAACTTCGTCTCCTTCTCTCTCTCATATGCTCTAAGCCATTTAGTTGGTGTCATTATTCCATGCCTTTGGGTTCTCTCTCGTTTACCATTGAAAGTGAATGTTTCTCTTTTGTAAGGGTGTTCTTCTGGGAGGAATACCTGGAGTAGTCATACACTAGCTTTCGTAAGTCATTGGACCATCTAGCTTTCAGGGAAGATCCAAAAAATTTACATCCATAATACCCTTTTGTTACAAGACATGTAGAATTATTGCATAAAATATGCATGGAACGTTAAATAATATCATGAAGATCATAACAATTACAACGAATTAAATAATTAATATGCGAAAGAATATTGTTACGTATATAAACAAATAAATAAACATGTAATTTACCAGAGTAAACTCCTGAGCCTAGATAATCATGTTTCGTATAAGAACATATGCCTTATAACGTAAAAATCTTCTCTGTTGTGATGGGTCTTGATACATTGTCTACATTTATCCCATCCCATAATTCCTTCAATTCATTTACCATTGGTTGTAAGTAGACATCCATATTCTTCACTTGTCTTCTACCAAGGACTATGAGATCCAACATAAGATGTTAATTCTTCATGGCCAACCATGGGGGGATATTGTTATTGCTCACTACTACAAGCAAAACATAATAGTTGGTATTCTAAAGGGAATATGGTTTGACGCCATCCATGGATATGCTAAGTCGTATACTTCATACTTCATCCTTGAATTTTCCAAGGCATCTATCCTCTATATGCTTCATGGCTATTGAATCCGTTGGGATTCACATAACTCCCAACTCACTTCTGTGTGAGGCATGTCATCCCTGCAACATAGCTAATTCATTGTAATGAAATAACCTTTGAATCCTTGGGATTATAGGCATGTACCTCAATATCTTAAAAGGAGGACCACATGATTTACCCTTATTTTTTTATTTATCATACCTTTCATGCCCACATTTTTGACATATCGCTTTTTCTGCATATTCTCCTCTATATAGAATACAATTGCTTGGACATGCATGATATGATATGTGGTCAACACTCAACATTTTCAACAATTTCTTTGCCTCCTCGCAACTACCGAGCAAGACACTATCACTCAGAATAACCTTATCTTTGAATAACCTATAGTTGGTCATGGAAAATATTAAATGTACATTAATGCCAATAATTATTAATGTTCATAAAGTTTATCATTTGTAATTTTGATTGTGTGACAAGATTTCTCAAAATATAAGGGACTTAATGGTCAATTACCTTAAAATTTCCAAGAAACATGCATTCGAAAAGCAAAAATTCAATCTCAAGTTGTACAGTAACATCATTGTCCCCAACTAGGTAGACTTTGATTGACTACCAGGTCCAAAGAGAGGGGTGGTGGAATAAAATTCAAGGCTTTTTAAAAAGGTATCAGCGATATGAGCATCATCCCCTAGCTAATAATCATTCTAGAATGCATCTAACAACTTTGTCTCTATGGTAGTCATATCCCTTAAGTAACCATCCATACGAACCTCTATTTGATTGCCTCCATTTTCAGCTTGTTAAAAGATACTATTGATGTAGTCATTCCTAATTGGTGAATCTTGACTTAGTGGGAATTGAATAGGTGGTTGATTCAACCATCCTTGGTATTGTTCCTCTCCTAGTTTTTCTCTTAATTCAGCATTCTCTTGATTTGACATTGTCGTGGGGTGCAACGGAAGATGGTAGGTAGGTCGGTCATCATCACTAGAATCTTAATAATTTCAAAAAATATATTTGAATATGATTAGTACAAAATCGATGATATCAATTAGTAAACAAGTCAATGCATGATTAATTGGTTTCACATTAATAATTACATTATACCATAAAATTATTATTACCATAATTGTCCTAGGATTGTGGCTATAAGATAGCATGTTACAATTGGCAGGGTGAAACAGCTGTCCATTTTCATGTACCAACTGTGGCTTGCGGTATGCTGCTCCTGATAAGAGCTTCCGATGTTTTGGAATTGTTTGAATAATTTGTGCATCTGAACTCGATTTAAATTTGCATCAACCTGTAGATTTGTACACATTAATTTTATTCGGCTGATGAAATGGATTTAAAAAAAAATTCAATTAGATAATGAAAATATAAATAAAATTTGAAGTAATTACGTCTAGAAATGGATAGGGAGAAATCTGCGATGGATTTTGAGAAATATTATGGACCGAGCTATATTTTAAAGAATTTTCCATTTGATATAATTTTGAGTTTTTCTCCCTGCATTTGAGAAAAAAAAACAATAAATTTCGGTGTACATACCGAAAAGTAATTCCGATTCCTTAAAATAGGAGTTATTGTTATCGGTGTTAATGTACTATTAACCACAACAGTGCGGTTTTATTTCCGGATGCACCAGTGTTGTTAGTTAATAAACGCACTGAATATCGAGGAAAAAAAAAGTGCAACTTTATTTTTTTGAAGTGAAAAAAAATGGTAAATTGTAAAATTAACAACAAATGATTTTTCAGAAATTTAATTTCATAAAAAACTTCTTTAAATAGTAAAATCTATTCATTATTTCATTATTTTTGCAAAATTTTTCAGGGAGGGATTTGCACAAGAGACATACCTGGAGCAAGAGAACATGAGAGCACTTTGGAGTAGCAAAATACTTTCGAACAATAGCACTATTCAGAGAATCAGAATTTGAAACATGTCGTGATTCACACAAAAACCCTGTAGTATAGTAAAATTGTTAAATTTTATTGTAAGAATTGTTTTTTTTACAGTTTCTCTTAAGTTTAATACATGAATAGTAAAAATTTTAAATTTTACAGTGCATTTTATTAATAAAATCATTTACAATCTCTATTCCTATTTACATTTAATTAAAATTCAGAAAAAAAACACAAAAAATCCATTCTTATGTTAAACCCTTGCTTCTTCTTGTTTATATGGCTTCAGAATTAGAGATTTTCATTTTAGATTTATAGGGTTTGTATTACTATATATATATATATGCGTATGAAATCTAACCCGTGGGACCACTTGCAGATTCAGATCCCAATCCATGTCAGCCCTTGCACAATTTAAAAAAATAATAGATTTTTTTAATCAGTGCTCACTATTTAAAATAGTGCATCGGTGCACAATTTTAGTATAACACACTAGGTGCGTATTAACAAAAAACATTTTATGATAAAAAGATTTTTTATTAATTTATGTTTATGTTAATCGATGCTCCCATATTAATATAACGCATCGGGTCTCCTTGTTGACAAAGAACATTGTATGATGTTTCTACTCTATTGGCGGTGTGTTTATAAGAACATACCGTACCACGTTAGATGTGTACACTACAAGGAAAATACCCTCTAGAAAATGTTACAAAGGAGGTTTTTAGTGTTATAAAATTTCCCAAAATTGCAAAAAAAACAATTTTTACAACATGGGTTTTTGGTAACGGAGGTTTTGGTAGAGCTTCTAACGGAATTTCAACACAATTAAAAGAAATTGGGCGACTGGAGGTTGTTACAGATGTTTTTCTCATCAATGTGCACATCAGGTGTGAATGCATGGGTGTGTTCTACCATGAACACACTAGTATTGTAAACATACCAAACACTGGGATGGAAAACAAATTTCAAATGCCCCGGGGCGTTTAGCAATGGCCCGGTGTGTGTTAGCCAACAAGTTGCACCGGGTCGATGGAAGGTGCATGCACCAAACCATTAAGGTGTAAAACCTCACTAAGCTATTTAGGTGCTAAAACGCACCGGGCCAGTAAGTTATAAAAATTCTCTGGTGAGTTAAAGGAAAACTGCATCGGTGCATGCAATGCCTATCGGACCACCTGGGTGGTATTCGTCGATAAAGCACAATGAACGTTCTAATTGGTATTGGTATTTTTGCGGTGCCCATAGGTCGTAGAAACACAATGGTGCACATTATCATACAAATGAACTAGTGCGGAGTAACTAACACACACCAATGTTCTTTTTGTACTTTTTAGAAACATTGACTTATGACAGTGCAATTATTGTGATTTTTTAAAATTCATTATTCATCAAAAGTCGACACATATCTTATAACAACATTCATATCAATTAAATATTTATTAGTGAATTTGAATGTGATGTTTGTATTAATTTTTTATATCATATCATTAGATTTTGCATCTCTTCATTATAATATTTAATTATCCATATATTTAATCAATGGTGTAACATTTCACAGCGAAAATGGAGAACACAATAGAATAAATTAAAACGTATATATATATATATATATATATATATATATATATATATATATATATATGAATAAGACATTCTTTGTCATACAAAATGGGACAGTTATTGGTATCTATCTGTCTTTCAATTGGGACACTATGTCCATTACATTAAACAAAATGTCTGATTTCACAGACAAATATTTCAAAAAATACAATGCCTTGCTTTGATATCCAAACATATTGATCATCATTTTTTGCTGGAACTATTGTCTCTACTCGAGCTACTTCCATGGCTTGTGTTAGTTTGATGAATGTTTTGTTCACTTTTTGATTCTTTTCTTCTTCTTCAAGTTCCATCTACAAATATAAAAATAAAGTGTAATGAGTGTATATACATTGGTGAGAATAATGAAAATTGCAACATTAAATAATATACATAAATGTAAATCGAAAAAAATGTACCATAGCAAGAATTGACTCATGAATTATATAGATTATTTCAAAACCAAATTTCATGCCATCTTTCAACAATTCATTTGTTGGCACAGTTCCATACTTTGTTTCTTGCAAGTTCTATACCCCATAACAAATCATAAATTTAATATAAAATATTTTTTTGTTCTATTAATTATATACGGAGCTAAGTAAAACAAGATAGATGCTTACAAATTCCACGATTAATTTCCGATCTGCCAAAATATACTAACAACCCATGTTTATCCCAATGTCAATCAATTCTTATAATGCTTCTTATTTGTATTTTAGCACATGTTTGAAGACATTCAATGATCATTGTTGTAAAACAACTTATAATATACAAAAAATTAAATCTAGTTAAGTTGTTATAAGGAAGTAACAATTACTCACAAACATAGATATCAACCCTTTTCTTCCTTGTCGTCCTGTTTTATGTGTTGAATGAGTTCCATTTTATTTTATTTTCTGCAATAAAATACTTGAAAATTATGATTTAATTATAACTTTTTTATTTATTGTACTTGATCTAAAAATTTAATGATTACATATTACATTTGAAGCACATTGTTGTTGAGATGGCTCCTCGTGCGATGATGATTATGTCCATTTCTTTAAGCATCTCCTTGTACACCTTTTTGGAAATTTCTACTGGAATATTTCTAATATCAACTTGTTCATCCTTTGATATTTTCATGATCTTCCTGAAAATGTAACATGATGATAAACTATTTAATTTTTATATTGATATGTGAAAAGTAAATCTAACAAAAGTGATATTTATAAATGATTGCTTTCTAGTAATATATACATATAATTGTAGAAAATCATTTAAAGGAATATTAATTTTTCATTTCTTCTTTTTTGTTGTACATTTTTTCTATTAAAAGTCTAGCATGTCTCATTGACCAATTCTCTGGAAACTCATCCTGTAGTTTAAATAAAATTTGGTTCTTGGAATCATTGGATTGATTATTGTATTGTAAGTGGAAAGAACTTCTATTTTTTCCACTAGATCCCTCAAAGTTTTGTAAAATTTTTTCCCCTTTTCTTTAACCTCCAGCACCACTCCATATGAGCTAAGGGGAAATTCATTTTCATTTGCATGTTCTATTTTTTTTCTTTTCTTAGAACAACATTCCTTTACTACATTGTTGGTTCATGTAAAAAATTAAACATATGTGAGTTAATATATTGTTCAAAACATGTTATCTAATATTTTTAAGTATATTATTAATGAAAATTCAAAAAAGAAATTCATATTTGATCGATAGTATTTTTTAATTTACCTGATTCATCCTTTTGCAATTTTTCCATCAAGTTTTTATGCTCTTCTGGTCTTAGATCAGAAATAATATTATCGAGCTTCGTCATTTTGTGGCTTTGCATGATACACAGTAAATAATACATATTAGTTAAACTTAAATATAGTTCAAAAATAATAATTTTTGTAAAGAATTTACAAAGAACTTGCCTTTCTTTCTTTTCTCGATGTGCAATCAGTATTTTTGTTACTTGATCTCTTGTAAACGCACTGCCAAAATAGTAGAAACACCATATGGTGCTCTTTATCAAAAAGTAGACCCCGTGCATTATATGTTAACCAGTGCACCAATTAACACAAACATAAATTAATAAAAAACTATTTTTATCAAACAATGTTTTATCAATATGCGCTTGGTGCGCTATACTACAATAGCGCACCAGTGTATTATTTGAAACAGGGTGCACTGATTAAAAAAAATATGTTTTTTAAAAATTCATGCAAGGGTCGACATTGATTGGGATCTGACTATGCAAGTGATCTCGCAGGGTAGATGTCATACGCCTATATATATATAAATACAAACCTGATAAATCTAAAACTAAAAGCCCTAATTGTGAAGTCACAAAAACAAGAAGAAGAAAGGGTTTAACGTAAGAATGCTTCTTCTTTTTTCTTTTTTTTTCTTCTGAAAATGCACAGTAAAATTAATTTTGTTTACTATGCACGTATTAAATCCAATAGAAACTGTAAAAAAACAATTATTACAGTAAAATTTAACAATTTTATTATACTACAAGGTTTTTGTGCGAATCACCAAATGTTTCAAATTCAGATTCTCTGAATAGTGGTGTTGTTTGAAAGTATTTTGTTGCTTCACAGTGCTCTCGTGCTCTCTTGTTCCATGTATGTCTCTCATGCAAATCCCTCCCTGAATTTTTTTGCAAAAATAATGAAATAATGAATAGCTTTTACTATTTAAAGAATTTTTTTATGAAATTAGATTTCCAAAAATAATTTTCCACCCATTTTTCAATTTATCATTTTTTTTTCACTTAAAAAAAATAAATTTGTTGTTTATTTATTTATTTAATTTTTTTTATTTTTATTTTTTGGGGACATTTGACATGTTTTTTAACTAACCACACTGATGCATTAGTTAATAACGCCACACTAGTGCTTAGTAACTAAAACACACTAGTGTGGTTAATTGTACATTAGCACGGATAACAATAAGTCAATTTTTAAGGCACCAAAATTACTTTTAGGTATGTACACAAAAATTTATTATTGATTTTGCTGAAATGTAGGGAGAAAATATCATAATTATATCAAATGGAAAATTCTTCAAAATCCAGCTCGTTCCATAATATTTCTCAAATTCCATCGAAGAATTCTCCCTATCTATCTCCAAACATACTATTTACATCATATTTTATTTATATTTTCATTATCTAATTGAATTTATTTATTTTATCCATGTCAATCAGCTAAATAAAATTAATGTACACAAATTTGCAAGTTCATGTAGATTCAAAATCGAGTTCAGATGCACAAAATATTCATACAACTCCAAAACGTCGGAAGCTCTTATTAAGAGTTGCATATCACAGGGCACATTCGGTAGATGAAAATGGATAGCCGCTTCGCCCTTCCAATTGTAACATTGCATCTTCTAGCCACAATCCTACGAAAATGATGGTAATAATAATTTTTTGGTATATTAATGCAGTAATTATTTCAACTTCAAACCAATTAATCATGCATTTTCGACGTGCTTAGTAGTTGATATCATCAATTTTGTACAAATAATGTTCAAATATATATTTTTAAATTATTAGGATTCGAGTGATGATGAGCGACCTACCTACCATCTTCTGTTGCACCCCACGACAATGTAAAATCAAGATAATGTTGAATTAAGAGAAAAATTTGGAGAGGAAAGATACCAAGAATGGTTGAATCGACCACCTATTCAATTACCACTACGTACAAATTCACAAATTAGGAATGATTACAACAATAATAGTTCTTCAAAAGCTGGAAATGGAGGCTATCAAATAGAGGGTGTTATGGATGATTACTTAAGGGATACGACTACCATGGATACAATGTTGTTAGATGCATTCCAGAATGATGATCAACTAGAGATGCTGCTGACATCGTTGATACCTTTTCTAAAGCCTTAAATTTTCTTCCACCACCCCTCTATTTGGACCTAGAGGTTAGTCAAAGTCTACCCAGTTTTTGACAACGATGTCATTGTATAACTTGGAAGAAAATTTTGGCGTTGTCGAATTCATGTTTCTCATAAATTTTGAGGAAATTGACCATTAAGTCCTCCCTTATATTTTGAGAAATATAATCACAAAATGAACATTACAAATAGTCATTTTTATGAACGTTAATAATTCTATTGGCATTAATGTACATTTAATATTTTCCATGACCAAACACATGTTATTCAAAGATAAGGTTCTTCCGAGTGATAATGTATTTCCTGGTAGCTGCGAAGAGGCAAAGAAATTATTGAAAATGTTGGGTGTTGAGTACATATCATATCATGTGTGTCCAAATGATTGTATTTTATATAGAGGAGAATATGCAGACAAAGAGATATGTCTGAAATGTAGGAATGACAAGCATGATAAATAAAAAAATAAGGTTAAATCACGTGGTCCTCCCTTTAAGATATTGAGGCACATGCTTATAATCCCAAGGATTCAAAGTCTCTTTCGTTGCAAATAAGTAGCTATGTTGCAGGGATGGCATGCCTCACACAGAAGTGAGTTGGGATTTATGTGAATCCCAAAATATTCAATAGCCACAAAACATATAATGGATACATGGCCTAAAAATTCAAGGATGAAGTATGAAGTCTACGACTCAACATAGCCATGGATGGCTTCAACCCATATTTCCTCGAGAACTCCAATTATTTTGTTTGAACTGTAGTAGTGATCAATAACAATACCCACCCATAGTTGTTCGTGAAGAATTAACATCTTATGTTGGCCCTCATAGTCCCTGGTAGAAGACAAGTGAAGAATATGGACGTCTACTTTCAACCACTAGTAGATGAATTGAAGGAATTATGGGATGTGATAAATGTATACAATGTATCAAGACCCATCACAATAGAGAGGATTTTTACGTTGTATGGCATTGTGCTTACATGACACATGATTATCCAGGCTTAGAATTTTGCTCTGGTAAATTACATTTTTATTGATTTGTTTATATATGTAACAATATTCTTTCCAATATTAGTTAATTAATTCGTTGTAATTTTTGTAATCTTCATGATATTATTTAACGTGCCATGCATATAATATACAATAATTTCACAGGACTTGTAACAAAAGGGTATTTCGGATGTAAATGTTGTGGACCTTCTCTAAAAGCTATATGGTCCAACTACCTACGAAAGACAATGTATGGCTGCTCTAGGGTATTCCTCTCAGAAGAACACTCTTACAGAAGAGAAAAATCCACTTTCAATGGTAAACAAGAGAGAACCCAAAGGCCTCCAATAAATACACCAGATGAATGGCTTAGATCATATGGGAGAGAGAAGGAGAAGGAGTTCATAGAAATGTTCGATTCAAATGGGGAGCCTATGTTCAATGATCGAGAATTATTTGACACCTATGTTGAGAAATCACCCATTAGGATGAAAAGAAAATCTATCTTTTATAACCTCCCATATTGGGATCATATTAATATTACCCACTTATTAGATCCCATGCATATATTCAAAAATGTTTCATCTTCTTTATGGAGGCACATATCATCGAAACAAAGTGACACATTGGTTTTTAGGAAAGATCTTATTAATTAAAAAACTAAAAAGAAACGTTGGCTAAGACGATTAGAAAGTACAGGATCAAAGGCAACTCGTCCCTCTAATTGTTATTTCAAAGAAGGTGATGTCCTATGGATTTAAAAAAAAGATGATTTTTTTTTGGAAAAGGAAGTTATAATGGGTGTGAGGGTTCCATATTCATATGGGTCTTCACTTTGGTGCTACTTCACCATGCATGACCATTTTTCGGGGTTGAAATTGCATGACCATTTGAATATTCTAAGAGTACGTATTAATAAAATCGTTACACAAGCAATTTGTCAATACCCCACATTTCTTCAAGATAATGGAGACCTATTATGTGATTTCGCACATCAAGCCATGCCTTGAAAACATCGCATCCTCCAGTATGAGTTTTCATTTCCCTTGAGACATTTCTCTGTAAATCCATGAAAACAGCCTTTGCATTGGCGCTGGTAATAGCCCACTGTTACGTTAATCAGTGGAAATCTTGTAGAGGTCGGCATATTTTGCCACCAGTGCAACGCGGCCACCTGATTTTAGGACCATGAAGAGGATATGAAGTTGACTAAATACCACACCATTGCCTATCTTTGAGCCAGAGGTTTGGTCAGCGGGATCCCATGGAAGGGAAGGTTTTGCCATCTTCTATGAACCTTCCCGCCTGATAGGGCCAATCCCATAATAATAGGGATCCCAACTCCTTCCTTCCCCATCTATAAAGTTTGTTCGGGGACTACGGCAAAGCTAGTCTTGAAGGCTGAGCTTTGCAGAATTTCCCTACTTAAGTGTCTTTGCGTCAGAAACCTCTCCTCCTTAAGGCCCATTGCCGGTGATACCATCAGCCACGAGATACTGAGTAGGTCATTGTCGGCATCTTGACAATGTATATGTCTGCCGGGTGGAGCTGCGACGGTTGCACTTGGTTGTAACTCTTATTCGCTTTTTGTCACTTTATCGGGGATGACCAGATTATGGTTCCACCTTTTTCTATCATGTTAATGCGAGTAATATCTTTTCGACCGATGCAGTTACGCATGCTGAATTCTGGGCGCATGGGACTGCTCGCTTTCTTCGGCAGTATGTGGGGCTCATCCACGGAGATCGCAAGTGGAAGGATTGTGATCTGCCGCAGGCTGAAGGATTCGGGACATCTCTTCTTCGTATCTAGCGTTGGAATCCAAAGTAGTAGCTCTTTATCTCAGTCTTCATCTGCATTCAGGAGCTCTGCGCTCAGCACTGTTTGTTTGTTGCTAGACTCCCCGTCGGGCTAGTAGGGATCGCCTCTCGTCTTTGTTGAGGAGGTAAACCTCCGCGGACAAGAGGCGATCCCCACCAGCTCACAGGGGTCTAGCAACAAACAAACAATGCCATGACGTAAGCTCCTAGTTACGAATGAAAGACTTCGTGGGATGAGCCTACCCGGATTCCAACGTTTGGATCAAGAAGAAGATGTCCCCCGTCCCCGGCCCCCGGCGTATCACAACTTTTCCACGATCTCCGTGGATGAACACCGCACACAAGGAAAAATTTAATAGATACATGCATAGGAACCAAAGATACGTAACTAAACACTATTTAAAAGATATTACTCGCATTAACATGATAGAAAAGGAGTGGAACATATTCATAGTCATCTATTAAAGTGATAAACGAACAGAAGCTTTTCGTTACAACCAAGTTCGACGTCGCAGCTCTTCGAACGGGTCTCCTGTCCACGTCTCGCAAAGCTCGCCAAGGAAAGGGAAACCTCTCCCGCAGTCTCGTAACAATGGTCTCCTCGCTTAATGGGCCTTAAGGAAAGAAGGGGATTCTTTACAAGACAAAGGCACTTGGGAATAGGGAGATGCAAAGCTTCAAGATTTCTCAAGACTAGCTTGCCATGACCTCCAGCAAGCTTTTATAGATGGGGAAGGAGGGAGTTGGGATCCCTATTGCTGGATCGGGCCCTATCAACAAGGAAGGCCCCATAGAAGGTGGCAAAACTACTTCCCTTCCATGTAACTTCCGCGTGCCCAAACCTCCCAACTCAAGATAGGCAATGGTTGTGAGTTTGTTTGAACTCAACTTCCGCCATCCATATTTAAAAAATGTACTTCCCTAAAATGGGTGGCGCGATTGTCGTCGAGGATGAGGCCAGCCAAGGCGACCCTTGCTGCCAGATTTTCCCGATTGGCGCGAGCAAGAACTGCCTTACCCGCCAATGCAAAAAGAGCTGTTTTTCATGGATTTTGCAAGGAGATGTCTATGGGAAACAGTTCATACTGTAGGGCGATTGATGATGTTTTCAAGGCATGATGTTGTTCACAGTCACATAATGGGTCCTCCATTGTGCGGGATGGGGAATGGTAAGGACGGCAGACAACATCGTGTACGTATGCCCCCTAAAGCATGAGGCCCGAGAGAGAGAGAGGGGTGAAATGCTTTACGAGAACATGTCCAATCAAGGCTCCGCCGTCGAAAACTCCGTACGTAAAGATACAACCGATATCTCAAGTACATGATGTATACATATGGTATGGACGTGCCCATCCTAACAGAAAAGTATGCTATAATCCGATCTGTGGTATGGGCGTAGTCATCCATCCAAGATCAAACAAATGTACTCGTATGGCCGCGCCCATCCAACTGCGTAGAGTCATGTACATACGAAAATAATCCACAATCGCAACCTCGATTACAACAGACACAATCCGTGTCTTGCGCTTCATCTCGACCCAAACAAGTACAAGTTCTAGCATGCGAATGTGAGCCGATGTCGAACATGAACATCGCTCGATTACCACCAATGATGAAAGTCGTTAGTCAGACGCTTTAGTAGAGAAACCACCACGACGATGGTCTCAAGGTACCACAAACACAATTCACGCGTGTGTGAATAAATGAGCCGACGTCGAACACCCGCAAAATCATCCGACCTGAGGTCAATGATGAAAACCTCACGTCGAATGCGACGAACCCGCCATTAAGGCACGTGTGCTCCAAGGTACCATCGAGTCTCTAGACCAACTTCCGGATAATGAGTTGAAGCTCTATTGGTGAAGTGACCTCGATCGAAGGTGGGCCATAATGATTCCCACATCATCGACACGAGACAGAGAACACACGTTTTGTCAGAATCGTGATCAAATGAGAAACAAGAGGAAGGTTGATATTTGCAGAGGTCAACTTCTCTTGAACATAAACGGCACGACAATGGATCAAGTAAAGATTTGACATCACCGCATCAAAGGTCATGGCGACGAGGCAAGGAACAGATGAGAGGTCAAAAGAGATTACCCAAACCCATGGAAGCAAAGTGAAACAACGAGGTGAGATGTCCCCAACCCGACACGAATGCGTACAAGTGCCATGTTCAAGAGCGACACATCGCCGACGACAACGACAATGGTTCCATTTTTCCCCCAATTACTTCTCAAGTAGTACCCCAATTATTATTTTTGATAACAAGCTTGAAGGGGATAGCATATGCTTGTGATATAAATCCGTCCTTCGTACGAATCCATCCCAAGACATTTAACGAGTCCTTAGAAGGAGAACCCTAAAACGCCATTTCGACCGGATCCGATGTCATCGTGGTTTAACGAGTCCGAATAAAGGAAGAACTTGGTCGTCTTTTCATGTTTAGAGAGTTTGGAAAGATAGCGGAAAAGAAAACTCCACAAGTCCCTTTTCGTAAATAGTTCCCCGTATCCGAAAAGATAGAAAACAATATCCGGAAAACCTCCTACCGTTGACAGTTAGGTAGGCCTTTTCGTAACAAATCCATCCCGTGTTCGAAAAAAGGGTTAAACTTATATCGGTGGATGTCGATTCGTGTCCATTTTAACGAGATCGAAACGACAAGGGCCTCGGCAATCTTTTTCACATTTAGAGAGTCGAAAAGAGTCGAAAGATGACTCCACCCGAGGAACGAGTGGTATAAAGAGTAGCTACCGGTTCCGTAATGGTGGAACTACTCGAACAAATAAAGGTCGAGAGGTCAAGCAACAAGACCACCATAGCAAATGCTCGGAACGGTAAACAACCAAGAAGGCAGGTGATCGTTTAAAGCAAATAGGGGGGATGGCGGAGTGAGAAACCAAACGCAACTGCAAAAAACGTCGATAAATGGGGCCACAAGGGGTAAAATGGGAATGGTTTCATTTTTACACAAGCTAAAATCAGCGTCCGTTTAAAGTTGCTCACTTTTACAGACAAGCTTGAAACAAAGATAAACTATGTCAGAAACCGGTTTCATTTTTACACAAGCTTGAAACGGAAACAAACTAAGCGTCAAATAGTAAGCATGCCCCCGCATGGTGACACACTCCGAGGTACATGCCCCCTCAAGCTTCACACCATATGAAAGATGATGGAGTGAAGGTTCAATTTATGAGATCTAAGAAAGACTCGTACCAGATTTACGAACTCAACAAAGACTCGAATTGAACTGGCAAACGTTCTATTATTTTAACGAGGTTGACACATTGGGAAAGAACTATCCTCGGACACCTTGCTTCATGGTTGGGTGAGCTTGACAAAAGACAAGGAACTCTCGCTCCGACAACCTTGTTTCATTTTTTAAGGAGTTTGACACAAGACAGAACTTCGTCCTCGACAACTTTGTTTCATTTTTTAAGGAGCTTGACACAAGACAAGGAATCGTGCTCCGACCGACTTCATCATAATGAACAAGAAGTCATTAAGCCCAAGAGTTCACACCGATGTGGAGGAATCTAGTCCCGGAAGTCAGACCCAATGCCTCTGCGCACGATGCACGACGCATCACCGAGCACGGCACGGGCAAGGAAGACATAGCTGACTCGAAAGGAGGTATACAAATTCCGGTGGATAGAAACCAGGAGGGGGTGATGGTGGATTCGATGCCATAATAGGACCAAAGAACCAGAAGTCGATCACTGTCACCATCCGTCTTCATGTGGAAAGCACACCACGTCGAAAGAGGAGGAGACAAGGGCTCACAGTACAGGGTGTAATCGCGCCCGCATGCGCGCATTGAACCAAAGGGCTCCGGAACGACCATCACGTCCATATGGACGGTTTTACCTCCTGTGCTATCGTGCAACCCCAGGAAGGATCCCCAACGGTTGACTCGTCCTTCGTTAAAAGTGAGCGCATTCTCGCGTAACAGCGCAAGTGGCGCGAACCGAAAGCTTGCTGTGTTTAACACGTAATACTACCGAGGCGGCCCTGCTCATAATGGTGTTGGGTACAACGCACCACAAGAGCCCGTACCGTGATCTCGAAAGGCGAGCAAGATCGAAGGCGAAATCCCCGCAAATCGATTCCGCCCAAAGGAAGCGACCAAACTACCGAGGCTACCATCGAAATGCGAAGGTCTTCCCCCGATGTTACGAAAGAAGAAGCCTCTTCCACGACCTCCATCTCGAAGGCGGGGAGGAAATCCTCCGTAGCCTCCATCTTCGGGGAGGCGGGAGGAGAAAATTTCGAAGTGGTCAGTGGACTAGAGAATTTCTCTCCAAGTCTAAAGAATCAAGAAACCAAGAACATGAGGTATGTGGGGTCCACTCTCAACAGAAGACCCGGTGCACCGTAGATGGGGCTGGGTCATCCGATCCCACGACCAATGGTTGGCTCCGGAACGGATTCATGAATCAATTTCTGGGGAGTGGGATCGACTAAGGATGACTTCGACCAATCATAGGACTGCCTCGGTGCGCAGGACTCAAAGAAAGCCGATTATAACGGTGGAAGGCGTGGTGTAGAACCGGTTGGGTTGTCCAAAACTCTTTTGGCTTCATCCATATAAGGACAAAGGTGAATGGCATGGTGCCCTTCACACAACTTACGTGGATTGGTGATTCCACTCGCTTCTTAGAGTTCTTATCGAACAAGAACAAGACGTGCCTCAACTTGGATTCTCGGAAGCCAAAGGCAATGGTGGTGGCCGTTGGACCATACTTCGAGCACCTTGGGAATGCCAGGGCGTCTCGAAGAAGATGGTCTCCGTGCACAATGTGCAAGGGAACTTGACTTTTCGTGGAGGGTTGGAAGGTTTATCAAGAGGAGACATTTCGAGGCGTACGTACATTTAGCCTCTCTTATCGACTCTTCTTCTTTGTCTTCTTCTTCTTCTTCTTAGCCACTCCGGTTACTTGAATCCACTTTCACTGTGCGAAGTAGAAGAGGAGGACTTGCAATGTGCGAAGAAGGGGAGAGGTCCACCTTGGAATCAATATGAGTTTTTCGTGAGGAACCGATTGAACAAGAGGAGACATTCTAGACAATGTAGTAGGTTGAGAATAACCAAACAGGCAACCCAACAACGCTAACCCGTAAGGGACAACGTCGCCATGTAAGGAGCACCAACATTTCCAAAAGGAGGAAAATGACCGTGATTCCCTTCCGAGGGGATTCCTTGTCAGTAAACTCCGAAAGGTTGCCATCAAAATCAAACCACACACGTTGAAAAAGAGTTAAGACACACGATGAAACAAGCCACAAGGCAACGTCTAAACGGTGCGTTATCGTGGGAGATTGATTTTACCACATCGGGAAAATAAAACGAAATTCTACCGTTTCATGTTTTAAGAGTCGGTGAAACTACAAAGATGACTCTATTCTTCGTAGTTGATACAAGCGTGAAAGGACAAGCGCTTGACTCGTCTTTTTCAAGTTTAGGGGGAGTCGAAAGACCAAATGATCAAGCCAGAAAAACTAGGCACAAAGGGTGTACCGGCCATCCGTGAACTTGAATATACACCTCTGGTTTCAAAATGAAACAAATCGACCAAGGACTTTCCGTACGTGGTGTAGCCCCCGAATGCCGTGTTCTATGTATCACGGGCATAGGGCTGGCATCGCTTTCCCCGTGGGATAAAGGATTGAAACCTATAGGGGTCTCCCTTATATACGCGACTAGCATTTCCGTGAGCGCAAGTCCGTACTAGCGCCGTCTAAAGCCACCAGGCGAACGACACCGCTAGGTTTAACAACGACGTAACACGTCTTCTAGCCTGTACCTTCTAAATATGTTGCGTTAAGTCCAATGTTGCCTTAGGTTAATTGAATAAATTTTAGATACTGATCTTCAATTAAGTTTCAATTTCCAGTCTTATCGTATGTAGTGTCCCCCAAATGCAAGCTATATGCCACGATGCAACATTTCGTTCGATGAAAACTAGCTAAATGAGAGTTGGAGAGCTTATACAAACGAAATGAACGAATAAAACAAGAATGTCTCTAATGTAACTAATGCAATTGCACACTTTTCATTCAAACACTAATCACTAGTAATATGGAAAAGATCACAATTGCACTAATTAAAAAAACAAAAGAGATTATTTTTTTTGATTTTCACAATGTTTAATGGCTAATGTGCACCGAAACAAAAGGAACAATTCGAGAAATGATAACCAAGAGAGCGAAGCAAACAACATTCACTCAACCAAGCAAGCAACCAAATTTCCAAATCGACCCAAAGTCTCTCAAATCGAAGAAAAGACTCGAAAACGCCCAATGGACCGTGTGATCTAGGTCCAAAGCAAGGGCAAACACCCAATGAAAGAATGAACAATCAATTAAAAGACGCAAAACAATCAAAGACCGGCGAAGAGAGCGTGGGAGAATCAATCAACAAGTTGATGTGACAATCAAGACACCAAAACTCCCAAGGAGGGCTCGATTCACTATGCCACTAGATGCCCTAGGGCTCAAAATCGTGAAATCGATAGACAAGAGGCAAACAACCAAAGGATAGCGGTACGGAATTTACCACAAGACTCAACACACCGCACAATCGTAAGTCAAGAAGAAAAGTACCGGTCGAGCTCGAAAGCCAAAAAATGAAGAACTAAAAAGTTTGCTTGTGGGTGGCGCAATCGTGGCCTTGAACCAGCGCCGCAGGCCGAGTGGCGCGACACGTACAAATGCAACACGCGCCAAGTGGCGCACCGACGGTTAAAACCCGCGCGCCGAGTTCTTCAATAAAAATTGAAAAACAAGCTATCTTAAAAGTGGACCAATACAAGCTACAAACCAAGAGGCTAAAATAATGGAAAAGAATCCAACCCGAAGGTTCATCAAGCAAGGAGAAACAATCAAAGCGAACCAATCATAAATGGGACAAGGAAAAACCCACGATCCCCGGGAGTCGCGATTGCAGGCGATCCCTACCAGCCTGCCAGGGGTCTAGCAACAAACAAACAATGCTATGACGCAAGCTCCTAGTTACGAATGAAAGACTTGGGATAAGAGCCTACCCGGATTCCAACGCTAGATCCGAAGAAGAAGATGTCCCCGTCCTTCCACCGTATCACAACTCTTCCACGTACTCGTGAGCACACCGCACACAAGAAACGAACAGATACATGCATAGGAACCAAGATACGTAACTAAACACTGAAGCCGGGAAAGAGGCTACCGCATTAACATGATAGAAAAAGGAGTGAGTCCATAATCATAGTCATCTATTAAAGTGATAAACGAATAGAAGTTACAACCAAGTTCGACGTCGTTAGCCTTTCCTTCGAACGGTTCGAAGGTTCACGTTCGCAAAGCTCGCCAAGGAAAGGAGAAACCTCTCCGTAGTCTCGTAACAATGGTCTCCTCGCTTAATGGGCCTTGGCGAAAGAAGGGATTTCAGACAAAGACAAAGGCACTCTTTCCGGGAATAGGGAGATGCAAGCCGCACTTCAAGACTAGCTTGCTGCGGATCCGAGCAAGCTTTTATGATGGGGAAGGAGGAGTTGGGATCTCATTATTATGGGATTGGCCCTATCAACAAGGAAGGTTCCATAGAAGGTGGCAAACCATTTCCCTTCCATAACTCTCACCAAACCTCCCAACTCAAGATAGGCAATGGTTTGTATTTGTTTTAACTCAACTTCCGCCATCCATATTTAAAAACAATGCAAATGGGTGGCATGATTGTCGCTCTATGACAGAGCGCCAAGTGGCGCGACCTCTTTACGATTGATTGGCGCCGAGCAAGAACTCATCTACCCGCGCCAATGCAAAAAGAGCCGGCGCTCACGGATTTTGCAAGGAGATGTCTCAAGGGGAAATGAAGTCTATACCGTAGGATGCATCGATGATGTTTTCAAGGCATGACAGTGTTCACAGGTCACATAATGGGTCCTCCATTGTGCGGGATGGGGAATGGTAAGGACGGTGACAAATTACTGTGTAACAATGTCAAAAGCATGATTTTATTATTTTTTATATTAATAAATTTTTTCCCATTCAGGGATTATAAAACATAACTAATTTTGTATACTATTGCATGTGTTTATAACATTGTAGTGTCAGTATCCTTTGTTCATGCATGAGTGTGTGAAACATGACTTCCCCTAATACCTAAGACATGCCATATCTAAATTATCTGCATTTTTATGTTGGATCATGTCAAAGGAGATTCATGTGGCTAACATTCCAAGACCTAGGACATGCCATATCTAAATTATTTGCATTTGAGAAGGAACTGCCGACGCGTTTCATGGACTTGCAGTTTCATCTTCTAATCCACCTAGTAGATGAGGTTGAATTAGTTGGGGTGGTTTCTTGTCTTTGGATGTTCTTCTTAGAGAGGTACATGAAGAAGTTGAAAGGTTTTGTTCGACAAAGGGCAAAACCCGAGGGGTATATGGCAGAGGGGTACATATCATATGAGTATTTATATTATGCTAGTGATTACATCAAGAAGATCGACAACAGACCAGGGGCAGTGATTTGGGATGATGAAAGGGATGAAGACAAAAGAGAAGGGGAGCTGCTCCAAACGAATGGAAAAAGGCACTTGATAAATAATAAGCGACTTATAATTTTTCAAATTTACACAAAGTAAATATTCATGTTGAACTTCGATATAATGTATATTTTGATCTCATATGTACTATATGTCGGTTTAATTTCATCAACAAATGTAGAAATTGAAGCAATCAATAAATTCATTCTTTACAATTATGAAGTGACACAATTATGGGTCACATTGTACGAACAAAAGAGGATGAAATGGGATAGTGACAGGAAATAATTCATATGGTTGAATGGTAGAAGTGTTCCTTATCCTGGTCCTTTAAAAGAAAATATGCCAATTATATGCCCCAATAGTTGGGTTGCTGAAGAGGATGCGTTAAACATAGGGATTGGGTGCACCCACTCAGTGATAATCTATTTTATGTACATTTTAAACTTAATAATGCACCTTTGAAATGTAACATCTATATTTCATATCTTAACAGTTGGGTTATTATAAGACACATGACACTATGATCTTTTAAATTTTTTATTGGTGGATTTGTTCCCATTTATGTGGGCATATGGACACCATTTTCACACAGAAAATGCTGATGATGGACACATGACACAATACTGTGAAGTGGAAGTCGAGTTTGATCAATCTAGTCAAGTTTGCCACCAGATCAAAACCTAGTACAAGGGACGTTAGGTTACGTTGGAAAGATAGATGAGATCATTGAAGCAGATTTCTCTTCTTTCCAATGTGTTATTTTTAGGTGCAAGTAGTGGGACACCTTTGATCAAAATAATGTAAAGGAATATCACTATAGTAGGCTTATATGGATCAACTCTAGAAAGGTGTGGGATGAAGCTAAGGATCCCTATGTTTTCCCCAAACACTGCAACCAGGTGTTTTTTTATCCAGATGTGTTGGATAGGGATTCTTGGTTCGTATTGAGACATGACCCTAGATCAAAACATATTTTTGAGAACAATAGTGTTATCATGCCAAGCGAGCGGGAAGATAATGAGGGTGATCAAGAGAACCGAGAGTGATATGGTACATGTGTTATTTCATCATTTATACTTCTTAAGGTGTTTTTTATAAATAAGAGGACTTAACCTTATAATTAAGACTCTTTTTTTCGAAACATTATAATATGTATTTTGAATTAATTGGTTTGCATTGTGTTAATGTTAAAATCATTTCACTTGATAATTTGCAATTATGTTGATCTCGAAAACAATGGCGCACTTTATCAAGTTTTTTTATTTATAATGTCAATTCCTAAAATAATACAACTACTTGATTACTTTAAATGTGTGTGAATGATATCTTCAAAATGTACAATATTATTTTTGGAATGTAAGATCATAATAAAATAATGAGAATTCTAGACATGAATTTATTTGCATTATTTTCTAAAATTTATTATGTTACAAAAATTCATATTATTCTAGATTTATTATTTTACATTTATTTATATTCATACAAATTCACAATTATGGTAATTTAATAATATTTACGGTATAAATTTTAGTTATAGTAGTTATGGTTCAAAATTGACAATTAATTTACAATTTTAGAATTTTAGAATTTTTTTTTTTTTTTAATAAAATTGAATGATGACAATACATAAAATTACAATTATAATTTTACAATTACAATTACAATTACAATTTTACAAATATTTTACATACAATTAAAATTACAATTTTGCAATTTTACATACTATCACAATTAGAATCATTTGAAAATACAATTACAATTTTACAAATATTTTACATACAATTAGAATTAGAATTAGAATTAGAATTTGAATTTGAATTACAATTACAATTTTACATACAATTACAATTTCACAATACAATTATGTACAATTACAATTACAATTTTACAAATATTTTGCATGCAATTAAAATTACAATTACAATTACAATTTTACAATTCTACATACAATTAAAATTAAAATTTCAACTAAAATCACGACATAATATTTAATAAATATCATGATTTAATATTAAAAATCAACATCATGATTATGATAACCATCATACAAACATCATATTTGACTAAAATACACATTGAAATTCGCTAACATCATCTAATCATCGTGATCATGATCATCTTACAAAATACAAGCATTGTATAACATCATCACAACACAAACATCAAATATACATCTCATGTCAAATAATTTCTATCACATACACATCTATCTACAAGCACATTAAATGAACATATCTAACATGGCCTAACAATATACACATCATGATGAACACCAACATGTAAATTAAGTACATCAACATGAGCATAAAATACATGGACTATATATATAATGTCAAAAATATCATAATTTGTAATATAAGCGCATATATGAACACAATATACGAGTGGTACATCAATACTGAGCTAGTCGAGGCCTACTCGGTCGGTAAGTGCCGGCCTTATGCTCAGATAGATGACATGCCTGCTCAGACGATGCCTTCTGATTATGGATGGATGTTGGCTGCTCATCATGATATCAGATGCGAAGTAAGGAGGAGGAGGTGGAGTACTATAATGATGATCACTCCCCTCATGATCATGATCATCAGATGAGGCATTTCTCTGTCGTGCATCTCCATGATGCCTACCCCTCCTAGCACGCGTCAGTGCTCTGGAAGCTCCAACGATATGATGCATGAGGATCAACATATCATAGGGCATGGCTCTCCAGATTTGTGTGAGCCTACGATCATCCTGGATCATTATGATCGTAGCTAGGTAGACTCCCTCATCAACTAAGAGTCGACAGAGTTGGTCAACCAACTCCATCTGGAATCGGGTGTCTGGCCTCTGTCTCACCCCTGCAGGTATCTTTACCCGATCAGGATCAGGTATGTCACCCTTATCCTCCACCTCTTCCATATCCTCATCAACATCTACACCTATATCATTCGGTGCGGGTGTAATCATGTCCCCAACGAATGTCCCAATATCTAAAAAGTATATACTACACCAAAAAAATTATACATTTTCATTAAAATTTTTAATAAAACAAGTTAAAGAATGTGTTAGAATAACTTTGATAATTCTAATTAATTAATTAAGACAATAAAATGAAACTGTATTTATTTAAAGAAAACATTAATATTACCTCTCGCATCTGGCGGCTCATCCTGCGTGAAGAGTATTTTGGTACACCTTGGGAAATCCAAACCAGCGCACAAACATGGCACCAGAATGAATGAGTGATCATCAACACTAGATAACAACTCCAATGCATTAGGAGATATCCTAGTGGGAAAGTTAGACTGACCCCTCTTGGGCATCATCTGGGCCAACATCTACATACGTACATGTAGCATTGGCCTACCAGGTCAGTGAAAAAAGTAGGCCTCGTCTTTGGAAGCCTCTCAAAAAATAAACAAAATAAATCTGAAGAAAAAGGGAAGGTCAACCTCCCATGTGCCTGAGAACAACATCTATATAATTTTGTACAAAATTTCGGCAAAAACATTGCAGACTATCTCACAAGTCATGGCACCTAGAATAAAGAATCAACATAAAATAAAAGCAAGCAACTAATGTGTTGTTTTTCACTGGTATAGTGTGAAATGGTCGTCATTAGTAGTGAGAGGCACCTCACCTCCTCATCACCAAACGAATCAATACGTAACTGACCACTAGGCACCTAAAAATCTGTAGGAGAAACTATATCATTCCTAATGTATCTCTAGGAGTACGCTAATTGACTATCTGTTGCAAAGCTGATAGGGACATCTGCGAACTGGGGAAAATACTACCCTCTCCTAGATAGGCTAGTAATAAAATATATTTCCTCCTTAGTGGGCATGAACCACTCGTTAGGACTGACCCGGAAAGCCTATCGGTGGGCATCCTACCTAAAGATCAGTTGTCCCAATAACCCACTATCACCCTTCAAGGATGTAGCCTCCTCATAGAACTTGAGGAGGCCTACCTCCCTTAGGAGCAACTGGATGGCTACCATAATACGAGGAGGGTACATAATTCTCTCCCTCTCTCATGCCTCCCACAGGTGAATCGCATTATACTGGTCCTCCATATGTTCTTGTTGTTCCCTTTGTTCTGTCCATTGACATCGCTGAATGATCCATATATTAAATACAATTTTTTTATTAAATGAGAAATATATATATAAACAAAAATAGTCAGTGTGCCCAAAAAAACAGTCACGCACTGGTACCGGTGTGTACATTTTTATCGCGCACCATGCTTAGTGGACATGGAAATTGTTCACGCACTGCAAAAGGTGGAAATATTTTTTGCGATGCATTGAAGAAACTATACATCCCAGGGCGGATAGTTTGGTCAATGCATCGCTCAACAAAAATACATGGTCAATGGTGCGGTCTTGTAAACACATCGCCCAACAAAAATACATGGTAAACGGTGCAGCCTTGAAAAAAAAAATTAGTCGGTGTGCCCAAAAAACAATCGTGAACTGGTACCAGTGCGTATGTTTTTATCGCGCACCACGCTTGGTGGACATGGAAACTATTCATGCACTGCAAAACATGGAAATATTTTCTGCGATGCATTGAAGAAACTATCCGTCCCAGGGCAGATAGTTACATAGTAAACAGTGTGGTCATTTACAAGACCACATCATTGAGCATGTACAACTGTTGGGCGGCACATTGACCTAACTACCGGCCCCGGGGAAGTTACTTTGGTCAACGTGCCACCCAACAACTGTACATGGTCAATGATGTGGTCTTGGAAACCACCACACTGTTTACTATGTAAAGATGTCAGGTCGGCAGTGTGCTAACCTAACTATTTTCCCCGGGGTGGTTAGTTTGGTCAATGCACCGCCCTCCTGACACTAGTACATAGTCAACGGGGCGATCGTTTGAATGACCACACTGCCATGTTATTTTTTAAATTATTTATGGTGCATGTTTTTTTGGTAGCACATCGGAACCTGGTGTGGTTTCCGTTAACACCATTCGTAGTGTGACCTATAAATTTACAGGCAACACTGTGAACGGTGCGAGCCGAACGGCTTGAGCACATCGTGCAAATTATTTTATTTTATTTTTAAAAAAACGGTTAATTTTATTTTTTTTTCAAAATATAATTCGCTAAAACAATTGGTTATTGAGAAACAAGTATAATACCTATACATTTGCGCGTCGATGAGGAATATTTTCTAAGGAATTGAAGAAACCAAAATTGCCCACAATTTTCGAAAATTCGAACTCCACAAGGTGGGTAATGGACGAAAAAAATCCATGCAATGGGAGCACCGATGGCAGGGTGCCTCATACAAGACAAACACACATCAGTGCTTGAGAGGTCTGGAGCACTGAAGAAGTTAAAATGATGTTTTTCAGCTGGTATTTTTTATTTATTTAACCCTATTTTGGTCTGTGGGTTTTTGAGACACACTGGGCGGTATTACATTAGGGGAATTTTTAGGTTTAAAATGGGCCTCCTAAGAAAAATGTACAACTAAAATAAACTTTATAAGAACCAATAGGATTCAAGATGATGATGTCAACCATGGGGGATCATTCACCATTTTTCGAGTAAAAAAGTAAAAATATTAAAAAATAATAAAATAATAAAACTACTTTTTCAACTCGTATTTTGAACTTATCTCCCTAAGGGTTTACACAAATTTAGATCTGGAATACTCGTTGGATGCAAAATTTAATTCCTCATCCAAGGAGTACCCATGTTGCATACTTTTGTTGGACCCTACTACACGAAAAATGAGAAATACATAAAAAAATGTGATTGCAATCACGTTTTTTATGTATTTCTCATTTTTCATGTAGAAAAGTCCATCAAAATTATGCAACATGGGTACTCCTTGGATGAGGAATTAAATTCTACATCCAATGAGTATTCCCGCTCGAAATTTGAGTAAAACCTCAGGAAGATAAGTTCAAAATATGAGTTGAAAAAGTAGTTTTTTCTTTTTTCACTCTAAAATTTGATGATGTAATCAAATCTTATTTTATTATCTCCACTATTTTTTTAAAATTTCCTTAGGAGTCTCATTTTAGACCTCAAACTTCCCCTAATGATCGATGGCGCACCATAGGTTGTTACTATGTGCTGATTATGGAGACGCACCGAGCCTGTTTATACATAGAGCACCGGTGCGCTATATTACTTAGACGCACCAGGCAAATTTATATGGAGAGCACGGTGTCTCGGTGTGCCAATTTTTAGTACGCACCGGTGTGTTTTGAGTAAAACACATCGGTGTAGTTTATGATGAGAAACACACTACAAAAAAAAAAAAAAATTCAAAAACCTCCACCCACCAACCTCCTCTACAAATGGATATCTGGCCTATTTTTATAATGGGTTCCTTAAAAGAAATCCACTATAGGGTCTTTTCTTTGTACAGGTAAGTTGCGAAAGTCGCACCATTTTCTTGATTTTTTTGTTTTTTTAACCTAAAAGTATGTGATTTATTTATTAATTATATTTATGAATGGTACAGGTTTTATATTGATAAAGAAATTGATGACAGGAGTTCAAGTAACAAAAATACTGATAGCCAATCCATAAAATAAAAAAGGCAAGTTCTTTGTAAATTATTTACAAAAATTATTATTTTTGAACTATATATACGTTTAAATAAAATGTATTATTTTTGAACTATATATAAGTTTAACAAAATGATGAAGCTCGATAAGATTATTTTTGATCTAAGACCAGAAGAGCGTAAAATCTTGATGGAAAAATTGCAAAAGGATGAATCGGGTGAATGAAAAAATACTATTGATCAAATATGAGTTTCTCTTTTGAATTTTCATTAATAATATACTTAAAAATATTAGATAAAATGTTTCAAACAATATATTAATTTAGATATGTTTAATGTTCTGCAGGGATCAACAATGAAGAAAAGAAATGTTGTTCTAAGAAAAGAAAAAAAATAGAACATGCAAATGAAAATGAATTTCTCCTTAGCTCATTTGGAGTGGTGTTGGAGGTTAACAAAAGGGGGACAAAATTTTACAAAACTTTGAGGGATCTAGTGGAATGAATGTATAGACGTCATTTCCACTTACAATACAAAAATAAATCCAATGATTCCAAGAACCAAATTTTATTTAAACTATAGTAAGAGTTTCCAAAGAATTGGCCAATGAGACATGTCAGACTTTTAATAAAAAAAACGTACAAAAAAAAAGATTGAAAAAGTAATATTCCTTTAAATGATTTTCTATATATATATATATATATATATATATATATATAACTACAAAGCAATCATTTATAAATATCACTTTTGTTATATTTAGCTTCCATATATAAATATAAATATTAAATAGTTTATTGTCATGTTACATTCATTAGGGGGATTTTGAGGCCTAAAATGGGCCTCCTATGGAAATTATAAAATAATAGTGGAAATAATAAAATAATATTAGATTGCATCATCAAATTTTAGAGGGAAAAAAAAAAACTACTTTTTCAACTCATGTTTTCAACTTATCTTTGTATGGGCTTACACAAATTTCTAGTGGGAACACTCGTTGGATGTAGAATTTGATTCCTAATACAAGGAGTACCCATGTTGCATAATTTTGATGGACCCTGCTACACGAAAAATGAGAAATACATGAAAAATGTGATTGCAATCACATTTTTTCATGTATTTCTCATTTTTCTTTTAGCAAGTTTCATCGAAAGTATGCAACATGGGTACTCCTTGGATGAGCAATTAAATTTTACATCCAACAAGTACTCCCGGTCAAAATTTGAGTAAAGCATTAGGGAGATAAGTTGAAAATATGAGTTGAAAAAACAGTTTTATTATTTTATTATTTTTTAATCATTGTATTTTTTTACTCCAAAAATTTTGAATCATCCCCCATGATTGACATCATCATACTGAATATTATTGGTTCTAATAAAGTTTATTTTGATTGTACATTTCTCTTAGGAGGCCCATTTTTGACCTCAAAATTTCCCTAATGTTCAGGAAGATTATGAAAATCTTAAAGGATGAATGAGCTGATATCAGAAATATGCCAGTAGGAATGTACATAAAGGTGTACAAGGAGATGGTCAAATAAATGGACATAATTGCATCACACAAGGAGCCATCTCAATAACAATGTGTTTCAAATGTAATATGTAATCATTGAATTTTTCGATTAGGTACAATCAATAAATAATTTAGCATTAAATATTAATTTTCAAGCATTTTCTTGCAGAATAGAAAAGAAAATGGAACCCATTCAACACATCAAACATGATGACACGGAAGAAAAGGGTTGATAAATATATTTGTGAGTAATTGTTACTTTGTTATAACAACTTAACTAGATTTCATTTTTGTATATTTTAAGTTGTTTTACAACAATCATCATTGAATTTTTTCAAACATGTGCTAACATACAAAGAAGAACCATTAGAATAATTGATTGACATTGGGTTAAATATGGGTTTTCAATATATGTTGGCATATAAGAAATTAATTGTGGAATTTGTAAGCATCTATCTTTCTTTACTTAGCTCTGCCTATAATTAATAGAACAAAAAAATATTTTATATTAAATCTATGATTTGTTGTGGGGTATAAAAATTGCAGGAAACAAAGTACGGAACTATGCCAACAAATGAATTTTTGAAAGATGGCATGAAATTTGGTTTTGAAAGAATGTGTATAGTTCATGAGTGAATTCTTGCTATGGTACATTGCTTTTCGATTTACATTGATGTATATTATTTAATATTGAAATTTTCATTATTCTCACCAATATATATACATTCATTACACTTTATTTTTATGTTTGTAGATGGAACTTGAAGAAGAAATAAAAAAAAAACACAATGAACAAAATATTCCTCCAAATAACCCAAGTCATGGAAGTAGCTCGAGCAATAACAACAGTTCCAACGAAGAATGATGATCAATATGTTTGGATATCAAAGCAAGGCGTTATATTTTTTTGAAATATTTGTCTGTGAAATCAGATGTTTTGTTTAATATAATGGACATAATGTCCCAATTATAAGAAAAAGGGATACCAATAACTATCCCATTTTGTATGAAAAACAGTGCCTTATTCAAATTTATATGATAAAATACGTTTTAATTTATTCTATTGTGTTCTCCATTGTCACTGTGAAATGTTACACCACTGATTAAATATTATAGTTAAGAGATGCGAAATTTGATGATATGATATAACAAATTCATCCAAACATCACATTAAAATGATCTAATAAAAATTTAGTTGATATGAATATTGTTATAAGATGTGTTGACTTTTGATGAATAATGAATTTTAAAAAATCACAATTATTGCATTGTCATAGGTCGATGTTTCTAAAAAATGGAAAATGAACACCAGTGCGTGTTAGTTAATGCACGCCGATGCATTTGTATGATATTGCGCACTATTGCTTTTCTACGACCTATGGGAACTGCACCAAATACCAATACCAATTATAACACCTGGTGTTCTTTATCAACAACTACCACCTGGGTGGGTGGATAGGCGTTGCATGCATCGATATGTTTTGGCTTTAACACGTCGATGCATTTTTATAACTTAACAAAACAGTTCTTATTAACACCATAATGGATCGAAGTGTTTTTACACCTTAACGACATTGGTTCATGAACCTTCATTGGCTTGATGCGTATTTGTGGGTGACACACACTGGGATGTTGTTAAACACCCTAGGGCTTCCCAATTTTTTTTTCCATCCCAGTGCTTGGTATATTTACAGTACCGATGCGTACAGGTTAAAACACACCGGTGCATTCACACATGATGCACATAAAGATGAGAAAAGCATTTGTAAAAACCTCCAGCCACCAAATTTTTTTTAGTTGTGTTGAAGTCCCGTTAGAAGCTCCATTAAAACCTCTGTTACCAAAAATGGATGTTGTAGCAAATGTTTTTTGGACAATTTTGGCCAATTTTATAACACTAAAAACCTCCTTTATAACCTCCGCTAGAGGGTATTTTCCTTGAAGTGTGTCTTCGGTGTCTCCTTCCCCTGCTTCAGGGGTATGCTAGTTATTATGATGGCACTTCACATTCCCAATGATGGTAAGTTGCAAGAATTCATGTTTTTTTGGCACGTTTAAATTTTGCTTCAATTGTTCTACATCTCGTTTGTATTATTGATTGAGTTGCAATGATATTAAGATTTATATTTATTTTTTGTGTATCATTATTTAGTTATCATTATATCAGTATTTATATTTATTTATTTTATTTTACGATATACATCTTCTTATCATGGCCTGTGTGGTTTATGATAAACCATTAGCAGTTTTTTTTTAAATGTTACCCCAAAAAAATATAGGATTATAATTATATAAATTAACTTTTAATTGAAGATATATTTGCCATACAAACCCAAGAAACTTTAAAAACAAAACCACCCCAATTTATTTGATTTTACGATATACATCTTCTGATCGTGGCATGTGTGGTTTATGATAACCTAGTAGTAGTTTTTTTTTTAATGTTACCCCCAAAAATTATAGGATTATAATTATATAAATAAAGTTTAAATTGATGATATATTTGGCATACAAAACCTAGAAAATTTAAAAGCATTACCACCCCAATAATCGCGTGGTCATTTTTCTTCCCTAATGTTTTATGAATAATTTTAAAAAAATAGGATTATAATTATATAAATTAAGTATAAATTGGTGATAAATTTGGCATATAAACAAGATAAAATTTAAAAACACCACATTACCACCCCATAAATTGTTTTCCTCCCTTTTTTTTTTATAAATAATTTAAAAAAACATAGGATTGTAATTATATAAATTGATTTTGAATTGATGATATAATTGGAATTTGGTTTGTTGGGCAAACCCTTGATATTTTTTTTGGTGCTTTGTAAAAACAAGGTGAAAACTTGGGACAATTTGAGAAAAAGGAAAAAGGAAGGCCCTTCTTGGTGCATTTTGTGAAAAAATGATGATCATTCCGTAGCTCATTTATTTCTTAGGTTTTCATTATTTTTAAACATATCGTAAAAATCCAAGAACTATAATTTGGAAAGGAGTGGCAACAATTATATGGAATCATGGAGAATTTGGTGGAATTCATCAGGAAATGAGGGTCTCAGGAACATCCCTCATGTTATCTATTAGGGAACCTGGATTTCTTGAAATAAATCCACCTTCAAGGATACTACTTATGCTCCTCATCTTATTGCGACAAATATTGGAGTGATTTACCCTCTTTTTCCCTTTAAGGAAGTTGTTCAGGTTCCACGAAACATATAAGAAGAAGAAATTAATCGAAAACTACCTTGGTCATACTTTGATGGCACCTCAAGTAAGGATGCAATCTATGGAGGTGGACCCATATAATATTTTAATTATTACCTCTTCATAAAATCTAAAATTGATTTGGTTAATGGATCAAACAATTTTGCTGTGTTAGGCCTTGGAAAATTATTGTCTCTCTCTACAAGTGTTTGGGGACTATTTATATGTTATCCACTAGTTTAATGAAAGTCAAATATGAAACACCTACTCACTGCTACCTTTTCTTGAATATATTTTATAACTTAAGAAATATTTTAATTCTATTTCATGTTATCAAATACCTATGACTGTTATCTACACTCTTTTAATTCTCTCTACACAGCAGGAAAAAATTAAATCATTGGATGAACATATAGTACTTGGAACTACATGAGATTTGTGCTTTCTACATATTATTTCTATCATTTGAAGAAATATAAACCTTTGTCTCTATATCTCTACCCAAACCCTAATAAGGATCACAGGTTATCACTTCAGTTTGAAATTGGTGGAGGAAATTACAATGTTCCGCTCATATTTTTTTCTATTGGTGTTTGTTCATTTTTTTTTAAGAAAAAAAATAAACAATTAAAAAATTATTATTCATAGATATCTTTTAATAATTCGAAAATATTTTAATGGTTGAGGAATTATGTATGATTTTTGTAACAAATAATCAATGTTATATGCTGAATTAAATACCTGATGACACAATTGCAAATTTCAATGCTCAGAAGTCTCTCTTCCCAGATCCCTAAGATGATCATGCATATGTATATTATTTTTCTTGTCTAAATTTATAAGGAAATTGATTATTAGATTTTGAAACCCCAGAGAACCTTGCCATCTTGATCCATTTGATATTCTTAAAGTTGTAACCATGTTTTCTCCAATGAAAAAACATGCAATATCTAAGAATATATGTTTTTTCCTCTTCATTAAGTGTATCATAACTAAGTTTTAGTCTCCCTTGTATCTCATAAGGAAGTATTTTCTCAAGACTCTATAGTTGGTTTTTCCACTCAGTTTGGTCATCCTTCATGTAAATATGTGCATTGAACACTTTCAAAGATAGAGGCAAACCGTCACAAGTTTTTATGAAAACATATACCATAGATTCAAATCCTAGGAATGGATATAACTGACTGAAGGAATGGGAGTAGAAGAGCTGCAATGTCGATATGTAATTAATATTAATCTATTATAGCTGAAAACTATTTGAATTAGTCAAAATGCATCCAATTGATTCACATTGTCTGCATCATCTAAAATCACTAAAGTGTGAGAATATGAAAGATTCTTTTTTAAAATCTATACACCTTCATAAAAGTTGTTTATTTCCTTGTTTAATCCATTCAAGATCTTGAGAATTTTTCTCTGCAACGAATTTAAAAATCTACGATAGTATTATTTCTTCCTATTGAAGAGCTCTTTTGTGAGTCTTGTCTTTCCTATGCCAACTAACCCTGCAATCCCAACTATGTGAGGTTTCCCCGTATGCTGAAATTTTTTTCAAAATATATGACCTTCTCATCCTTCCCTGTTGGAAGGATATTTTTCCACGTTAAGCTCTTGTCTTTTTATCTCTTTTAATAAACATTCAAAAAACTTTTCCAGAATATCCCCCTTGTCGTTGGTGATTCCTAAGAAAAATAAATAGAGCTAATGAGAAACAAATTGAGACATATGTATATCCATCCACCAAAAAATAATACCATACTGAAAGGAGGCATGGATTTCTACCCATTAGAGGCCTCAAGTTCGAAACTGCATATACCTGCAACATGAGAGATGTCATTTCTTTGTTGTTTAAGAGTGGAAAAATAGTGTCACTTTGTATGTTCATGTTTCATCAAGGCTTAGAATTACAAGCCCTTTTTTCCCTCTATCCATCTTAGTTCAGAGGGTTTCACATTGCAAAATATTGGGATAATGGTAGCACCCATATTTAACATGAATATGATCTCCTCCATAAACCAATGAAATTTTTCATATTGTGGAGAAAAAAAGACAACATGGATGAAATATTATTTAATAACATTTTGTATTTGAGAATCAAAGTAATCACCCTCCTTCAATTCTTTGGGGTCCAAAAGAACTTGGTATCCATATAAAAGAAATCGATGATACAGGTGGTTGGTGAAGTTTTTATTTTTGTCAATAACACAGTGGTTTATATATAGATATATATATATATATATATATATGGGTGATTATTATTCAGATTAATAGTAATGGAGGTGGAGGTAGAGGAAAAGGAAGTGTCAATGTTAAATGTGCGACAATGATAATGACGAGAAGGCGGTGAAACTTCAATTTATATTTTAGCTTGAAACTCAATGGAAGTGAAAGAGAAAATGCACATCACATTCTGCAAGCAAATCATAAGATGCTTTAGGTCATGAGTAAATAGTGAATGGGACAAATTTTCAAACCTGGCTTCACATTATAAGTGTAAAGAAAAGATAGACTAAGAGAGCATAAGAAATATCTTATAAAAGTAGAGTAGAATCCATTACCTACAACAACCCTCGAATAATAATATTATAAGGTTGTGATGCAAATTTAGATTTGGAAATATGGGCATCATATTGTTCATAAATTAATATTATGTTATTTAGCATATCTGGTGTCATCTACTACCTATATTTTTTCAAAATCTATCAAATATTTTCTATTGGAACTTGAAATAACATCTCTAAAGATTAAGAGGAATATATGTTGGAAAGGTTATATAATCTATTAATTTGGAAGAATGTGAGTGATTTCTCTTTATCTTCTAGTTTTGAATAGAATTTTGTTTAGTAATTTTTATCTTCAATGATTTTGTATATGTTACAATTCTCATCGAATAAATTTATGCCTTACGGTGTTCCCTTCGCAGCATCTGGTGCAACTACTAGTAATATACACAAATCAAAGATTGGTATTTATTTTTAAAGTAGTTATGTTCTTTTTACCTTTTAAATTAAAGTAGTTACGTTTACCTTTCTAATTAAATTAATTATTGATAACTAGTGGTATTGCAATAAATATTCTTTACAAATTAAGATTTTTAATTTGGTAAATCTTCATAGTTAAAAATATTATTCTGTTTTTAGTAAATATTCATAGCTAAAAATATTATTCTATTTTTAGTAAATCTTCATAGCTAAAAATCTTATTATATATATTTTTATTGTATATATGTTTAAATTATATTAAATATTTTTATAAATAATAATAATAATAGTAATAAAATTATAACTTAATTAGTTTTTATGCTTTTTTTAATATTAGCAAACGAGATATATAATGAAATAAGTGTTTTAATATTTATTATCACTTAATCTCTATTAACATTTATCAATTATTTAATTAATAATAGTAATATATATTTTTTATTTGTCGGTCAGCAAGCTTTCATTATATTACCAGAAAAAGAGTAGATACAAATACATCTCCAAAGGCTCACCATTGTCATATTGACTAGATTTGTAGATCATGCATCTTGGAGGGCAACAATAACAACCCATGTCAATAATTATTTCTGGATGGCCTACTAGCTGGTACATACATAGGTAAAAACATACAAAATTCCAGATAGTGAGCAACTTCATCAGGGAGGTGGATTAGGCAGAAAGGCAGGTGGGGCGATAAAGAGACCACTTTGTTCATGCATGTGGAAGTCTATATGCTCCACCCTCACCTCTAAGGTGCATAGGTGGTCATTTCCGTCGGTGTTGACACCAGAGACTTTTCACATTCTCTAGGATCTCATTCTAAGTGTGATGAATGCCATTTATCAAGGAAACTGGTTCATTTTGATCCTCATAGCGTTGGTCCCCTAAGATGTTGATGTTTAGCTGAATATTATGATGTTGACCTGCAATTGAGTCCAAGGTGGTGGAAACCTCAAATTGACCCAATGAATGGGATGGAGACATCGCCACACATTCTTCTGAGTCTTGGTTGTCCGAAGAGGCAGAGGCTAAATTACTTACCTGTCCCTGTTGCTACTGCCCAGAAAGATAGGGAGGAGCTCCCCCTAGCACGTCAGACCCCTATGATAGGGCATTATAACCAGATAATTCCAATTGACAAAGAAACCATTGAGCCACCCTTCCGCAACCAAATAGAAAGTGAAACTAAATTTCACACAAGTAATGAAAAAAAATAAAATAAGACCAGAACATGCGTCGACAAGGTGAGAAGCGGGAAAATGCTTTTGAGGCAGGGCACCGAGACTACCCTCTTCCAGACACCAACACCACATGACGACGATGTAGAAAACAGAAGCTGCTGAGAAGATGGGGGAGCCAACAAAGACCAGCACCACATGAGATTTCCTTGCCTAGAGGGAGCCAAGCCTCCAATCTCGACCACTTCAGAGCCTGCCTCAGGCAAAGTGGAACACAATATCAGACACATAAGACAACCCAGGTCAGCGAGAGTTATTGTCGAAAGATTATGTTTCCTTCCAAATTTTGAGGTGGGAGCTCCACCGTCTTAAAAGAGTAGTCTAATGCCAAGAGCACCACCCCTCTTTGCACCAAGGTAGCCAGATCCCACGGGCACACCCGAGCTATATAGCCTTCCCTGCACAAGTTGTGTTGGAAATGGTTTACCTCCCCTTTTACCTCTAGTGAGAGCCAGAGCCTAGAATACCTCCATTCCCAACCATTATGCTCCAAACTCTCCCTCCTCATCGCCCAACGCAATGGAATGTTGCTCGATGTATTCCTCTGCATGTATTTAAGCCTGTCATGAGTGTATATCTCTATCGACTCATGGACATTGATTATACCCATGAAAAATCAATTCTCATGTGGGGAATGTGGAGGCCAATCAGACACCGTACACTGCCACTCTGCCATTTGTAACAACCGTCCTTCACCCCCTCAGGGACTCCTAGGCCTGCATCTATAAGATCCTATAAGGCCTGGAGTTCTCCTTCATCCAAGTCAGCCTTAATTTTGATATCCTTCCATGCAGCCATGAATTCCCCATGTTGGCTTATCGTACACCAGTTGGAAATCTAGTCTACAACCTTGTTTCCTTCTTTCAACACATGCCCTGTGGAGGTGTGATCGAAGGAATGTAGGAGATGCAGAATATAGGTGATTTGGAATTCAAGACACCAAATCTTGGAGAGATTCTGGGGGGTGAACCATTGATGATCCCCTGGGTCATAAATATTACCAATTGTTGGCTTAAGGGGTCCTAGCCTAGGTTTAGAGTATTTGAACCAAAAAAAGCCTCCAACTACTGGCCCTTTTGACAATGCTTTGCTTGCAACACTAGCCCTACTGGCCCTGTATAAGGAGTACCAACAAATGATTATGGCACAATGGGTCGATATAAACAAGTTTGAGGTTTTTTACCATAATTTTGATAATTTCCTGTTAAAGGTTGTCTTCCAACCATAGGATATGAAACAACAAAAGGTTTCCCTAGTAGTGGAGGTGCTTTCCCCCGAGGCGGATTATAGCCACACGTTGGGTTAACTTGAGGATTACCTACACTATCAGAAATCATATTGATATACTGGTCTGATATCAAATCTTGGGAAGTAGAAGTTGATATACCAACTAAAATAGTACAAATTTGAGATGAAGGAGAAGCTCCTGAAAAGGTCCTAGAAAGTGACTAGTATCTGGTAAGCCCTGGTATTGCACCAAGGGTGTTGCAAATCCCATAGGCTTCCCTACTTTACATTATAAACCCAGGGTTGATACAAACTTGGAGGTGATGGTGGTATATACACAACAGATGAATTCTACTCATTTCATCCTCTTCTAAGCTTTACGAAAGGGTGTTATTTCTAGGGTTTCTGGATGAAGACTGTCACACTTTTGAATTTAGGCCTAAGGATACAAATGATTCAAAGCCATGGCGCTATCAAAAAGTACAAAACTACACTATAGAAAGAAAGTATATCTAACTACTCTGGAAATGAAATAAATATACACATTAAGCTATGATAAGCAATGAAATCAAAATAAGCATCTTGCATGAAGTAAATTTTTGAATTGAAATTGCATAAAGGAAAATAACCTTGTGAAACTTTGCTGGGCCAAATGGCTAAACACGCTCTACTCACTCTATGCTCTATCTATCATGATTTTAATCATGCAACTAATCATGACCTAACTATGCTTGTAAATGTGTTGTTTTGTAGGTAGGAGAAGAAAGCACTAAGGTGGCTTATTGAAGGCTTGAACATGTGGGTACAAGGATGAAGGTGTATGGGTGGTTCTGGAAAGTCTAGAGGATGTCGATGGTGGTTTATGGGCTTAAGGAGGGGCCCACTATTGCTGCTTCAAGTGCTACTATAGGTTTTACAAAGTGCTACATAAAAGTCATGAATTGCTACGGGAAACAGTATCAGGGCAATTTGAGGCCAAAAATCGGTGTGAAAATGGTAGGGAAGGTGGAGTGAGGGTGGTTCTAGATGAGTGGAAGGTGGCCCACCCCTTAGCCAAGCTCAGAACCTCTTGGGAGGCTTGTCTTGCAACCCTCGGGTTTGGTCATGGTTTAGGAATGAAAAATATGAAAAAAGGGTTGATGCAATTTTGATGAACAGAGGGATGATGAAGGGTGAGAGATGAAGTTGAAGGTGCTGGTGAAGTTCTCCTTGGTCGTGCTACCTGAACCTACAAGAAAACTACATGTTCATGCAATAAATATGGACAAATTCATGGTAAAGAAAATGGAAAATATGACTTGAATTTGGAAATAAAATCTACTTTAACCTACAAATAGAGATCTAACATAGTATTCTAAGCATATCCATGGAAATACAACAACCTAACATATCCAATCCAAGGAATAATAAACTAAAAATAAATTTTGGCTTGTGGGGATGGTCTACCGTCCTCAAGCTCCAGTGAAAGAGATGAGAGGGGGAGGCTTGAATCACATATTTCTGAATTTATAAGTTATTCTACCAACATGTAAGCAAGCTAAATCTACAGCAAAAGATTAATGGAAGAAAACTAAAAACAGTGAATGAAAATGCAAGCAAACTATCTAAATACTCATAAGAAAAACTAGATAAAATTAAATGAAATTAAAGAATGATTACAAAAGAGAGTTTAAGGAACTTGGATTGGGCCCTAACGCATAAGCCTAGCTCTCTGAAACTAGATCAGTGAAGCACAATATAAATACTCATTTTACTGCAAAAGATAGTCTCATTACATCAATGTGAAAGTCTCAAAAAATTATTACAAGAGAGAAGTGCCTAATGTATTTCTCCAAAGTTCAAATCCTAATGATCTCTTTCTCAACCCTATTTAACCTAAAGGATAACTACCAACAGCTCCCTAGAAAGTAGGTGATGAGTCCAATTGACTGCAAGTGAAGTGTAGCTTTGGTACACTTGATCTTGGGTTTGCTTGGTTGCCTTTGATTTCGAGTTGTTGGAGGGAATCTCGAGGATCCCTTGGCTGCCTTTGGGAGTTAAGGAGGGTGGAAAATCCCCATATAATCTCTTCTCATTGTCTACTCAAAGTCTTAATGGAAAAATCTTCACCAAAAATGACATATCTTCATGATTTTCTTGCATTTAACTCAGGTTAGGTACTCGAAGTATGATAAGCCTAAATCGCCATCTACACTATCATCATAAGACCATAATATAATTAAAATGCAAGAAAAAGAGACTTAATAAGGAAAAAAGGTGACCATTAACCCCTCCAAATGTGCCTAATGATGGAGTTCATTAGTATCTAGGAGGAACTGACAGAGCACCATATAAAAATGATTTTGGAGACCTTGAAAACATGGATGTATCAGTAGGAATACTTCTAGAAATAATTCCTGGCATATTAAATCCAGGGACAAAGTAATAAGGAGTGGGGTAACGCGAAATATCTTGACCTAAAAAGTACAAAGGATTTGGTCGAAAGGAAGAAACAATAAGGTATGAAGAAAGCGTTTGTTCATCGATAAAAATGGAATACTTAGAGTTTCTTCTTCATCGTCTATAGTAATATCTTTGATACTAATGAGACTAGAAGGTAGAATATCGGTAATAATCATTTTTAATTTAGATGAATGTGGCGCGGGAGTAGGGGCTATAACATCTGAAGGAGACTCAAGTTCTGAAAAATCAGACTCGTGTTCATAAATTTTTGGCTCAGTTAGTTGTGTATCTAAAACTTCTCCAGTATGATATTGTGATTTAACAACTTTGATGACTACTAGTTTAGATTGCACCAAGTCTGTTTCAAATTTTTGAGGTTGATTCACTTCAGTTTCAGATTCTATAATGGTAGATGTTTCAAGTTGATTTGAAGTCCCAAATCTTGTTGACTTTGACCTTTTAGCCTTAATTGTTTCTAATTGACTCAGTGTATACTCAGGGGGTTTACCCTGCATTCTCCATGAATTTCTTCGTAAGTTAGCCACAATTAATTTTACTTAAGGATTCAAAAAATATAAAAAAACACACCTAAGGCTTATAAAATTTAAAATAAAACAAATAACACATGCAAAAAAATCTAAGATTCAAACCACACAAACAACATTTTCAAAGTGCAATCACTAGTTGGTGATGGAATCCAATGTCGCATAAATCAAGGTGAAATTATATATAGATAGAGTAGATGGAACGAGTTACCCTGAAAACCTGCTTAATGAAATAATCTGGTGCAAGTAACTCTAACTATGCCATCTCAAGTGAATATTACCCTCCAAAAGTTCCATGTGAGTCTAGTCAATGTCTGTTCCAGGTATAGTAGAGTATTTCCCTCTACCGTTGCCTCAAGAAATATACCTAATATTATTGTCACTAAGGTTACCACATATAAAAATTTAACCTGGGGGAACAGTCGCAAATTGGGCGTACACACAACGGAAAAGTAACAAAGCTCAATCCCATTGAAAATTCCTTAACATGGATAATCTAACGTTTACTTCCAAGTGGCCCCAAGTACCTTTCAAAACCTTTTGTAATGCATTCAAACCACTCAACCATGACCAATGAAGCAGGTACGATTCAATTTACCAGGTACGATATCATATTTTTCTTGACTCCCTTGTAAGAGGAGTGTCCCATAAATTTTTTTTAATAAATGTATTTACTCCCTGCCACAATATTCTACTGTTTTTTTATAGATTTAGAAAGTTAACTCACTCCCCTATTCCAAAGCCCTACAAACTAATCTATGTAGGTGGAAAGAGCCCTAAAAATGAAAAAAATGTAATCATTTTTATTACTGTTGTGTTATTAATTTATTGTTTACTTAGTAGGTGATGGACGTCAAATATTAAATTATAACCTTTTCATTCAATGAAGTCCTAGTTTTTTTTCGAAGAAAAAAATAAGTTCCTTTCTATTAATAAAAATGAAAAGTTACATAGAGTAGATGCATAAAGCATTAAGAATTGTTTTGGGGGACCAGTGTTAATGACACACAAAAATTAGAAAAGCTACCAAAAGATAGAAAAAATTAAAATTACAAATTGCCAGATAAACTAGGCTTTTCTTTTCTACCTTTTTTCTTTCAGAATTTTTGCCAGACCCCAAGTGAAGGAGCATCAGTGACAATTTCCAACTCATTATTACTTGTATAGTCTGGGACTTATTTATCTGTGGCAAAACTTTATAGATACATGAGATCACTTGGTTCCACATATTCCTTAATTGTTGTTCTTTCGCTCTACTTGGATTTCAAGGATCAGAGCAATAGTTGAGATGTTTGGATTCTTTGCATGTTTTTCTGTTCTTCCTCCTTTTCTTATCCCTCCTCTTGAGAGAATTTTTCTTTTTCTATCTCCATATGTTGCTAGGTTTCATCCATTTCTTCATCCTCATCATCTAATGATGGAGGGTCTCAGAATTTCCATCCTTTTTTCTTTTGCGGTCTCCTCTTTGTTATTCTCTTTTCTTGTTTGTAAGTGTTTTGAAAATTCTCTATTTGATGGAAAACCTTGCATCTAAAGGAAATATTTTCAAAATATAACCAATGTATCCACTTGAAGTCTTTGTATGTAAGGTGGATACAATCTGAAAGGCCTTTGCTTAAATCTATCTCCACACAAATATGAGAAAAGGTGAAGATCCATTTTTCCATTCTTTGTCGATCCATTTTTAGGAACCTTCCCAAAGAGTTTCCAATGCATTCTCAGACCTGATGGTGCCAAAAGGGGAGCAGAAGATTATGTAGCCTTACCGAAACTGACATTTTTGTAACCACCATTGAGTTTGCATTAAAACCAACAATCCATGGAGTTACGAATAGACCCGCCCTTCCCCAGAACCATGGTCCATCATTTATAACATAATTGTAATTTTTTGGGTATCAAACTGAACCACAAAAAAATGCTTTGCGCATAGATCAATGCCACAGTCTCTGGTCCATTTGAGGTATATCCACTTGTTTAGATCTTCGGATTTTGGCCAAAAATCATTAAATTTAAAAATAATAGCTTTTTCTTGTAAAGTATTGTAGAAACCATTTCTTATGGTAATTCTATGAACAAATCTAGGCCTTTTTCCATCTTTTCTACAATGTATGGACCAGGGATTGTTAGATTTGTGCTTTTTTTGTCCTGTGTGAAAAATTTCCCTCTTAATGCATCTTTGAAGAAAGCCTGACCCTTGCCTGTCGATGATGATCTAGATGTTGTACTTGCTCTTGGGGAACCACCTTGTAATCTTCAATTCTGAATAACAGGAGAGTTCCTTTTAATACCATAGTCCTTCAATTGAATCTCTTCTTGCAACACTTTCCCCAAAAAAATCAAAATTTGTAATGAGGTAGAGACACCTGCGACATTTTGGGCCTTTTTCTTCAGGTCTGTCACTATAATTGTACCTGGGACCCATAACATTACCTATTTCCCATTTTTTTTTTTGATAAAAACTTGATACATGTCTTTTGGATTTGAGATCAAACCTCTTCCCTCTACACTTGATTATTGGGTCCATAACCCCAAGTTTCTTGATTATTGGGTACATAACCGCAAGTTTCATAAAACGTTACTCTTCTCAACCATTACTCTTTCCATCGAACTATTCCCATCACTACTGGAGGTGACCTACAAAGAAATCACATTATATAGAGGAGAGAAATGCAAAGGATTGTCTCGACAACCTTCTCTGACAAAAAAAAATCCCAATAACAGATCCACATCAGATTAATGACTCCCGCTTTAATGTGTATTTTAATGGGGGCATCGAAAACCTGACAATTTTTCTTCCCAGCTAGGAGCTTCTGCAAAATGAGGATGGCCCAGCCTACATCATAAATCCAAATTCATTCAATTCTATGCAATATTGGATCATTTTATAAAGAATTTGAGGGATCTCAATTCACCCCAAAACCATCTCTGTGCCAACAATCAACTTGAAAATTCCTCTACCCCTTAACTAAAAAACAATGTCTAATACCATTCTTGAGAAACGTATGCTAACACCACACCTCAGTAGAGCCAGATCGAGCTAGAGGTGATGAGATGGAGGTGCCATCCTGCTTCCTACAACTGATGTGGGTTGTTGCAAAGCTGGAAAAAACACAGATAGACATGGTCGTCAGCTCGTTCCCTCTTTGAATTCCCCATATCCAAGATGAAAGTTGAAGGCTTTCTTTTGCGCCCAAAAAAAAACACCTAGAGTCAGATTTGAAGCAAAAGAGAAACCACTCCAAAGAATATGCACAAGAGCCAGTCGCAAGGCCTAGCCCCCCTCTGAATTTTTCACTCCACATACATCCTTCTTCTTCCATAGTCCAAGGACCAACTCCACACTTAGCACCACAGGTTACAAAATATAATGTCCAAAATGAAAAACAAATCTACATACAAGGGGACATCAGATGATTTTTCAGACCGCGGCACATCCACGGAGGAGCAAAGCAGACCCTGTAACATGAAAGTGCAAGATGGAAGTGCAACCAACGGAGAAATCCTTAATTCCATTTGCCCATTTTTTCTCAAAAAAAAATCCAACTAACTTTTAATGTCATTCCTTGTTTCTAGTACTTCTTTCCATATTGACTCCTTCAAATCCTCACTCAATGAAGTCCTAGTTATGGGTGAGTAAGAGTCTTTTTAATTTTCAAATGAGATGTAAAAAATCATATTTCATTAACATTCTTTTCCATAAAATTCCAATTTCACTTTGAAACAATTCAATTGCAGAAATTAAATCAAAATTCCAGTTCACTTAACAAGTCAAATAACCATAAAAATGTCCTTTTACAAGCAATCACTCATAATTCTAAAAAATGCACAGAGAAATCAATTAAACTCTAAAATCAATTTTTACTATTGAATTTCATTAACTTAATTATGTTTAAAGTGCATTTATGAACAACTTCAATACTGAGAAATAAATCATTTTTGTTTTATATTCAACAAAAGAGGCAATTTGTCACAAAACACTAAAAGTTTGAGAAACCAGAGCTTCACTAATCTAGAAGAGATTTCACAAATACGAAAATTATTCACTAAATCGGGTACATCTGTAAGAAAAAATATAGGAATAAAACAATTTAATAATAACCAATCTCTTTTTGATCAATTAGCAAGAAACCAGTCAAAACCCTACCCTAATTTGTGAAACTGAGAAATTTCTCAAAAATATTGCTTAATGACACTCAAACAAACTCAAACTGATTAATTAGAGGTCAATACAAGTGTAAAAATTCTTTCAAAAACTAAAATTTAGACTTTGATTAGAGGAAAATCTATTTTTTCAAAAATTCCCAGCATGTGTGTAGGTGAATAGTTCAGTTCAATGCGCATGTGAGATGTTGCTAAAGAAAAACAACACAGATCCGCACTATGTTGTTGAACAAAAACTACGCAAGATGAGAAAATTAAAGAAAAAATAAAAAAACCAGGAAAACAAATCACAAAATCTAAAGGATACCTACTTGACAAGACTCAGATCATGCTATCAAAAAATATCGAAAATCAAAACAAGGAAAAGGAAGAGAACATAAATGTTCCCCAAAAAAGTTTCTAATTTTTTATGTTTAGAATAATCCCTCTCGTGGACAAGAGTGATCTCCCTAAATTTGTAGCAAAATCTAGTAACAAGAAGACACTCAAACTACTCTTTCCATGAATCTATCTTGCTTGAATCATAAAGCTAAAATGAGAGGAAATGAGATCCATACCTTATTGCAAAATTCTTGATGAAGATCCTTGTTATGCCTCGATGTAGCTATTCAATTCTTGAAACAAACCTGCAAACATAGAAACCAAATGATCAAAGGCATGTGCAACATAGATAATTCAAAGATTCAAACTAATGATCAAGGAGATTAGTAACCAACATAATTTAAATGGATAAGCTAACAATAACACAAATCATTCACAGATCCACGTTTGTGGATACTATAATTTTATCTTTCCCCATTTCTCCTTCCTCTTCCCTCCTTAGAAGCATGTTAGCGCTCCTACTACTTTGACCCACTTGATTTCCCTTTATTTTGGCATACGTTCACTAGGTACTATGCATATACACAAGCCTCATCCACACATCTAGTTTTGAAAAAACATCACTTGCTTCCTTAGATGGCTATGTAGAACCTCAGATACTAAGGGAGTACATATGGGTTATTTTGGGAGATACTGATCATTATGACCATATTTCTAAACTCTGTGTTGCACTCCCACACACTTTGGCCCTGCTTCTTCTTGAAGTAATTCCACTAGTCCTCTAAATACTTGATAGGGTAAAACTTTGATTTTATGAGTGTTTTCAAATTATCCCCCTTATTCATAGGAGGATCCCTCCAACCTCAAGGTCTCCATATGGATTTCCCACCAAGTTCAGAAATAACCCTTTAATTTCAACTGATAAAACAAAATCTTATGTTTTTCCTCTATATAATGAACACTAAAATAAACTCCCTATTGATGAAACCAATGCTTTGTCTTTAGAGAATAAATATCACCTTGATATGGCTTGTAGTTTACCTTTTCTTCCTTTTTTAATAGGGACTATGAATGGTTCCTAACCCTCGAACTGGGTTGATGTTTTTCAAGTTATTTCTTCGAATCCTTTATTTCTTTCAGATATCTTGATCTCCCCTTTGATCGTACTCTATGCCGTACTCTATGCTAAAAACCCCATCTTATCCAAATAGCCTAATATTGTTCGTTAGGGTCTTCGTGATGAGGCTCACATTAGGTTTAATATCTATAGCTTGTGCTTCTTTCTGTGCAAACCTCTCCTCTTTAGGATCATGAGGGTTACTCACAAATTCCTCATCCATGACTGGGGTTTTGTGACTTTTGTCTTAACCGGTCTAGATCACTCGCAACTCCTCACAATATACCAGAATAAACCTACTACAATGCCAATATGATCCACAAAATGTTGTGGATATTCATTTAGATAGTTTATCACAACATATATGATAAAATTTTACTTAAAAAATATAAAATCTATACTATGCAATATATATATATATATATATTTTTTTTGACTTTATTAATTTACAATTTCATGCATGTAATATATAAAGTGTAGAAAATACAGAACATACAAAATTAAATTTGTTCACAACCATAAGAACATAAGATATACCTCGGGAAACCATTTCAAGAGAAAAACCAACTGGAAGGCGAGGCTACTTTGATCTCTTTCTTTGGACGGAAAATGGATGTAAGTACAAAGAACTAAGCCCCATTACCTGTGGGTTGCTACAATGCAAAAAAATCCCTCATTTTCCTCTCTCCTTTCCATGCTCAGCTACTCTACTAATATATGGAACAAAAATGCACTCGAATAAAATGGAACCCCTTTTCCTCCTAGTGGCCCGATTAAAACAAAGCCTGATAGCCTACTAGTGGTTAAGTTTGACTCCCTCAGGTCTTAAATAAAGTTACAATATGGAATCTTCTAGATTTTTATTCATTAAGATCACCTAGATGACCCTTCTCCATGAATAATGGGGTTGAAATTGCAAACTCTTCAATTATGGTGATAAAAAAAGGAATGTCAAATTTTAAGTGGCATAACTTTTGCATAATGGATTTTCCAATTGAGGCAATTCTTGCACCATTAGAAACATATTTTGGTGTGGAATAGAAAATAAATTGTATAAAACATAAGAGGTATCATTTTACCTCAAAAAAATTCCATTTTATGCCTCAAAATGGTCCCATAATGTTTTATACCCCATTGTATCCATTTCTTGTAGACAATTTATGGCTAGGAAACTATGCCAAGACAACAACCAACCTACTTTAGGCTCAAGCTAGCCATTGAACTAGAGGGGGATCGCTCAAATTTTATAAGTCTTACTTACTCTTAATTTTCACTAAACAATAGCCTATTAAGAACAATGGCCAAATTTATATGTGGGGTTTGTTAATAGGTGGTTGCTTATGGCTTAAATTTATGGCTTTAAGGAAAAGTCCTATTTCTCAAAAATTTAACCAAAGTGCCAACATTCAACCATGATATAATAATATCAGCTTGAAGTATGAGGATGGAATATTTAAGAAGATATTAGACAACATATATACTCATAATATTGAACCCAACAGTTATAAAACAAGAAATAAATATATGAAACTGAATGATAAACTGAAAGATAAACACACATAGGTAAATACACAAATATATGTGGTAAAACCTTGACAAGGTGTCAAGGGAACCTCCATGGGGCAAGGGATTGGAAACTCTATCAATCAAGAATGATTCTCCTCTACTTAAAAGCCTCTCGGGCCATCCAATTTAACCTGGGCTATTTCATTATTCTAACTTCATTTCATTATACAACCAACTAACAAGTAATAAGTAAATTTTCCCAGAATTACTTTATTTACATTTGTTGTCATATTTTAACAAAATCCACCTTGACAACAATTTTCCTAATCCCTTGCCCATGCCCATTATTTTTTGCAAGCCAAGAGAAGCGAGACACCATCTCAACTTCTCTACTGTAACTGCCTTTGTGAATATATCTGGATGATTTTCCTGTGTGCGGACCTTCTTGAGAACTACTTCGCCGCCTTTGATTACATGTCTCACAAAGTGATACCTTACATCGATGTGCTTGGTATTACAATGATAAGTTGGATTTGTAGCCAAATGAATAGCACTCTGACTATGACAGAATACATTCACTTTCTCCTGCGTCCTTCCAATCTCATCAAGCAAACCTTTTAACCATATTGCCTCTTTACAGGCATCTGAAGCAACTATATATTCTGCTTCAGTAGTGGACAAAGCAACTGTCTCTTGAAGCTTTGACATCTAGCTGATTTCTCCACCTGCAAGAGTAAAAACATAACCTGTAGTAGAACTCCTTTTGTCCAAATCATCTGCATAATCAGCATCCACATATCTGCAGACTGAACCGTCATGACCATCAAAACTGATGCAATGGTCACTTGTGCCTCTCAAATACCGAAGCACCCATTTCACTACTCGCCAATGTTCTTCTCCTGGATTTTCCATGAACCTGCAGACAACTACAACTACATGTGAAATGTCAGGTCTTGTAGATACCATCACATATATTAAGTTGCCTACAACATTTGCATATGGTACACGAGACATATATTTCTTTTCTTCATTAGTTCTAGGACATAAATCCGAAAAAAGCTTAAAATGGGAATCTAATGGAACATTAACAGGTTTCACATTGTTCATACCAAACTTTTCAAGTACCTTCTCCACATACTTCTATTGTGATAACCAAAGCTTACCATTCTTCCTGTCTCTATGTATCTCCATGCCTAAGATATGTTTTTCCGCTACAAGATCCTTCATATCAAACGTCCTAGAGAGCTGAGCCTTTAACTTGTTGATTTCTTGCATGATTTTTCTTGCAATAAGCATATTGTCAACATACAACACGGAGATAATGAATATGCCATTGAAATTTTTGAAGTATACACAATGATCATACTCACTTCTAATAAAATTCTGGCTCACCATGAAGGAGTCAAACTTCTTGTACCATTGCCTGGGCGACTGCCTCAGGCCATACAATGATTTCCTAAGCTTGCAAAATAATCTTCTGTTGTTACATTGTACAAAAACTTCTAGATAGTCCATATATATCTCTTCATCCAAATCACCATGAATAAAGGTTTTTTTAACATATAACTATTCTAACTCAAGGTCAAGTAAAGCAGTTAGTGCTAACACAGTACGAATAGAGACAAGTTTAACTACTAGTGAAAAAATCTCACGAAAATAAATACCTTCAACCTGAGAATACCCTTTTGCAACCAGTCTCGCCTATACCTCTCGATACTTCCATCAACTTTTCTTTTCAACTTGAAGACCCATTTGCACCCAACAACACTTCTCCCTTCGGGAAGTTCTACAAGATCCCCCGTTTTTTTCTTGGCTAAGGAATCCATTTCTTCTTCCATAGCCTTTTTCCATATCTCGCTATCTGCATCATCTACTACTTCCTGATAACAAGAAGGTTCCCCATCTTAAGTAATCAATGCAAAAGATGAAGCAGAATCTTCATACCTTCTAGGTGTTTTTCTTTCCCTTGTAGACCTTCTTAGAGTGACTGGTTGCTAAATTGGTTCTAGAATATCTCCAGTTTCCTTTGCTTCTTCACCTTTTTCATCAGAAGTCTCTCCTTCCTTTCGACGTTCTGGAAAAGGTTTAGTCTCCAATTGAATTTTTTGATTTGGCGATACCTGTTCCTATTCATATTTTCCAACATCTGATTTTAGAAGAGAAGATTCATTAAATGTTACATCTATACTAATGACTATCTTCCGTGAAGAAGGATCCCACAACCTATATCCTTTCACTGCATAAACATACCCAACAAAGAAACAACATTTCGATTTTGGATCTAACTTTGAACGATGATTTCTAGGAATAAGAGCACAGGCATCACAACCAAAAATCTTCAAATAAGAATAATCACAAGACTGACCCGTTCAAAATTTTTCGGGAATTTTACAGTTTATGGCAACTGAAGGTGATCTGTTAACTAAGTAACAAGTAGTAGACACTGCTTCTGCCCACAACTCCTTTGGCAAGTTAGCATTGGTGATCATGCTTCTGGCTCTTTCCATAAGAGTCCAATTCATCTATTCAGCAACGCCATTTTGCTAACGAGTATAAACAGTAGTTTTATGTCTAACAATCCCTTCATCCTTACAGAATCGTTCAAATTCTAAAGAAGTAAATTCATCGCCATTGTCAGTTCTTAAACATTTAATTGATTTTCCTGTTTTCTTTTCCACCATTGCTTTAAATTGTTTAAAAACATTAAATACATTAGCTTTCTTTTTCAACATATAGACCCAAAATTTCCAGGAGAAATCATCAATAAATGTTAAGAAATATAATGCACCCCCATAAGACACAGTAGGAGATGGTCCCCACAGATCAGAATGAATGTAGTCTAAAATTTGTTTACTATTATGATTTCCAATCTTGAACCTTTGTTTACATTGTTTTCCAAACACACAATGTTTACAAAAATACAACTTCAAGGATTTCAAATCAGGAAGAAACTTGCGGTTCATCAGTACTTGAATACCTTTCTCACTCATGTGACCCAACCGTTGATGCCATAGGCGAGAACCTTCTTCTACTTTTTCTGATACGATCGCTGCTTCACTAACTTTAGTGCTTCCTTTGAGTTTGTACAGATTTTCGACCTTTTCAGCCTTCATAACTACCAAGGATCCTTTTGAGACTTTCAACACTCCATTTTGAATTGTAAATTTATACCCATTTGAATTCAAAACTCCCAAGGAAATCAAGTTTTTCTTTAGTTCAGGTACATGCCTAACATCATATAATGTTTTAACAGTATCATCATACATTTTAATTTTTACATTATCCATCCCAATAGTCTGACAAGATGCATTATTCCCCATGAATACAAAACTACCATTTACAGCTTCATATGAAGTAAACCAACTTTAGTGTAGACTCATGTGATGAGAAGCACCAGAGTCTAATAGCCAATTTTCAGCATCTTGAGAGATATTACAAACAGGGAGAGCTTCAATAGTTAAAACTTCATCAATCATACCTGAATCAACCTTGTTAGAGTCGGTCCTTACAGCCCTCCGTCAGAGATCATTTCACTTTTTGCATATCATTTTTAGGTGTCTCGCTCCCTTCACTTCGTTGTATTTCACTAGGGGCATGCCATTGACTGACGAGAGGGTTTGGTCTTCTTGTATTCCCTCATGCTTGTACCTGCCGGGCTAATTAAAACTCCTCAAAAGTCATCAAAGTTCAGTTCACGTCATTCATGGTCATAAATGATCATTTTCGTCAACAAGAGTCTTTTAGTTTTAGAGTCTAGGGTTCAGTATTTTGATATATTTAATAAATGCCCGCAGGCCATGAGGATGGTTTTCGAAAGGTTCTTAATTCAAATTTTCATCATCAAACACATCTAAGGACATTTCTTGTTCAAAACTCTGTTTTGAACAAGAAATTGTCAAATTCATTTTTTGTAACAATCATGTATTCTTTTTTCACCATAAAAAATTTCAATGCAGCCTCTGGTCTTTGCCGAAGTCCAAACGCCAACATCCCTGCAAAAATCAACAAATTTCATCAGTCCAGACTCAGAAAATCAATGAAAAAGCCAAAAGACAGAAGTTCAATGAAAGGATAAAGTGCCAAATGAAAAACATTACAAAGTGGGTTTTTGAAAAACTAAAAATTAAACCCATCTCTTGCAAGATATTTTCAAAGGCTATTTGAACCCATTTGTATCAAGTTTCATTCATAAATCTTCACAGCAAAGTTGAAAAATGAGTTGGAAGAGCAAACTGACAGTTGAAAGGCCATGACTGTGTTGGAAGTTAGGGCGCGGCGCATACAAAGGAGCCCGCGACGCATAGAATGCGCGCGGCGCACTGGTAAAGCTTTTACAGTGCATTTTTGCATGGGCGTGGCGGACCAAACCAGCGCGGCACACTGGGAGTGCACGCGGCGCATAGAGCTCTAAGGCCGGAAAATTACCCTCCTTCACCAAAACTCGTTTCAAATCGGCTCTTTCGCCTCCAAGTAAGTTTTTCAAAGCCTATATGATGATTTTGGGCTATGGTGCTATGGTTTAGAATCAAAGATATTAGTGTTTGGATGGTCCAAAACTTAACCCTATGTCCACTTCGAAATCTGCTCCATAAGGTTTGAGGAGTGATGATTGTCATTTGAAATTGGTGTCAAAACTTGCATTTGCCAAAACACTCTTATGCCATTGTTGTGTATGCTTTTATCACTGCTATCATTATATCAATTTCCTTACTGTTGTGATCACTGTTATTAGACCACAGTCTCATTGTTATACCACTGTTTCACATCCTTCATTCCCTTTTGTTCCCATGTGGTAAAACTCTAAATTTATCACTTGTTACCCCTTCCCTCCATTGACAAAATTTTAAATGCCACAACATTCAAGGATTATGCCTTAGATTTCACTTCCATTTTGTCATTTCACCTATTCCTATTCCCAAAAATACTCCCCTCACTATCACTGTTTTTCTATATCACTTGTAAATTGTCCATATTCCTAAATCCCTCAAACAGTGGTTGTCCTCACACTTGACAGTACTTTCCTCATTGTGGTTTTCCTATAGCACCTTCATACATATGTGACACAGTGGGAATTAGAGCGTACACTGAACTCTTGTTTTCATCATTACCATATCAGCATATATTTCTCAAACATCTTGATTTCAGCGCCATGTCAGAGACAGATTCACCTTATGAGCAGGGGTATGAGCAGGACAGTGATTCATCTACAGAGGTTAATGTGCCAAGGAGGTCTCACAAAAGTGGCAAAAGTGGCAGGTATGTCAGGGAGGAGCCCACTTCTTTGACCCAATTGCAGGCTTGCCCGCTTGCAATGGATTGTTTTCAGCGTCAGTCATGTTTCCATTATTGTGAGATGATTTCCCAAACTCAGCATCATCATGAGTTAGCTCACCTATTTGTCTTAAATTTTCATAACGGTCGTGTAAACCTTGCTGGGGTGGATTTTACTTTGTCACCAGAGACCATTTCAGAGGAAACTGGGATACCCATCATCAGGGAAGAATGGAATAAGCGACAGTAGTTGGATAAAGCCTATTATGAGCCATATATCAGACCTGAATATATGAGGCAGCTGAGCAGGGTATTTCCATTCCGATTTTTGAAGGATGAGTATGCACCATTGATGAAACTCATCATTCATTATTTCAGCTGTGAAGGGCGCTTTTCACGCTTGTATGCATATCACATCCGGCTGTTGATGCACTTCACGAGAGTGTGGTTGATGAGCATTCCATACTTCATGTACTGTAACATAGAGCGGATGACATTTCTTGTACAGAAGAAGACCCCAACACAACAGCATAATAGCATATATCATTACGCGTTGATCAAAATCATGGTGGTACATCAGCTCGCATAGTACGGCATTGCTTGGGAGGAGTTCATCTCCCGTGACTTCTTTGCAGTGCCACAGCCGCCTCCCGAGGTAGTTCATGATGAGGGAGAGCCTTCACACTAGTTTGATATTCCTGAGACTGAGCATATCAGTGCTCCAGTGTATGTGACATATCAGCGAGGCTGCAGAGCCTTATTTGCAGCTACACGACGAGTACTATCTCCATCCAGGGTGGAAGGGGTCTCATTGACTTCACCAGCAGCACGAGTACTATCTCCACATGGTGTGGAAGGGGTCTCACCTTCGACATCAGCACAGGTATAGGTTTGGGACAGAAGCAAGAGGCCTATGCATGATGAGGGCCCTTCAGGAGGCCGAGACACTGATTTTATACTCATCGATGTTGATGCGAACTCTCTTAGCTCAAAGCTCAAAGAAATCATCCAGGAGCAGAAAGCTGAGATTAGTACTTTTATAGAGAATTTGCAGAGAGCACAGTGGGTGATAAAGTACCTGGAGCAGCGAAAAAAATAGCTGGAGGATCAACACACACTTGTAGAGCTGCGGCGAATCCGTGAAGATCGACAATTGGCCCAGAAGAGACCTGGTGACATGACACCAATTGAGCGAGATACCAACCTTATGCATGTTAAAATTCAACTGGAGAAGTTTTTGGAAAAGGCCAATAGAGACAAAGACATGCTTCGTCATATGAAAGGTCATTATTGGGCCCGCATGCACGTTTGCAGAGCAAAAAACGAAGATCTTGAAGAGAAGGTTAAGCAAAGCACTGAAACGGCGAAAGAGGCCCGATCCACTCCGGATTTTGGTTGAGGCTTCATTGGTTGAGCATGAAGCATGATAGGGGATCTTCGCTCCGAATTTCAGCAAATTTGGAGAGTTTTTTGTCATTTTTGAAAATTTTGGTCACAAAACAGGTTTTTCTGCTCTACGCGTCGCGCCACCTGACGTGCGCTTATGATTGGGACACTTTCTGGAGGAAAAATTTGTATTTTTGGATTTTTCATGGTAAATTATGCATGTTTAGGAATGGCTGAAGCATTTCATCAAGTTCTGGATGATCAAAAGGGCCAAAAACACCATGAAAACCACCTTTCTGCCGCCTTTTGCACCAGTAGAAAGTACTTCTGGGAAAATGAAGTTTTGGAGCGGAAAATGAGCTCCAAATTAAAAAATTTCACTTGGGTTTGATAGCCAACATCCAGGGCTTTCCAACGAGCTATCATGAGCTCAATTTGGACTCTGGGAAGAGCCCCCAAAATAGGCTGAAAGTAGCGCGATGCATAGAGCTTTGGAGCATGGCGCATAGAGATTTTTGGCATGTTTTTCACCTTCCAGCTCAGAAATTCGGCCAGTTTGGACTAGTTTCACCTCTTGATGTAATTTTTGGGTTTTCTTGATGTAATTTGATGTAAATTATGTAAACTTGGCACTTATTTACTTGTTCTAGATGATTCATTCACAAAAAAGTGAAAATCAAGTGAATGGATCTGTTTCCTAGCTTATAGAGGCAAGTTGTTTGGCTGCCTAGATTTTAGCTCCTTGTTTAGAATTGGTTCAAACTGCTCCTAGAAGCATGAGCTCGACCCATAGAGGCATGGGAAGGGGTTAGAATCTTATATTTATTGTATTTTCTGAGACACTTTCAGGGTTGGACTCTTGGGAAAATTTTGGCACACTATTGTACATATTTTCTGCATTTTGGCTAAGGAAAGATCAGAGGTTTTGCAGCACCTGTTGGGATTCTTGTGGCTTTCAGTTTTGATGGTGTGTTCTCTCAGTTATTTGTAAGTTCTTTAATGTTTAATGTATGACATTCCCTTCTTTTTCTTCTAAAAACGAATGAATGAGTAAATGAGGTAGAATCCATTGATTCCAGTGCTCTGCCTTTAAATTTGTTTAGTTTTATATGTTTTTGCCAGTTTGGAGAGGATCCTTGTTCTCCCTTTCCCTCTTCAGCTCCTTGTCATTCTGATCCATCCATACACATAACCAAAAAACATCAAGACACTGCCTACCTTGCCCCAATTCGAATTCTGCGAAGATCTGGCCTCATCCCCAAGCCCAAAATTGTTTTTCCCATTTTTCCAAAAAAACCCCAAAAAATTTAAATCAAACCTTCCTATCTATTTACTAGCCTAAAATCAATATCCATTATAAGTCATCTCAGCCCCTTTGAAGACTTTTTGCCGAGATAGACCCGGAGAGAGCTCTCTCCTGTCCTTGTAGGGCTAGCTATGAGGCTGAGCTTGGTTTGATGTTGCCTTGAGTTTTACCTTATTTCAGCCTAAGGTAGATTCGAGTGCTAACATAGTGGCGACCATACTGGGGAAAAATCTCAATGGTTTGCATGTTGGTGTGTTCATTTCATGAGTTATAGACGGAGTCCGAAGTCACGCCAGGTAGCTTTCGAAACGCTTTTGCTATGCATTAGCGGAAGTAGATAAACGCTGCTTCAGTCGATCTTCGGTTTAGCTTGTGAATGCGGCACTTGATTTGAAAATTACCCTAGTACACTTGTTCGTTATAGACTTTTGGATGATTGAGTCTAGAAGTCGATAGGCTGAAAATAATCGGTTGTGTCCTTTGGATTTTTGAATAGATCAATACAATGGCTTCAAAAAGGCATACTAGATCAAATCCTGATCCAAATCCGCCTCCAGTATATGAAAACCCCAACCTAATCCCAAGAATTTTCCGTCGAGAAGCTCCCATCATTCCTTTGTTAAAATCTCACTCATACCCCACTGTTTTTGAATACATTGAAGATATTGAGTTTGACAATCAGTTCGAGTTATCATTATTTGAAACCAAGTCCGAAAGCACTACTAGTTCCACCGTCATCAATCCTGAGTTTATTAAGCATCTAGAAGTTGAACAAGCAAATAGATCTATTGATAGTTATATTCTGAATCTTCAAAACTCCATTGTGGCAACCAACATCCCTGAATTCATTGAATCTGCATCTGAAACTCTTGGGCCATCTGAAATTGCATCCAGTTCACAGATTCCCACCGAACCTCCATTTATCCCTACCATTCCCGTACAGCCTGAGATCTCTGATCAGAAATTAGCAGTAGTTCCCCCTCCATCTCCACCACATACACCTCGTTCATCTACTGCTCCCATTCCACCTGTTTCTCCAAGACATATTATAAATCCGCCGAGAGCCATGGTAGCTCGATTTGCTCCTCTCGCGTTACCCCAACAGTTGAATGATATGCCTGCAGATTATTAGAGCAAGATTCCAATATTTGATGGCACTCCGTAGAGTCTTCTGGCACAACAGCATGTAGATAAGATGACAGACTTTTTCGATCTTCATGCGATCGATGAAGAGAATGTAACCATGAGACTTTTTGTGCAAACTTTCGGAGGGGAGGTAAGAAAATGGTTTAGAGCTTTGCCAGCAAGAAGCATTAATACAATGGCAGAACTTCACCAACAGTTTCTAGATCGTTGGGAAATAAAAAAAGATCCACCTCAGATCAATGCCGAGTATAACAGCATCAAGCGCAATCCTGGTGAGTCCGTTCAAGACTATATTGTCAAATTCAATACAGTTTATAATGCAATTCCAAATGACTTAAGACCATCTAGAAAGTCAGCTCTCCTTAAATTCCCGGATGGTTTCGATCCAGAGATGGCTTATTCATTACGAGACAGAGATCCGCCTACCTTGGAAGATATGCAGAAGATTGCTGTTAGTGTTGAGGCGAATCTAAATGATAAGAGAGCCAGGTTGAAAGCAGAGAAGAGAGTGACCATAAAGGAAGAAGCTTCCACATCTACATCAGAACAACACTTGCTTCGCGAGATGGAAAAAATGTTCAAAAGAATGACGCTTGATAAGACCAAACCACAGATTCGAAATCCCAACTACCGTGGTCAGCAGCAACCACAGTTCAGAATTAAACAGCGTGAACCAAGAGCACAAGAGCCGGCAGCCCAGCAGCAAGTTAAAACACCTCTTCTGCAGAATTTTGTGAGTCAAGATTAAGACGATGACGATGATGTAGTAGGGGAGCAAAACCACTTCTTTACTCCCGATGATCTACCCATTTATATCACTGAAGATGAAGAGTATGCAGAAAGTTCAGCTGCACAGAAAGATGAGGATTTTATTTTAGCAAATGATGTAGCTCTGGAGGAAGAATCAGATGAATACCAAAGAGGGTATATGAATGCTTTTTCCGCTCAGCAGAAGCAATACTCATTAAGAAACAAAGATGTGCCCATAAACCCAATTCAGAAGAGAAAAGAGGCTTCAGCACCGAAGTTAGATTCACCTGTAGCACCGAAGAAAGGAAAAGAGACAATTGATCCCGCAGCTAACAAATCATCATCAGCAGAAAAGTCAAATCAGCCAAGCATAATGAAGGATAAGGCTGAAAGGAAAGAAGTTCCAGTCAAAGAGGTTGAAAGGGTTTCAGCTTTTAGTTTAGAGAATGAAATTTCTAAATTGAAGGTATCTATTCCTTTGACAAAAATTATGAAGAACAGCAGTTATAGAGGTCAAGTCTCCAAAATTCTGAATTTTGATCCAATGTTTGACACGGTGAATATTGAAGATGATCAGCCCGAATTGATATTTGGGCCTACTTTAGATGGTGAGTCCCCTAACAGTGATGTTCCTCCCTTTTATATCAGTTTGAGGTTGCATGAATATGTATTGCATAATGCCATGTTCGATTCTGGTGCTTCGCACAATCTTATGCCAAAAGCGATCATGGAAAAGTTGGGTTTAGACATTACAAGGAAGTACCATGATTTGTACTCATTTGATTCCAGCCGAGTGAGATGTATCGGACTCATCAAAGATTTGGTTGTAAGTTTAGATCAGATTCCTGCGAAGAATGTCTTGATGGACGTGGTTGTGGCAGACATTCCTCCCCGATTTGGGATGCTCCTTTCTAGATATTGGGGAGCAAAGTTGAAAGGTACACTACAGTTAGATTTCTCCTATGCAACAATTCCTGTCTTTGGCAAAATGAGAAAGTTATATCAAGAACAAAAGATGAAATACATGATAACAAGCTAGGAGAAACCAATCAATCATCTTGTAAATTATGTACATACAGACTTAGAGTCTTTTGTTTTGTTTTCTGATAGTTTTAATGATATAGATAGTCAGTTAGTTCAAGCAGAAGATATACCAGAGATTACCGAGAATTTCAGAGAAGTTCTGTAGAAAGAAAGACGAGAAAAGCAAGCTACTGTTGAGCAATCAGCTAAAGACGATGGGCAACAAACAGAAAAAATAGAGCTGGCACAATTTCAGCACTTAGAGGATGATGAAGATGGTATTTGGACCATGGATTTCGATGGCGCAGTGGGTAGTGATGGTGCTGGAATTGGTGTTTGGATACGCAGTCCATTTTCCACTCCGAATAAGGTCTCGAGCAATGTGCGAGTATGTTCCTACAAACTAGCATTTGATTGTTCTAACAATGAGGCTGAGTATGAGGCTCTGATTGCTGGCCTAAAGATTCTAAGAAAGCTAAACGAAAAAAGAATTGCAGTCTATGGTGATTCCGAATTGGTGATAAAACAGGTAAAGGGCGAGTTTCAAGCCAAGCATCCTCGCATGAGGGCTTACCGTAATGCAGTTTTAGACATTTTGAAGTTATTTTCAGACTATACCTTGACGTGTGTGCCTCACATCCAAAATGGTGTGGCTGATGGACTTGCTAAGGCAGCAAGAAATTTAAAAATCCCAATGAATTCCAGCAATAAATTCGAGATCCATGTGAAGCACCGTCCTACCATTCTAGATAATCAGAGATGTTGGCAAGTTTTTCAGGATGATGAGGAGATTAATGATTTCCTGCAAAACAAGGGTACGTTTAAAGATACCTCCATAGATACAGAACATGATGATGGTAATGATGATATGCAAGTAAATCAAATGGAAGTGCTGCAACTTAAAGATAACATCATTCCTAAAGGATTGATTCCTTTAGAGGAACTCTTTGATCAAGATGATGTAGCCCGCAAATCGACATTAAGGCTGACTGAAAAAGGTGTTGAAGAAGTAAATATTGGGACAGCTGAAAATCCCAAGATGGTAAAGTTATCCAAGTCATTGTCACCGAAGGTAAGAGCTGAATATGTGAAATTGTTGTCTTCATTTGCTGATGCTTTCGCGTGGGATTACTCAGATTTAAAAACATATGACACTAATATCATTCAGCATACTATCCCTATTAAACCAAATCAGAAGCCTTTCCGTCAGAAGTTGAGGAGAATCAATCCGAAACTGCTACCATCGATTGAGAAGGAGGTAAATAGGTTGTATAAGTCAGGAATCATTGTACCTATCAGATTTTCTGATTGGATTTCTAATTTGGTGCCCGTGAGGAAAAAGACAGGTGAGATCCGTTTGTATATTGATTTCAGAAATTTGAATAAGGTGTCATTGAAGGACAATTATCTGCTGCCAAAAATGGACCATATACTGCAGTGAGTAGTTGGAGCATCAAGGATGTCACTACTTGACGGCTATTCAGGATATAATCAAATTTTAGTGCATGAGGACGATCGTGACAAAACCGCCTTCACTACTCCGTGGGGGACATTTCACTATGCTAGGATGCCGTTTGGTTTGAAAAATGCAGGCGCCACTTTTCAGCGTGCAATGGACATGGCTTTCGCCAATGAGAAAGATGTATTTTTGGTTGTTTACCTTGATGATTTTACGGTGTTTTCAAATTCTGATGAAGAACATTTGTATCACTTGAAAGTTGTTTTTCTGAAGTGCAGAAAATATGGCATTTCGCTGAATCCAAAAAAGAGCTTGTTTGCCATGGATGAAGGCAAACTTCTTGGCCACATCATATTGAAAGACGACATTCGTGTTGACCCTGCACGTGTTCAAGCAATCCAGCAAATTGAACAGCCCCGAAACAAGAAAGAAATACAGTCATTTAATGGTAAAATGATTTTTTTGCGTCATTTCATTCCAAATCTTGCTGAGCATCTTAGAGAGATCACAAACATGCTGAAAAAGGACAGTCAAGTGAAGTGGACAGAAGACGCAGTGAAATCATTCAATTTGGTAAAGTTAGCTCTTTCTTCAGCTCCCATTTTAATCAACCCGGATTACACACAGGACTTCATTTTGTTTTCATTTGCTTCTGAGCACACTTTGGCAGCTGTTTTAATGCAGAAAAGAGATGGATTTGAGAAGCCCATTGCTTTTTTCAGTCAAATTATAAGGGACGGAGCTTTGAAATACAACATTATTGAGAAACAAGCACTTGCTCTTATGAAGGCCTTGAAATATTTTCGTGTGTATATACTGCATTCCCACATTATAGCTTACGTTCCTAACGCAGCTGTCAAAGATGTTTTGGTACAAGCAGATCCGGAAGGAAGACGGGGTAAGTGGATCGCTGCGTTGTTAGAATATGATGTGGAGATTAAACCGACCAAGCTGATCAAAGGACAGGGATTAGCCAAGCTCATGGCTGAAACAAATCTGCATGCTTTAGACATAAATTTGATCGCTGCTATGTCTGATGAGGATGAGGAGAGTACATCATTTCAGGTATCTGATATCTTTGTTTCTTCCCCTTGGTATGCCGACATTTTATATGTACTTCAGAATTTGTCTCCACCACCCAGGATGCCTAGAAATAAGAGTAGAACCTTGAAGTTGAGGGCTGCAAAGTTTTGGATATTGAATTCTGCATTATATTGGAAAGACCCTAGTGGAATGTTATTGAATTGTTTTGTAAAGGAAGAAGCCAAAAGAGTTTTGGAGGACTTTCATAGAGGAGACTGTGGGGGCCATCTATTTTGGAAAACCACAGCGAATAAGATTCTGAGAACAGGATACTATTGGCCTACTTTATTTTATGATGTATATAAGGCTGTTAAGAGTTGTCACGAATGTCAAATTTTTGAAGGGAAATAGAAATTACAGCCTTTGCCTCTTAAACCAATTGAAGTTAGTGCACCATTTCAGCAGTGGGGATTGGATTTCATTGGGGAAATCCATCTGGCATCTTCAGGTCAGCATAGATGGATATTGATAGCAACGGATTACTTCACGAAGTGGATCGAGGCAATTCCCACCCGACAGGCTACGGATGCGGTAATTATTTCTTTTCTTGAGAATAACATTTTGTCACGTTTTGGTTGTCCTAGTAAGATAATCACAGATAATGCAGCGGCCTTCAAGTCAAAAAGGATGGTTGAATTTTTCAATAAGTATAACATCAGCTTGGGACATTCGACTGCTTACCATCCGCAAGGAAATGGCTTGGCGGAGTCTTCAAATAAGTCTTCGGCAAATATCATTAAGAAATTGCTGGAAATCAATAAGAAAGGCTGGCACAAGAAATTAGTAAATGCGCTTTGGGCTGATAGGGTAAGTCATAAAAAATCCATCGGTAGGTCTCCCTTTGAGTTGGTGTATGGAGTAGACACAGTTTTTCCCACTTCTCTTGCTGTCTCGGTAGTCAAATTGCTTTAGGAAGCTAGTAGTGAGGAACATCCTATGCAGCGAAGCATAAATCAGACGATTCATTTACAGCAAACACGGGAGGAGGTCTTTCAAAATACATTCAAGTTGCAGGAGCACATAAAGAAGATTTATGACAGGAAGGCGAAAGCAGATAAGTTTCAGTTGGATGAGGTGGTACTGAAGTGGGATGCTCAGAATGAGGAAAAAGGCAAGCACAACAAATTTGAAAATCTTTGGAAAGGTCCTTTTAAGATTGCAGCGTATCATGGTCAGAACGCCTTTCTTCTCAAGAAAATGAACATGGATGATTGTCCTGGAGGGCTGATCAATGGTCGGCTGCTCAAGCGATACCATTTCTGAGTATTTTCTGCTGATTTCATTGTCATTGTATATATTGTTCTACTTCTGTTTCATCGCAAGTGTGTACTAATCTCTTTTCTTCGGTCTGGGGCCTGAAGCAAAGGCTATAATTCTGAAAAGGGAGGTTAGTTGGTTTGAATTTTGTCAAGTTAGTTTTATCAGTCATTTTAGTTTTAAAATTTGAGTCGGTTTCAATCAGGTTTCAGTCAGGTTTTCAGTCAATAAATGTGTCAAAGGTTCTGTGTTATTTGTTGAAATAATGACTCCATCGCCCAATGGATGAAGGCACTGTCTAATTCTTCCAGAGATCTGCCATTCTTGGCATCTCCTTGGAGACACCATCCCCATTGGAGCCAATGTTAGAGTCGGTCCTTACAGCCCTCCGTCAGAGATCATTTCACTTTTTGTATATCATTTTTAGGTGTCTCGCTCCCTTCACTTCGTTGCATTTCACTAGGGGCATGCCATTGACTGACGAGAGGGTTTGGTCTTCTTGTATTCCCTCATGCTTGTACCTACTGGGCTAATTAAAACTCCTCAAAAGTCATCAAAGTTCAGTTCACGTCATTCATGGTCATAAATGATCATTTTCATCAACAAGAGTCTTTTAGTTTTAGATTCTAGGGTTCAGTATTTTGATATATTTAATAAATGCCCGCAGGCCATGAGGATGGTTTTCGAAAGGTTCTTAATTCAAATTTTCATCATCAAACACATCTAAGGACATTTCTTGTTCAAAACTCTGTTTTGAACAAGAAATTGTCAAATTCATTTTTTGTAACAATCATGTATTTTTTTTTCACCATAAAAAATTTCAATGCAGCCTCTGGTCTTTGCTGAAGTCCAAACGCCAACATCCCTGCAAAAATCAACAAATTTCATCAGTCCAGACTCAGAAAATCAATGAAAAAGCGAAAAGACAGAAGTTCAATGAAAGGATAAAGTGCCAAATGAAAAACATTACAAAGTGGGTTTTTGAAAAACTAAAAATTAAACCCATCTCTTGCAAGATATTTTCAAAGGCTATTTGAACCCATTTGTATCAAGTTTCATTCATAAATCTTCACAGCAAAGTTGAAAAATGAGTTGGAAGAGCAAACTGACAGTTGAACGGCCGTGACTGTGTTGGAAGTTAGGGCGCGGCGCATACAAAGGAGCGCGCGACGCATAGAATGCGCGCAGCGCACTGGTAAAGTTTTTACAGTGCATTTTTGCATGGGCGCGGTGGACCAAACCAGCGCGGCGCACTGGGAGTGCGCACGGCGCATAGAGCTCTAAGGTCGGAAAATTACCCTCCTTCACCAAAACTCGTTTCAAATCGGCTCTTTCGCCTCCAAGTAAGTTTGTCAAAGCCTGTATGATGATTTTGGGCTATGGTGCTATGGTTTAGAATCAAAGATATTAGTGTTTGGATGGTCCAAAACTTAACCCTATGTCCACTTCGAAATCTGCTCCATAGGGTTTGAGGAGTGATGATTGTCACTTGAAATTGGTGTCAAAACTTGAATTTGCCAAAACACTCTTATGCCATTGTTGTGTGTGCTTTTATCACTGCTATCATTATATCAATTTCCTTACTGTTGTGATCACTGTTATTATACCATAGTCCCATTGTTATACCACTGTTTCACATCCTTCATTCCCTTTTGTTCCCATGTGGTAAAACTCTAAATTTATCACTTGTTACCCCTTCCCTCCATTGACAAAATTTTAAATGCCACAACATTCAAGGATTATGCCTTAGATTTCACTTACATTTTGTCATTTCACCTATTCCTATTCCCAAAAATACTCCCCTCACTATCACTATTTTTCTATATCACTTGTAAATTGTCCATATTCCTAAATCCCTCAAACAGTGGCTGTCCTCACACTTGACAGTACTTTCCTCATTGTGGTTTTCCTATAGCACCTTCATACATATGTGATACATTGGGAATTAGAGCTTACACTGAACTCTTATTTTCATCATTACCATATCAGCATATATTTGTCAAACATCTTGATTTCAGCGTCATGTCAGAGATAGATTCACCTTATGAGCAGGGGTATGAGCAGGACAGTGATTCATCTACAGAGGTTAATGTGCCAAGGAGGTCTCACAAAAGTGGCAAAAGTTGCAGGCATGTCAAGGAGGAGCCCACTTCTTTGACCCAATTGCAGGCTTGCCCGCTTGCAATGGATTGTTTTCAGCGTCAGTCATGTTTCCATTATTGTGAGATGATTTCCCAAACTCAGCATCATCATGAGTTAGCTCACCTATTTGTCTTACATTTGCATAACGATCGTGGAAACCTTGCTAGGGTGGATTCTACTTTGTCACCAGAGACCATTTCAGATACGACTGGGATACCCATCATTGGGGAAGAATGGAATAAGTGGCAACAGTTGGATAAAGCCTATTATGAGCCATATATCAGACCTGGATATATGAGGCAGCTGAGCAGGGTATTTCCATTCCGATTTCTGAATGATGAGTATGCATCATTGATGAAAATCATCATTCGTTATTTCAGCTATGAAGGGCGCTTTTCACGCTTGTATGCATATCACATCCGGCTGTTGATGCACTTCACGAGAGTGTGGTTGATGAGCATTCCATACTTCATGTACCGTAACATAGAGCGGATGAAATTTCTTGTACAGAAGAAGACCCTAGCACAGCAGCATAACAACGTATATCATTACGCGCTGATCAAAATCATGGTGGTACATTAGCTCGCACAGCAGGGCATTACTTGGGAGGAGTTCATCTCCCGTGACTTCTTTGCAGTGCCAAAGCCGCCTCCCGAGGTAGTTCATGATGAGGGAGAGGCTTTACATCGGTTTGATATTCCTGAGACTGAGCATATCAGTGCTCCAGTGTATGTGACATATCAGCGAGGCCGCAGAGCCTTATTTGCAGCTACACGACGAGTACTATCTCCATCCGGGGTGGAAGGGGTCTCGTTGACTTCATCAGCAGTGCGAGTACTATCTCCACATGGTGTGGAAGGGGTCTCACCTTCGACATCAACACAGGTACAGGTTCAGGACAGAGGCAAGAGGCCTATGCATGATGAGGGCCCTTCAGGAGGCCGAGACACTGATTTTATACTCATCGATGTTGATGCGAGCTCTCCTAGCTCAAAGCTCAAAGAAATCATCCAGGAGCAGAAAGCTGAGATTAGTACTTTGAAAAAGAATTTGCAGAGAGCACAGTGGGTGATAAAGTACCTGGAGCAGCGGAAAAAACAGCTGGAGGATCAACACACACTTGTAGAGCTGCGGCGAATCCGTGAAGATCGACAATTGGCCCGGAAGAGACCTGGTGACATGACACCAATTGAGCGAGAGACCAACCTTATGCATGTTAAAATTCATCTGGAGAAGTTGTTGGCAAAGGAAAGTAGAGACAAATACATGCTCAGTCATATGAAAGGTCATTATTGGGCCCGCATGCACGTTTGCAGAGCAAAAACGAAGATCTTGAAGAGAAGGTTGAGCAGAGCACTGAAACGGCGAAAGAGGCCTGATCCACTCCGGATTTTGGCCAAGGCTTCATTGGCTGAGCATGAGGCATGATAGGGGATCTTCGCTCCAAATTTCAGCAAATTTGGAGAATTTTTTGTCATTTTTGAAAATTTTGGTCACAAAACAGGTTTTTCTGCTCTACGCGTCGCGCCACCTGACGCGCTTTTATCATTGGGACACTTTCTGGAGGAAAAATTTGTATTTTTGGATTTTTCATGGTAAATTATGCATTTTCAGGAATGGCTGAAGCATTTCATCAAGTTCTGGATGATCAAAAGGGCCAAAAACACCATGAAAACCACCTTTTTGTCGCCTTTTGCACCAGCAGGAAGTACTTATGGGAGAATGAAGTTTTGGAGGAGAAAATGAGCTCCAAATTGAAACATTTCACTTGGGTTGGATAGCCAACATCCAGGTCTTTCCAACGAGATATCATGAGGTCAATTTGGAATCTGGGAAGTGCCCCAAAAACAGGCTGAAAGTAGCGCGACGCATAGAGCTTTGGAGCGCGACGCATAGAGGTTTTTGGCATGTTTTTCACCTTCCAGCTCAGAAATTCGGCCAGTTTGGACTAGTTTCACCTCTTGATGTAATTTTTGGTTTTTCTTGATGTAATTTGATGTACATGATGTAAATTTGGCACTTATTTACTTGTTCTAGATGATTCATTCACAAAAAAGTGAAAATCAAGTGAATGGATCAGTTTCCTAGCTTATAGAGGCAAGTTGTTTGGCTGCCTAGATTTTAGCTCCTTATTTAGAATTGGTTCAAACTGCTCCTAGAAGCATGAGCTTGACCCCTAGAGGCATGGGAAGGGGTTAGACTTGTCTATTTATTGTATTTTCTGAGACACTTTCAGGGTTGGACTCTTGGGAAAATTTTGGCACACTATTGTACATATTTTCTACATTTTGGCTAAGGAAAGATCAGAGGTTTTGCAGCACCTGTTGGGACTCTTGTGGCTTTCAGTTTTGATGGTGTGTTCTCTCAGTTATTTGTAAGTTATTTAATGTTTAATGTATGCCATTCCCTTCTTTTGCTTATGAAACTGAATGAATGAGTAAATGAGGTAGAATCCATTGATTCCAGTGCTCTGCCTTTAAATTTGTTTAGTTTTATATGTTTTCGCTAGTTTGGAGAGGATCCTTGTTCTCCCTTGCCCTCTTCAACTCCTTGTCATTCTGATCCATCCATACACATAACCAAAAAGCATCAAGACTACTGCCTACCTTGCCCCAATTCGAATTCTGCAAAGATCTGGCCTCATCCCCGAGCCCAAAATTGTTTTTCCCATTTTTCCAACAAAAACCCAAAAAATATAAATCAAACCTTCCTATCTATTTACTAGCCTAAAATCAGTATCCATTATAACTCATCTCAGCCCCTTTGAAGACTTTTTGCCGAGATAGACCCAGAGAGAGTCCTCTCCTGTCCTTGTAGGGCTAGCTACGAGGCTGTGCTTGGTTTGATGTTGCCTTGAGTTTTACCTTATTTCAACCTAAGGTAGATTCGAGTGCTAACAAACCTGATTTTATTCCTTATGGTTTTCCGACTCCTTCCATTTCCAACAATCATTCTTGAGGTGTCCAAGTTTGTTGCAGTACTAACACTTGGATTTACACTTCTTGCCACCCTTTTACTTTGATATGGAATAACCCCTTGCTTTTTCCCCTCTTTCCTTTGACTGACCTCTGGATACCATGGCTTCTGGTGCAGATGCCTCAATACTAGATTTCCTTCATACTTCTTCAGATAAGAGAACACCCACAACTAATTCAAATTTCAAAGAATCGGCAGTACTCAAACTGATTGAAGTTACAAAGTGGTCCCATGACTCGAGCAAAGAACACAACAAGGTTATTGCCTTGTCTTCTTCCTGCATTTTAACCTCCATATTTGGAAACTTGAAAATAAGCGTATTAAAAACATTTAAATGTTCTGCAACTTTTGTACCCTCCTTCATCTGAAGACTGTACAATTTCCTTTTTAAATAAAACCTATTTGTTAAATATTTAGTCATATACAAGGTTTCCAGTTTTTCCCACAACCCTTCAATTGTATTCTCTCCAACAATATTAAAGAGAACTTCATCTTCCAAACATAACCTAATGGTACTGAGGGCACGGGCATCCAAGTCCTCCCAGTCCAAATCTGTCATGCTTGCAGGTTTTTTCTTTACCCCATCTAATGCTTTGTGCAACCCTTGTTGCACCAGCAAATTCCTAACCTTCAATTTCCACAATGCGAAAAATGGTCTTCTCGGTGAATTTCTCCACCTCGAACTTTGCATTTATCATTTTGGCCATTTCTAGTTTTCCCTTCTTACTTAAACTTCCAACTAGGGTTTAAAAAAAAATATTTCCCGTTTTCTACTAGGGTTTCTGATTTCATCTAAGGTTTTAAAAAAAATTATATTTTTCTCCCTTTTACGCTAAACCAATTTTTTTTTCTAGAAACCTATGCCCTTTATTTAACAAACAATTTCTTCCACAGGAGCATAAGAAAGAAATTCCTTCAATTTCTTCCACAGGGACAGAGAAAAATAAATTCTTCTATCAATCTATCCCCTCTTATCAATTTGTTCTATCTTAAAAAATATATATATTTTTAAACCTTAATTTTTTCTGAAGGTAAAAGAATCCCTCATAAAAAATAAAAATACCTTTCAGGCAGTGGATTTTTTATCATTTGGATGAAAACGTTAAAGAGACAGTTGCTTTGTTTCTCAATTTCGATGAGCACGTGCAAGCTTATCTGCTACATTCCCTTTTTCCACAGCGTGTATGCTTTTTCACATACAGGGTTTCTTTTCTTGCAGTAGCGTGCAACAACAATGCCTCTCTGGGTACCTCAGTGTCAAATCCTCCGCAGACAGACTCTCCGACTTTTTTCTACAGATTAGACAACGCTAGAAATTGGGCACGAATTTTTGACAGTGGACAACACTGGAATTGGGCATGTATTTCTTCAACGTCAAGTCTATTTTGACAGTGGACAACCGAATTTTCCAGTCACCCTCGACAGCGAATGAACAGTTTTATGCTATGACACCTTTTTCTCCAGCAGCAGCGGATTTGGCACCAATCTCCCTCGACGACATCTTTTTCTCCAGCAACAATGGATTTGGCTCACTCGATTCACTGGTGCGATCTTTAAAACAGCGGGAAAAATGACTCTTTTTTTATCCTCTCTAACAACCTTACTCAACTTGGTTCCGATACCACTTATTGAACCCAACAGTTATAAAACAAGAAAGAAATCTATGAAACTGAATGATAAATGGAAATATAAACAAACATAGGTAAATACACAAATATGCGTGGTAAAACCTTGACAAGGTGTCAAAGAAACCTCCACGGGGCAAGGGATTGGAAACTCTATTAATCAAGAATGATTCTCCTCTACTTACAAGCCTCCCAGGCCATCCAATTTAACCTGGGCTATTTCATTATTCTAGCTTCATTTCGTTATACAACCAACTAACAAGTAATAGGTAAATTTTCCCGGAATTACTTTATTTACATTTGTTGTCATATTTTAACACATACTACATATTGATATTACCTACTAAGGCTACAATGCTCAAAGAAGGTTCTTCAACAACAATAAAAATCATAATCATATAGAAGGCAACAATTTTCTGATGTGAAAATCACATTTCCAGGGGATATTCGTGAAGTTGATTCTCAACTTATCCTCTCCCATTGATCCACACAACATGAAAAAATATGAAATAATAGATAATGACAATGCAGGAAAGAACTTACATTCAAAACAAGTATTGTCAAAATTTGAAACCAGAACCTTTTAATTAACTTTGAAGTATCATGCTTCACAAAATCTAAGTTTGTTGGCCAAAAATCCAACCCCTATTTCATACAAAATAAAAGAATATATAGAAAAATATAATCCTTAAGCTGTTACAATCTTTCAAGGATCAAATCCTATCGGCATACTAAAAATGAAAACAATATCTAATTAGTGTGCAAAGAATCTAAAACTGCCTCATTGATTGTTGGTCATTTACCTTTAAATAGAAAGTGTACTTCCGTGAAAATCCATCAACTATCATTAAATAATGCAAGGCTTGGCACCTATTTTTTAGCCTTTGAGGTGTAATTTATAAAGTTTATCATATGAATACAAACTCTTTTACAATATGGTAGATATGGAAATGTCCCTCCATATTTTTTCAAAATTGTTATTGTAATGAATATTTAATTAATGAAATAAACTATTGAAGAAGACACAATCACATATCATTGGCAAAAAGCCGTATCTAGTAGAGATGCCCCTTGGCTGGCACAACTCAATAAGCTGAGAAATGTGGTGATATCGATATTCAATGTGTGTTGCTGCAATTTCTGATCCGGTTAGCTTAGCCTGTGCTAGGAGGGCAATTGCTAATTGAAGGCCGGGCTCCAAAGTTCCAACCATAACTACCATAGCATCATCCTTCTCGATATTAATATTGTGGTCTACATCATGTCACGTTTTGGAAATACTTGTTGAGAGTCCAAAAAATGCAAAAATTGGCACTAGGTGTATGCAAAATTATTGCAGTAGTTGCTACTCTTTCTATCCCTCTTTGCGAAGTAACTCTCTACTACCCGCATCCCCAAAGTACAGAGGAAGATAAGTGCACGTCCTATTGCAACACATCAACCTTGTACATCAAATTCCACAAATGGAATTAATTCCAGCAATGATTTTCCCAATACGACCAAATACATATATGATAATATGGTCTTGCAGATCATCTTTCTCACTCTCAGCTGGCAACCGACTTCGCACATCATGCTGCTCACAAATAATATTGACAATGAATGATGGATAAACTCCAACATATTTGGCATTGTCAATACAGCCAAATTCAATTTTGACTCAAAATTTTTACCATAAATAAAAACAGATGTGTCCCAATCAATAGATGATAGTGAAATCTAAAGCTTTCAAATAATAAGGTTCCCATGCTAAAGTCAAGATGTTCGAATGTCAGATATTTTTCTGTGGTGATAAAAATTTGGCACTTCCGACCCGCAAATATTAGAAATAACCTATTCACATATTATCCTTCTACAACTCAATTAACCTTCGCTGTATCTTAACTTTCAAACTAGATGTTAATGATTATCCTCCCTAATACATTCCATTGTGTCAAGTCTGAAATAAAAATTCTAATGGATTCCGGATTCTGATATCCATCGATCCCATCTTTCAAATTAAATCACATGGCCTTCACTTTATTCACACACGGTTCTCAATTTCAGATTGTGTTCTGATTCAGTCAATTGGAATTCAACTAGTACATCTACCATGAATTCTTTTTTGAGGATATAAATGTCAAATGTTGGGAAATGGGTCAGGATCAGGATCATGATCTGATCATGAATTTTCTTCAGTTGCAAAATAATTATCTAATGGGTCCTTAGAGACATCACTACATACGTCGATCCTTGCAACTGTAATGTATTAGCATTAGACAGCTTTTTCATCCAGAATAACCTCGATTACATTACTTTGCTTCATTCAGAGATACCGCTCAAGGGATGGTATGGCAAATTTGTTGTTTGCTCCTCCACATCATAGATTAGAAGTTGAATGAGAGGAGGCCTTCTCATTCTTTTACTATCCGTACATGATGTTTTCATGTATAAGTCCTTATGAGAATTTGAGAATTCTTTCTTCCTCAATACAACTTGAGAATTTGTCCACGATGAATGCAAGTCCTGGAGAAGAAGGTATTGCTTCATACACATTTGCACCAGTCACAACTTTGCTCCTTTCTTGTTTCAATTTTTCAATGTAACTACATATCATAAGGAAAAAATAACTCAAAGGGTTCGAGTCAATTTCAACAACATTATCTTCTCTCTTCAATCGCAATCAAATGCTTCTTCTTTTTTTTTCCATATCCCCTCACGAGCTTTCAACCAGGCTATCATATTCAATGTGTTGTTTGTATTCTATAATCAACATAATATTTTCTTCCAAAGTAATTTTCTTCTCACAATTAATAAACTCACATTAGTGAGTAAACACTTTCCTAGCTGGCATTTTCACATGATTGCTCAATCATAATTCATGTGTTGTTAAAACTAGTGTCTCCATATGTCTATTCTATTACATTTTCCATCATTGCATTCAATTCATTGTAGCCCATGTCCAAATTTGATTGGAGACCTTCATAGATCTAGCTCTTTGGGTATCATGGAAAGTTTTCCATGGTGTACCCTCCAAGAATTTGAATTATGAAACATATACTCAAAGTACTTAGTTTGAATCGCCTTCAAGAATGGGAAAACCACTTATGATAAAGTTGCATTAAAAAATATATTCAAAGATTCAAGAATGGGGACATTGGCGATGTACAAAGCTTGAATGAACACTTAGGGTGGGGTCATATTCCTAGGCCTTTGATTTTTCTCCAAAGATGAATGCTTTCCATGTTGATAATGAATTCAAAGACTGTTCCTCTGCTAAAAAATGATAACTAGGCATGTCGTTGCTATAGAGATTGATTTTACAATAATCTCTTTACAATATACAGTTTGCTCTAGCTCAATAAAAAATAGGCCCAAAATCAAGACTTGAGCCATATGGTCTATTGTTCCTTCGTCACTGACAAAGTTCTCAACACACCCTACAATATTTGATGTCCTAGATATATAAGGAACCCCTACAGGCCAAATATAAAATCTGTCAAAAAGTTTTCCACCAGGAGAATTCCATGTTCTCACTCCCTATTGTCTGAGGCATTCATCATGGACACAATCTTTTTATTTTTTATCTACTGCATCATTTTTGGTTTTCCATGGGACTTGTCCCACATGCACAACAACTTGATATTATTACCCATTTATATAGAAAATGGGTATGTTCGCTCATCGATGCGTCGCCATGTAACTTGATCCTTGTGGTCACTTGGGATGTGCTTCTCCTTCAATCTATTTATATGTGACTCTTGGTATTTATAAAATTAAATTTATTTAAAATCAAAATTATTATTTGATATAAAATTCTTTGATTTGAAAATAAAACAACAATTTTATAAAAATATATATAATAATATTTTTATAAAATTAAATTTATTTAAAATCAAAATTATTATTTGATATAAAATTCTTTGGTTTGAAAATAAAATAAGGGTCGTCTTTGTTTTGAGAGAACAAGGTGAAGGTAAATTTGGTATAATGAATAAGAACTTGGTAGATGAGAAGATTTCATCAACTTGCAAAGACTTAAAATGACATTGAGAAGGATAAATCATAAGTACTCATGGGATCAAATATTTTGAGGATTACCAGAAGAATTGGCAAGAGTGACACAAAAATTTAGAATGATAACACTATGCATTCTTAGATACATATATTTGTAAAATGATATTATTTTGACATATATATCATGCTTATCTACATTGAGCATTCTATGCAATGCTCTGAGATAGGTAGCGAACTACCCTACTTCATCAATGCAAGGTTGATCATTCGATAAGTTGTACCTCACTAAGTCCATTTGGTTTTTGCACATATTGCTCTGAATAAGTTGGGGCTACATTTTCACTATAATCCTCATTTGCTTGGCCACAAAAAGAAGTTGACCACGCTCAAAATTTTGATGTGTCATTTTGACCTACAACATAGGCTCCAACTGGGGGTTACTTCTCCCTATGGGATGCAAATAAATCTAGATGAGATGCCTTGAATCCTTTGGGCATGGAGTCGCACCATTGAAACCAATTCATATCAATAAATTTTATCTTTGCTTGTAACTTTGTTCTTGAAAACCTTCTTGATCAGAGAACATTCCTGCTCATCAACAGACCACACACTATAAATTGAAATATGTTTTATATGTTAAGGCAATCTAAAATCCAATTGATCGATTTGAATAGAAAATGAAATAAAATTACTCCAATGATTTATCCATTGATATATGGAGTCATTAGTATTTAAATTACTGCACACTAAATGCTTACAATGCAAACTCAATTAGACACTCCTACTCTATTCAACTGAAACTCTAACTTGTTAAGTGTAGTCGAACATCCAATGTAACCACGTGAGGAGTGGACTATCTAAAACATTTTGCAAGAAGTTGAAAACATGAAAAGAATTTATAATATGAAATTAAAATTCCATGGGAAACTTATACTTATAGTTTCAAATAAGTATATTGTTGAAACATACTTCGTTCAAGAACTTTGAAGAATCCATCCTGTATAGACATATAAAGAAAATATATTTTTGATTGTAAGCTTCATTCTGATTAATAATATTGATCTCTGGGCTAACACAAAACAAAATGCATCTTACATCTCGAACTAGTGGAATCTTCAACCCATGGAATCACTATGAAAAAATAAAGTGGACTTTCGAGGTGAATTATATGCAACCAATATCCAACATATATTTCTTGTTTACCATCAAGAAATAATTCTAATCATGTCATACACCCAGGGAAATATATCTTCTTAACTTTGTTCCCCAACAACGATGCAAAATTTTATCACTATTTATTGTAGATAGTTTATAGCTGGGAAACTGTGCCAAGACAAAAACAATATGCTTTAGGTCAAAGCTCTCCTTTGAACTAGAGGGGGATCCCTCAAATGTTATGAGGATTATTTACTAATCACGATCATTGAAAAGTATCCTATTAAACACAATGGAAAAATTTGTATGTGGTAGTTTGTTGATAGGTGGTCACAAATGGGTTAGACTTATGGCTTTAAGGCAAAGTCCTATTTATCCAAAGGCTTAACCAAAGTTCCAACAGTCAATGATGATAAAATAATAACAACTTGAAAGATGACGATGGAATATTTAAGAAGATATTAGACAACATCTATACTCATACTAAATTTTTCTATCACCTAATAAGAATAGAAAGCATGAAGAAATTCCTTTAACATCTGAACAACATACAAATCACAATTATATAGAAGGAAAAAATATTATGATTTAGAGGGACTACTATAAATAGACTGCCTATTTAATCAACTCAATAATGAATATAACTTTTCGATGGGATTTAAGCGAGGCTAATTCTCATCCTATCCTCTCCTATAGATCCACACAACTTAAAAGTGTACAGAAGAATAGATAATGAAAATACATGAAAGCACTTACACAACAAACAAGTTCTTTCAAAAGTTGAAAAAAAAACCCTTTGATTAACTTTGAAGTATCGAGCTTCATAAAATCTAAGCCTTTTGGCACAAAAGCCAACCCTTGTTACATACAAAATAAAAGAATATATAGAGAAATATGATCCTTAATTTTTTACGAGATTCCATGGATCAAATCCTATTGACACACTAAAAATGAAAACAATCTCTAATTATTGTGAAAAGAATCTGGAAATTCCTCATTCACTATTGGCCCTCTACCTTCAATTATGAAACTATTCCCTAGAAATTTGTCAACTATCCTTAAATAAGGCAAGCCCTGCCACCTATTGTCTAGGCTTTGAAGTTTGATTTACAAATATTTTATCATCTACGTACAACCTCTTTTTATAATATGTTAGATATGGAAATTTCCCTCCATATTTTTTCAAAATTATTATTGTTAGAAACCACGTCACTACTGAGAAGTGGGGGGATAATGCAACCAAATTATAAAACTATTTCCAAATTAAACTTTTCAAGTGATTTGAAAACCATTTATGTTAGAAGAATCATAAATTAGTCATGTGAAATGGCATCAACATTAACACACACATATGCAAATATAAAGACATCAATATTATTCTTTATTCCTTTGGCAGAGACAAGCTACAAATTTCTATTTCATCACTACCCTGCAAGATTCTACCTGTAGGTTTCTACCACTCGTTAATATATTAGCTACCACTGAAAGGAGCTACTACCCCTCGTTTTATCAGCAACCACTAAAATGAAACTCCTGCTCCATAATTTATCGGCTACCATTAAAATGAAGCTCATGATTGTTAGAAATTAATAAACGGAACAATAAAATACACAAAATATTGCGGAAACAGAAATACAAAAATGCATAGAAATAGACAGACACAAATATATGTGGTTCACCGAATTTAGGCTACGTCCACAAAGAAACAACCAATCCTTCATTTTATATTATCCAGCAAAATGAAGGGATACAACCTACATCAGATCCGTTGTAATTTCCTATTCTCTCACACAATCTCCTCTCTCTTTCTCACTCAAAGTAATAATACACATCCGTAATATAATTCCATCATATAAACTTAGGGGTTTCCTTCTAGGAAAAATAACCATAACTTAAAAATAACTTCTACCACCATATCATCTGCCTAATAAAAATACCCCCCAGGAAGCACTAGTGGGGGTCGGGGGGGAGGGGGAGCCCCCCCACACCCCCCCATCAGGGATTTGGATCCAAATGTAGCTGAAACAATACCTTTGAATCAGGAAGATAATCAGGCTCCACATCCAATAATGAATCCCCAGTTTATTAGATACCATTGAAAGGAGATACTACCCTTGATTTATCAGTTGTTACTGAAAGGAGCTCCAATCGATGTTTTTTTACCAACCACTACTGGAAGGAGATATAACCCCTAAAATGTAACTTCCAATGCTTTGTCCATGTTTATCCATATTTCATGCTATTTTCAAACTCATATCAATGCAGCTTTATTCATAAAACATAATTTCCCCTACTGCTATACCTCAATGCTTTTCTTGCATAGATAAATTCTTTCCTTTCTCTCTTAATACACCTTGTTGCTTACATACCTCACCAACCTCAACTCACTAATATCACCATTAAAACACCTGCAATGCCTTAAGCATTAACATTTGATTCAAAACTAAATCCCCTCTAAGATTCACCTAAAATATGATGCATTCACACCTTATTTCATCCCTGAAGATCACCTACTTCGTTGATACAATTTTGCTTATAAAGGAGTTGAGATGATATTTTTAGTTTTTAGCTCTAGTTATCTTCAACTCATAACTTACACTTAATTGAAATTTGATATTGATTTCTTCTTTTTTTTCTACTTTTTCTATGTCCTCTTAATGTGTACTAATCATCTTCAATCTTTTCTTTAATGTCTTGATCTCAATCTCTAAATAATTCTATTTAATTTTACAATTTTAGTACATTATAGGATTCTGCAGTGACTTAGCTGCAGTTCTAACTTTAGCTAAGTCATTAGGGGAATTTTGAGGTCTAAAATGGGCCTCCTAAGGAAATTATAAAATAATAGTGGAGATAATAAAATAAGATTTGATGACATCATCAAATTTTCGAGGGAAAAAAGAAAAAACTACTTTTTCAACTAATATTTTCAACTTATTTCCCAAAGTTTTTACTCAAATTTCGAGCAGGAGTACTCATTGGATGAAAATTTTAATTCCTCATCCAAGGAGTCCCCTGTTTCATACTTTCAATGGACACTGCTACACGAAAAATGAGAAATACATGAAAAACCTGATTGTAATCACAATTTTTCATGTATTTCTCATTTTTCGCATAGCAGGGTCCAATGAAAGTATGCAACATGGGTACTCCTTGGATGAGGAATTAAATTTTTCATCGAACGAATACTCCCGCTCGAAATTTGAGTAAACATTTTTGGAGATAAGTTGAAAATACGAGTTGAAAAAGTAGTTTCATTATTTTATTATTATTTTTTTAATCTTTTTACCCTTTTATTTAAAAAATGGCGAATCATCCCCCATGGTTGACATCATCATCTTGAATCCTATTGGTTCTTATAAATTTTATTTTGGTTGTAAATTTTTCTTAGGAGGCCCATTTTTGACCTCAAAATTCCTCTAATGGCTAAATTCTAAGGTTATCCATGTTTCCAACTTTGCCACCAACTCGTCAAATGTGTTATCGCCAACTTTTATGAACTGCTAATTATGGATGGACCACCAAATATGGCACAAAATGAAAAAATTATGATTATGGAATGGATTAGCCTTTGGTCACAAAACCTTCTCACAGAACTTCTTGTTAAGTCCCTTTACACCATATCCTCAAGGGTTTAAGAGACATGCGCAAAACTTTGCATCCTTGGTCACTTAGTGCACACAAAACCTAGTATTGGGCTCTCCTTTAGCCCCCAAACTTATTTCCCTAGAAAAATACAATGTAGCGCATTTGGAAAATGTCAAGATTCATTTTTCGGGGTGTAGTGTCCCTGTGTGACCACCAATTTTCCACTGCACAATCCCTTCTGAGCTGTGATTAATCCTCTTGTACACTAGTGTGTCCTAGTGCCTTGTTAGCCCGAAGAATTTTAAGTGAGATCGTTAAAAAAACGTAGGGGTTCCTGGAATTCTAGGAACTAGGGTGACATGCAAATGCTAATTTATATGCCACCTGGGCAAGGATGTCTCATTTTAGTTGTTGAGTGGTGCCACATGTTGCTTATTTTTTGCCCACTTGGCCATCCAAAAATGATAACTATACATGACACATGTCAGTCCATGTTGGTTCCACATGTCTTGGAACTTTTGGGTGTTGAAATCATCATGCCACCATGGCTCCATGTCGTTTGCTTTTTATAATAAAAGTGTGACAGGTGTATTTCACTGAATGGTCCACACTGTCAAATATCCATGTCAACGTACAATGGAAAGGGGGTATGAGGCCTTTTTTTGGTTGATTTTTCACTATAAGGTTTTCATTCGAGATGGGAAATTTGAAGACTCTCGATGGAAAATTTGTTTTCTCCCCGAAAATAAAAATTGGAGATCCCTGAAATCTTGTTAGGGATGCAATGCCACGGTTATGTGTCAAGTGATGTCCTCTTGACTATGTTCTAGGTCTATATAATACTAGTCTACCCTTTTATTGTTATTGTTAGTATAGAACCCGTATTGTTATTTTTTCTTCCATGTAGTCCCCATATTATTATTATTGAGCCCCATAGAAGCCCACTATTTTTATTGTTGCGCCCTTACATTGTTATTTTTATATCAGCTAGGATTATATTTTTGACTCATTAGAATCTTATATATAGAAAGGCGGTTTTATCATTTGTATCATCCAAGAATTGTTCATTTATGTAATGTCAAGGAGGTTTCCCGCTCAAAGAGGTTGATTCAAAGTCATTGATATCTATTTTATTCAATTTTTTGAGTTGGTTTCATAACATTTGGTATCGTAGCTTTGGTTTTTAGGGTTTCACTGCTGCAAACAAGCCAGCTTGGAATTTTCGCTATAGTGTTTTTTCTACAAACGTGCAAAAGCTAAAAAAAACCATTTGATATGAAATCCTAAGGAACCTCTTGTAAAAATTTCAGATCTTGGTTCACTACATGTTTGTATATATGATCTGTGGAAGTTAGGGTTTTTGCAGGATGCGTAATTTCATCTCAAACAAGTGCCCAAGGAAAACTTCTCATAACTTTTGTTTCAAACATTGGATTGGAATTCTGTAAGAAGCGAGAGAAATTTCATGGACTTCAGTTTCTTTTTTATTGATTTTAGAGCTGAAGGACAAAATAGTGACATGTGTCACGTCATACAAGTTCACTCTGCTGAACCAACCCATAATTAGGTCATTGTGCGAGATTGGGCATAACTTTAACTTGAAGAATCCAAATTAGGTCTAATGCATGGCATTGGAAATCAGAATTAGAGGACTATGATAAGACCAAAGTTCAGATATTGGAGATCCAAAATTATAGAGTTACAATTGTTTCAAGATCGAGCTCCTAAAAGAAAGAAAAATGTGTGTATTTTGAAAAACAAAATTGCATAACTTTTGTTTGAAAAATTAGTTTGAAGTGATTCCAAGGGCATGTTGAAGCATATATATTAGTATTGAGTTCTATAATGCCTCCCAAAAATAATTCCACACCCATTAAGGCCTCAGAAAGCTCTACTATGACACATGGAGAGGAATAAGTGCAACATGATATAACAAAATTACGAGACCAAGTGTAACAAATTTCACTCTCGCAAAAAGTAACCAAAAATGAAATGGAAGCGAAGATGGACCATTTGAAGAAAGGCATGGAAGCTAAGATGGATGGTTTGAAGAATGGAATGGAAGCTAAGATGGATGGCATGGAAGCTAAGATCAATGGTATAGAAGAAAAATTGAAAGGCAACATGGAAGACATGAAGAATGATCTAAAAGTAGACATGGAAGGTTTGAAGGAAGTTTTGACAAAGTTGCTACAAGAAATGATTCCTAATGGTGAAAAGGTAGTAGAGGAAACTCATGATGAGAAAAAAATAATTTTTAATCTTGATTTCATAGACTCTAATGTTGGATTGAAGACCCACCATATTCCAAAGATCAATATGAGGAGGTTTTATGGAAAGGATCCTGTAACATGGATACTACATATGGAGCAATAATTTGATCTCCATAATGTGAAAAACACGCAAAAGGTACGGATTGCAACTTTATATTTAGAACCCAATACATTTGTATGGTATCAATGGATTTTCTCTCGTAAAAAAGTTGTCACTTGGTCAATTTTATAGAGGAAATGATGACACATTATGAGGATACAAAGATTAACACCTTCTTTAGCCAATTAATAAATCTAAAACAAAATGGTTCAATGGTGGAGCACATTGAGGACTTCCAAAAATTTAATATAAGGGTAAAGGATATTCTAGAGGAGCACATGATTGATGTCTTCATAGGGACTTTAAAGGATAACATCCAACATGAGGTTCACCTTTGGGAACATGATTCATTGGAGAAGGCATTTAGGTTGGCAAGAAAAACTAAAAGAAAAATTATGGCGACAAGGAAGCCTACCACTCACAACTATAAATATGGAAGTGTTGCTACTCTTAGAATTCCACGACCTATAAGGTCGACACCAGAACAATTGGAAGAAAAAAAAGACAAAGGGATTTGTTATAGTTGTGATAGAAAATACACTAAAGGTCATAAGTGTGCTGAGAAGAAATTATTTTACATAGATTGTGAATAAGAGGAATAAAAGGAACAAGAAAATTCAAAAGAAGAGGATATACACTAGGAACCAATCATAGATGAAGAATAAATGAATCTAACCATATCCTGTAATGCATTGGCAGGAATTACCACTCCTCAAACTATCAAGATAGAAGGACATATCAAGAAGAAAAATGTAATAGTGTTGATTGATTAAGGTAGTACCCATAGTTTTATTCACTGTAAGGTAGCCAAGGAATTGAATTTATTCCTATACCCAACACCAGAGTTTCAAGTGATGGTTTCCAAAGGAGGAACTATAAATTTCTATGGAAAATGCCATAATATCAAGTTGACCATGGGAGAATATGTATTGAATAGTCTAATGCTCTCCATTCCAATGGGTTATGGTGATGTTGTACTAGGAGTATAATGGTTACAATCTTTGGGGAAGGTAGCTTTTAATTTTCAGGAACTTTCCTTGAAATTTTTTTCAAAAGGAAAGGAAGTTGAATTATGGGGTATCATAGGGAAACATGGAAAGATAATCAACTCTAATTTCATGAAAAATATTTTTAAGAAATAAAAATGAGGAGAAATTGCACAATTATGCTCACTAGAGGTTCATGCATCAAATCATATGTTTCTCCATATGTCCAAGAAGTATTGGACAATCAATCCAAGGTGTTTGAGACTCCCAAAGGACTCCCACCTATTCGTGATTATGATCATGATCATGCTATTCATTTGATTCCAGGAAATGTTCCTCCAAGCATCAAGCCTTACAAATATCCTTATGCTCAAAAAAGTGATATTGAACGTATGGTTGCAGAAATGCTAGAGGTTGGTATAATTCACCCTAGGCAAAGTTCTTTCTTTTCTCCAGTAGTATTGGTGAAAAGGAAGGATGGATCATGGCATATGTGTCTAGATTCTAGGGAGATAAAAAATTTCCTTATTAAAGATAAATTTTCCACCCCCATCATTAATGAATTATTGGATGAATTACATGGATCAATTTACATCACCAAGTCTCATCTTTGTTTTGGATATCATCAAATTACAATGAAGACTGAAGACATTTCGAAAACAACATTCAGAACTCACGAGGGTTATTATGAATTTTTAGTGATACCTTTTGGCCTTACTAATGCACCTTCCACATTTCAAGGTTTTATGAATTCCATTTTCAAACCCTTATAAATTTTTCATTAGTATCTTTTGATGATATACTAACCTACAACAAGTCTTGGAAGGATCATGTTCAAAATGTTGAGACAGTGCTCAAACTATTGGAGGAGAAACAATTATATGCAAAAACCTCCAAATTTCTCTTTGGAGTACATGAGGTGGAATATTTGGGTCATATTGTATCTCATGAGGGTTTTAAGGTAAACCCTAACAAAATTAAATCCATTATGGAATGAAAAATCCCCACAACCATAAAGAATTTTCGAGGATTTCTGGGGTTAACAGGGTATTATCGCAAGTTGGTTAAGAATTATGGGATAATATAAGAACCTCTAACATTATTACTGAAGAAAGATGAATTTTCTTGGCCTCGAGAAGCAACTAAGGTATTTCAACATCTTAAAGAGGAAATGTGCCAAGCACCGATCTTAGCTACACCAGACTTCACAAAAGCTTTTATTGTGTAATGTGATGCCTCGGGAAATTGAATTGGTGTGGTTTTAATGCAAGAAGGAAGACCCATTGATTTTGAAAGTCATCTAATCAAAGGAAAGTATTTACAAAAACCTATTTATGAGAAGGAATTGTTGGCAATACTACATGCACTAAAGCAATGGACACCTTACCTAATGGGAAGACAGTTCGAGGTAAAAATAGATCATGATAGTTGTAAATACTTTTTGTAACAAAGATTATCTTCAGAAGACTAGCAAAAATGGGTCAAAAAGATGTTGGGTTGTGCCTTTGAAATCAGATACAAAAAATGGAAGAAAAATGTTTTTGTATATGCACTATCAAGAAAGGATGAGGTTGTGGAAGAATTTATTTGTGAAATTTCTATTATGCAACGTGAGTGGATAATTGAAGCAAGGGATGAATGGAAGAATGATGAAGAGGTGTGGGCACTCATTAAAAATTTGCATCAAGATCCTAGTATATCTGAAACATTTAGCTGGAAAAATGATTCATTATGGTACAAAGATCACATATATATTTATAAGAATTCCCAACTCAAACAAAATATTCTTTTGGAATTGCACACCTCTCCCTTAGGAGGGAACTCATGTTTTTTTAGAACTTACCACAAGGTCAAGAAGGAATTTTTTTGGGATGGCCTTAAATCTGATATTCAAATTTTTGTGGAAGAATGTTGGGTTTTCCAACAAAATAAAGTTGAGACAATTAAGACTCTAGTACTGTTACAACCTTTGTCCATTCCAAGTCAATGCTAGGAGGAGATTTCAATGGATTTTATCATAGGTTTACCTAGGTCTGAAGGAAAGACTGTCATCATGGTGGTAGTAGAAATAATTACCAAGTATGAACACTTTTGTGGATTATCTCATCCATTTAAAGCTAGTACAGTTGCTACTGCATTTATGGAAACAATTAAAAAGCTACATGGATACCCAAATATCATTGTAAGTGATAGAGATCCCATTTTTACAAGAAATATTTGGACGGAATTAAATTTTTTTTTGGGTTCTCAATTATCTCATAGCTCATCATATCATCCTCAATATGATGGGAAAAATGAGATAGCAAACACATGTTTGGAAGGATATATTCATTTCTTTGTATATTATAAACAAAAACAATGGGTCAAGCGGTCACCTCTAGCTGAATGTTGGTATAACACTTCCTTCCATACTGCAATTAAAAAAAAAACCCTTTTATGGCACTTTATGGATATCATCCATTGTCCATCACATCATATTTAAGAGAAAATTCTAAGGTTCAAGCAGTGGAAGATAACATCAAGCATCAACGAAAAGTTCTCCAAATATTAAAGGATAGCCTCACTTTCGCGTGGAATCGAATGAAGCAACAGGCATATCAACATCGCAGCGAAAGAAGTTTTGATGTAGACGACTGGGTATTTTTACATCTACAACCATACAGACAAATTTCCCTCAAGCAAGCTAAGAAGGATAATAAATTATCAGAAAATTATTATGGTCCTTACAAGGTGTTGCAAAATATTTGTACTATGGCATACAAATTGGAGCTTTCTACATCTTCCCAAGTGAACCCAGTTTTACATGTTTCATGCTTAAAGAAGGTTATAGGTGACAAGCTCTTAGTTCAAAAAATATTTCCAGAACTTCACAAAGAAGGAAAAATCTGATTGGAACCTAAAGAAGTCACAGAAACAAGAACTCGATAGCTATGAAATCGATCAATTTCAAAGTATCTCATCAATTGGAACAACTTACCCGCAGAATATTCGACATGGGACGATGGGAATTTTATACAGAAGCATCCAGAATTACTCAAGCATTGATGTCAACACTTTTTTGAAGGAGAGGGGAATTCTAGGTCCCTATAATACTAGCGTATCCCCTTATTGTTATTGTTATTATAGCCCCCATATTGTTATTGGTGTGCCCATGTAGTCCCCATATTGTTATTATTGTGCCCCATAGAAGCCCACTATTGTTATTGTTTTTCCCTTACATTGTTATTGTTATGTCGGATAGGATTATATTGCGACCCATTGGACTCCTATGTATAGAAAGGAGGTTTTATCATTTGTATCATCCAAGAATTTTTCATTTATTTAATGTAAAGGAGGCTTCCCCCCTCGAAGAGGATGATTTCTAAGTCGTTGATCTCTCTTTTATTATATTTTGTGAGCTTGTTTTATAACACTATGAAATTTCTCCAATAAATTACTTGAATACATCACATTTTCACTGTTCCTATGCCATGTCACCCTCCTGCTCTATCATCCCATGGGTTTGTACTTGCGCCCCATTTGGAACTCTTGGAGAAATACTTATGGGGTGATTTGGTTGTGAGGTCCCCCATTTGGACCAATCACTATTCACTCTACCAACTTTGGCCACTAAGCACTAACTCACGTGGTATTTTCCAAACTTAGCACCAACTAACCCCTTCATACCAATTTATCTCTGTAACTTGGGGTTTTTGGTTTTCTCACTTCAACCTTTAATAAATTTTGATCCTGGAAGTCTTTTTAAATTTTCATTATATCATTAGAAGGGTGTTTTCAAGCATTATCCCTCTAAGAAGTTTCTAAGTGAAATTGAGTTGATATTCTGATTTGAAAATGGATCCAATTATTAGGAACATTAGAAACCTTAGACAATTATATGAATGCCTTTGGAATGCTTTCCAATCCACCCATGACATCAATGATCTTGGCCACTCAATGAGAACTCTTTTGACATTACCTTTGGCACCAATGAAAACGATTTCTAACAATTATTGTAATGAATATTTAGTTACTAAAATGGGCTACTGAAGAAGACACAATCACCTATCATAACAAAAATGCATACCTAGGAGAACTACCACTCGATTCACACAACTCAATAAGCTCAGCAATATGGTGACATTGAAATTCATTATTTTTTGCTATATGTTTTTATTTGTGTAGCTTATCTTGTGCCAGGACGGAAACCTCTAATTGAAGGCTTAGCTCCAAGGTCTCAGGAATAACTGTTGTAGCCCCATCCTTATTGATATTAATACTATGGTATACATCATGTCACATTTTAGAAATACTTGATGATATCTGCAACAATAGAAAATTTGGCACTACGTGTATCCAAAATTACTCTAGTAGTTTCTACCCTTTCTGTCACCTCCTTGTGATGTACCTCTCTACTACCCACATCCCCATAGTACACAGGAAGATAAAGTGCATGTACTTCTACAACACATTCACTTTTTACATCAAATTCCAAAATTGGAATTATTCACTCTGATTGGATCTATGCAATTATTTTCCCAACATGACCAAATCCATATATTATAATATGGTCTTGCATATCATCTTTCTCACTCTCAGTTAGAAACAAACTTAATACATCATGCTGATCACAACTAATATTGATAATGAATGATGGATAAAATCCAAGAAATTTGGAATTTTCAATACATCCAAATGTGATTTAATTCAATTTTAACTGAACTTGCTTACCATAAATAGAAATAAATACGCCAAACAACCAACAGATGATAGGGAAATCTAATGATTTCAAATAATAATATTCCCAAGCTAAAGTCAAGCTATTGGAATGTATGATATTTTTTTCTGTGGTGATAATAATTTGATACTTTTGACCCACAAATATTAGAAATATAACCTATTTACATATTATCCTTTGACCTCTTAATTAACCTTCACTACAACTTAACTTCCAAACCAGATGTTAATAATTGTCCTCCCTAATCCATTCCATTGTTTCAAGTCTCAAACAATGATTCTCATGTATTATATATTCTAATATCCATACATCTTGACTTTCAAACTAAAGAACATGGTATTCACTTTATTCATGCATGATTCTCACTTTCATATTATGTTCTTGGCTTCTGATTCAGTTAATTGAAATTCAACTTATAAATATGCCATGAATTATTATCAAGGATATAAATAAATATTGGGAAATTATTACATCCAAGATCATGATAATGTTTACTGTATCATTAGGCTCTTCTATTTCAAAATTTTAAATGATTGGTCCCACCCTTAATTTGCTGTGTGGTTTTGAAAAGTGGTTAGCGGGGGGGTCTGCTATGAACCTATTGATGCCACATATTTAAAATTATTTTGGGGAAAAATCAAATCATGGACCCCTCCATTGCTAAATATTGATTATGCAAGGGGGTACACTATTGAATAACAATGATTGACCTTGATCAAGTTTTCCATCGTCTGGGATGTCCTGCTTAATTATTCCTCAATTTTTCCTTGCTATTTTTTCTTAAAGATGATGGAGAACCCCTCATTAAAGATACACTCTCACTCTCCAAAGTATTAGACAAGTCTAGATCAAACTCACTTTCTTAAGGTAAAAATATAGATTTCAACCCTTGAGTCTTCATATTTCTAAATAACGATTCTATATAAAAATCATGTCCTTTATTGAAAAAAACATATTGACAGAAGTACAATGATATCGATCTTAAATTATTTCGGTTTAATCATTCTTTTGCATAGCCAATATATTTTTATTAGTTGCAAAACAATTATCTAATGGGTTCTTAGAGACATCGTTACATACATCGAGACCTACAACTGTATCAATATTGGAAAAAACATTCACCCAAAACTAACCTTGATTACATTACTTTGCTTCATTCATTAAGATCACTCAAGGGATGGTATGGAAACTTTGTTGTTTTCTCCTCATCACAAATTGGATGTTGAGCGACAAGAGGCCTTCTCATTCTTTTATTAATAATACATAATTTTTCCATATAGTGTAGAAATTATATGCACTATGCATGCATATGTCCAATATTCTCCTGATCACACACTATTTTAACTTCATGCACAATACAAAATCTATTCCACCATTGATCATCACATGCGGAAATTAAATCAATTGCAATGCACACATGAAACCATAAAAATTCACACACATTAACAGAATTTTTTTAACAGGAAAGCCTGAAGCTAAAAGCCCCAACTATCTATATATAATATATGTCATAGAGATCATGTAACAATCCTCATACAAAGCTTATCACAAGCTCTCAATACAATCCAATCGCTACACACTAATTAGGCCTGATCTTGCAAATCCATGCACCGATATTTGCCACCTACTAGCCTGCCTCTACTGCGCAATACCTGCTGAAAAATGGCTCTGGATGAACTCTAATTGATCCAGCCTTGCTCACGCAATCCTTAAAGGCATCTCTACTAAATTTTTGGTGCAAACAATGCAACACTATAGTCACAACTGATAGGCACACTTGCTCTTTCACCTACCTCTCCACTGGTCTCCACTGAACTATCCATGCATTGTAGTTAACTGATGTATTCTTTAGTTGATTAATGAGTTAATATTTAGTGAATTAATTAACTAATTAATTCAAACCACTCTCACTAGTGTATCAATCAGTTAGACTAGATACAACTAGCTCAACCAAGTCTAATTGAGTTAAACTAAATACAACTCCACCAACTACTTCTACAACTCCACCAAACTCTGTCACATGAGTTCTAACTGAAGTCCTCCATGCATTAGCTCCAGTAAACCCTCAGGAATAGTGTAATTCCTTCTGTCAGCTGCTGTGCCACATCTATGAACTTAACTGAAGTTCTCCAAGAGAATAAGATAATGTTTAGAGTCCAAATATTATTAAGAGATAATAATATTCGACATATCTATTTTTAGTCTGGCAGTCTAAAAATAGAATCCGCCCAATATGTCTAAAAATGGAAGTCCATCTATTTTTCCAACTTGACCAACCATCCACAAATAGCATCCTTCAACTCATAGAATATGATCAACATGTCTAAAAATAGACATAGTCTAAAAATAGACTTTGCACCAAAAATCACTTGTGTGGGCCCCACCTAGTTTAGGTGATTATTTTCAAACTAGGATTAGGAATGATGTTTCAGGATGCCTCCTTCACTGTTTCTTGTTGCAATATTCAACACTCCCTCTCAATAAGAAAGGAATGTCTTTGAATGCGACATGAAACTCCATGCATTTTCCCTGCAACCTTTACTGCAACACTTTCGAAACTGAAAGGCTTCAAACAACTCAATCAATCTGATGCATCTATCATCAAAGTCTTCGACTTCTGCTAGTGCCAACTGTACATGTCTTTAGGAACCACTGCGTTGTTGAACTCTGCACTTGCCGTCAACTTTGAACCACGCTCCAGTATCTGACACTGTCACTTTGATCTGCCTGCATCAATCCAACTAATCATACTACTGCTGCTCTGTGGGCACCTCATAGCCAGGTTCAATTCATGAGATCCACACCATATCCATGAATCCTGCCCAGAAATATCCTCTTGGGATTAATCATGCATGTCGCCCCACCTCTCACCTGGTGGTATAGCTGCATGCACTCCCTCTACCCATTTGGCACGAAATTTCTCTGCATGAGTGGTTGCTCCCACTCCATGATCCTCATATTGTGGCTGCTCCACATCCTGATGTTCACTCTTACCTGCATGCAAATCATGCTCCCTCTCAAGCTTCAATTGCATGGCTTTCTCGCACTTCCCAAAAGTAGGAAGCTCCGTAGAAATCCCATCTACTTCAAGTCTATAGAGATTCTTGGCTTGAATCCCAAGCTTCTTGACTTGTCCTGTTGCTTTGTACCAAAGGAAAATTTTTCCTTCACTAAAGAAAATATCATACCCTTTATCCTCTAACATTGTGACTGAGATTAAATCCTTCTTTAAACCCAGAACAAGCACTACATCTTGTAAAAGAATGAGTTTACCTGACTCCCTCTAAAAGGTAATGGTACCAACGCTGGTCGCATTGTATCGTCCATTTTCACCCAACTCAACATGCAACTGGAGATCTTTCTCCACGAATTCACTGAAAAGGTTCACGTCTCCCATCATGTGAAAGGAAGCACCACTATCAAAGTACCACCCCGATCCCAATGCACTAGACACCATGCATGTGATCAATGAGAAGTCTAGCTCAAATTGCGAGGCAAGAGCCTCACTAGCTATAGCTCCAGCAACCTGCTTGTTCTTCTTCTTTTGTGGACAATGTGTGGCGAAATGCCCATGTTCGTGACAGTGAAAACACTGCACTTTGGACATGTCACACTCTTTTCCATCCGCATTGGATTGAGAAGGATTTTTCTTCCCCTTCCCTTTCCTTGCTTTGGAAGCCAAAGTGCAATCCTCTTCATCAACATTCTTTGATGAAGAGCCATCCCTGGTACTCTACCTTATCTCTTCCTACACAAGATCCGACCAAAGTCGCTCCCATCCCGGCAGTTTCTCTCGACCATTGACAGAGTCCTTGTAGCTATGCCAACTCTTCGGAAGCCCAAGGAGAGCCAAGCTCACCAAGTCTTCTTCATCCACACTAACTCCTACGCTCCCAAGCTCATCCCTACAGTGGACAAACTTTGTCAAGTATATTGGAATAGTTTCATTCTTCTCCATTTTTATTTTCCTGAGCTTGTCTTTAAGCGCCAACTTCCTCTGGTCACTTCTGCTTTGGAACAATTCTGTCAAAGCCTTCCAAATCAAGAATGGAGTGGCTTTACCATGAAGGCTGGACACAATTTGATCCTTCACACCTTCCCACAGAATCCTTTGACACCTTGCTACCTTCTTTTTCCATGCGTCAAGTGCAGCTGCATCGCTAGAACTCGGTTTAGGAATATTAGTATCTATGAACTCCTTCAACCCATTATCCCCTAGCACCGCCTCCATCCTGTCCTTCCATGAAATATAATTCGAGCTGCCCTCAAGGGCATACTCCAATCGCAATATGTTGAAAGACATTTCAATGAATGCTCAACTTCGACACCAAGAAAACACTGCAGCAAATTCGAATTCCACCAGCACAAAACTCAACCGCTTCAATAATTGCAATATGCTCCAATGATCAACCACTTTGATACCATGTAGAAATTATATGCACTACGCATGCATTTGTCCAAGATTCTCCTGATCACACACTATTTTTACTTCAAGCACAAATACAGAATCTGTTCCACCATTGATCATCACATGCGAAAATTAAATCAATTGCAATGCACACATGAAACCATAAAAATTCACACACATTAACACAGTTGTTTTAATGGGAAAGACTGAAGCTAAAAACCCCAACTATATATATATAATATATGTTATAGAGATCATGTAACAATCCTCATACAAATCTTATCACAAGCTCTCAATACAATCCAATTACTACACACTAATCAGGCCCGATCTTGCAAATCCATGCACCGATCTTTTCCACTTGCTATCACCTCTACTGTACAATCCTTGTTGAAGAATGGCTCTAGATGAACTCTAATGGATCCAGAATTGCTCACGCAATCCTTAAGATCATATCTACTAAATTTGTGGTGCAAACAATGCAACACTATAGTCACAACTGATAGTCACACTTGCTCTTTCACCTACCTCTCCACTGGTCTCCACTGAACTGTCCATGCACTGTAGTTAACTAATGTATTCTTTAGTTGATTAATGAGTTAATATTTAGTGAATTAATTAACTAATTAATTCACACCACTCTCACTAGTGTATCAATCAGTTAGACTAGATACAACTAGCTCAACCGAGTTTAACTGAGTTAAACTAAATACAACTCCACCAAACTCTGTCACATGAGTTCTAACTGAAGTCCTCCATGCATTAGCTCCAGTAAACCCTTAGGAATAGTGTAATTCCTTCTATCAGATGTTGTGCCACATCTGTGCACTTAACTGAAGTTCTCCAAGAGAACAAGATAATGTTTAGAGTCCAAATATTATTAAGAGCTAATAATATTCGACATGTCTATTTTTAGACTGGCAGTCTAAAAATAGAATCCCCCCAATATGTCTAAAAATAGAAGTCCATCTATTTTTCCAACTTGAACAACCATCCAAAAATAGCATCCTACAACTCATAGAATATGATCGACATGTCTAAAAATAGACATAGTCTAAAAATAGACTTTGCGCCAAAAATCACCTGTGTGGGCCCCACCTAGTTTAGGTGATTATTTTCCAAGTAGGATCAGGAATGATGTTTTAGGATGCCTCCTTCACTGTTTCTTGTTGCAATCTTCAACATATAGAATTATTTATATTCATCACTTTCTTCCTAAATACAACTTGAAAATTTTTCCACAATGAATGCAAGTCATGGAGAAGAAGGTATTGCTTCATACAAATTTGCACAAGTGACGACTTTGCTACTTTATTGTTCTAGTTTTTCAATGTCACTACATATCATAAGGTAACAAGAACTCATAGGGTTCAAATCATTTTCAAAAATATTCTCTTCTTTGTCTTTAGCACTAGCAAACAGTTTTATTTCCATATCGCCTCATGAGCTTTCAACTAGGATTTCATATTCAATGTGTTGTTGGTATTCTATAATCAACATAATATTTTCTTCCTAAGTAAAAGTCTCATCACCATTAATATACTCACATTAGTGACTAAACACTTTCCTAACTAGAATTTTCACATGATTTCTTAGTCGTGATTATTGTATTGTTAAAACCACTTTCTCCATTTGTCTATTCTATTTTTTTTCCATCATTGTATTCCGTGTAAAAAAATTATTGGATACCTTCAAATCTCTCTCTTTTGGTATGATGGAAAGTTTTACATGGAGTAATATCAAGGAATTAGAGCTATGAGACATATACTCAAGGTCTTGAATTTGAATCACCTTCAACACTAGGAAAACCACTTAAGATAAAGTTGCATTAACAAAAATATACGAAGATTCAATAATTGAGACATTGGTGATGTACAAGGTTCAAATGAACACTTAAAGTGGGGCCATATTCCAAAGCCCTTTTTTTTCTCTGAGCATGAAGGCTTTCCATGTTTACAATGAATTCAAAGGCATTACCTCTAATAAAAACTGATAACTAGTCTTGTCATTCATGTATAGGTTGACTTACAATAATCTCTTCACAATATTCAATCCACTCTAGCTCATTCAAAAATAATCCCAAAATTAAGATTTGAGCCATAAGTTATATTGTTACTCCATCACCAGTAAAGTGCTTAACACACACTGCAATATTTGATGGCCAAGATATATAAGGCTTCCTTGCAGGCCAAAGATAAAATATGTCAAAAAAATTTCCTCCAGCATAATTTCATGTTCTTTCTCCCCTTTTTATGGGGGAGTCTTCATGGAAATTTTTTTTTTCATTTGATCTACTGCATCATTTTTTTTTTCCACGAGACTTTTTCCCACATGCACAACTAATTGATATTTTTAAACATTTATATAAAAAAGTTCTCAAATATCTCATTGGAGCACCCTCCATATAACTTGCTCCTTGCATTGACTTGGGTGCACTTCTCCTTGCACGTATTTAACATGCGACTCCTGGTAACTAGACATGAATCTAATGAATTTGGATGGAAATTTTGGTCATAAGGTTGCATATGAAAAAAAAAAAAAATTTCAAACTTTTGATATTTAATTTTTTTTTATAAAAATCATATAAAATAATATTTTTACATTTTTTTTGTAAGTTGCTTGGTGATGCCTTTCATTAATCAGAAAAATAATACATTGATCATCCCATTATTTGCAGTTTATATCAACCTTCCTGGTGGGAAACCAAGTTTTTTGACCATATATTCACTAAATACCCAGTCCAAACTTTAAGTGTCGACAAAATTTTCAGTCACAAAAGAAGAAACATAAACATCTATCAAACAGTCTAGAACCATACTATATCATCAAAAATGCATATGAAACCTAAGAGTTAGAATAGTTCACTAGTGTTGGTTCCCTAGTGCTTGAGCCCAAAGATGTTGAATATGCTATGTAGGAATGTGTATCTCTATTCTGGCCATCCAACTATCCATTTGTTTCGTGTGGAAACTCATATGATACTACTCTGTCTTTACGTATTTCAAGTTAGCAATGATGTTGTACTGTTATTCATACCTCTCCATAACGATCCTCAAATTAGGAAATTGGTTTTCTAATATAGAATACAGTTCGAATATACTACTTATGTTTTCCTCTAGTATGTCTGGGATCAGGTACTAGATTACAAAATTCTTCCACTAGATCTGAGTCAAATGAGAGGAGCCTATCACGAGTTTCTATCTCCTTAAGGTGGTGTACCTCATTCTGAGATTCCACTTAGGTGGTTGGTTGGTATAGGTCCACATTATCTCTAGGTTGGGATTGGTCATTCTTGTGGCCCTGGGTCCCATGATCACCACCTCCTATAGGAAAACATTGCATATATTGGCATTGCATATTCAGTTGCTCACGACCCTCCTTATTCTTATTTTTTACCAAACTTATTCCCATGTTAACACTGATAGATGCATGATTATTTATGCCCAGGGTCACTAGAAAACTATTAGTTCTGAGAATTTCCAAGACACCCTTCCCACTCTGAAGATAAATTTTTATCACCAGGTTAAAATTACATATAACTTCAGCCACACACACAACAAACACCAAATTCACCTACATTAGAATACTTCTCCTTGCATAGTCATCGAGAAAACAAGCCCCTTCAAATGTGGGAAAATAACAAAATACATAAAAAAAAATACCAATATAATATATCCTACATCTTACAACCATTTCTCTTTGAGAAATATGGCATAGGACTTGTATGGTTTCCTACATTGGGTGGTTTCCATGGACAAGATTTCCATGGTGGCAAGTTGTGCTCCTCTCTCCTGTAGTTTCTATTTTATTCTTTGGTTTTCTAACTACAATTGTTCTCTCATGATTGACTCTCTTAACCTCATGTTTACTATTTCTCTTCCCATTTTTCTTAATTCCTCCTCCATAAGACCCAATTCCTCTACCTTCTTTGATTTTTCAATATGCATCCATTTGTGAGTTCTTCCCCTCTCTTTTTCCAATTCGAATAAGAGGGGTACTGTAATTTTCTCAGGAAAAATCCTTCTTTCTTCCACAAATTTATAATAAGACTCAAGGTTATTTGTGGTTCAATATCTTGGAGTTCCTGGGACCTATTTATACCTCTTTTGATGTTGTTTACCCCTCATGTAGCACTTTTTCTTTATCCTATAACACTTTTTCTCCTTCCTGTAGCAACTATGTTTTCTCCCATAGTAGCTCTATTTTCTCTTGTATCATGGAAGTTTGTGTCTTGAGCTGCTTTCTTGTGACTACTCTAGTGGTGGGCCTTCTCATGGGTGTCAAGAGTTGTTTCCCATTTTCTTTAAGGGAGGTGACCTCCTAAAATTTTCCCTTCACCCTGTCCCAAATACATTCCTTGGTGGCTAGTTTATTCCTTGACTATAATTAGGAGTGTTGATGGAGGTTGAGGCTTCCCTTGTTTTATTCTTGTGCTTTTTCTTTTATTGAAGTAAAAGTGCTTTCTCTTGGGTTTGACAGGTGTTCTAAGTGTGTCCAAGGTGGAAACCACCTAATTTTTGTGTTCCCTGGTGAGAGGCTCATTTATTTCTTTTGCTTCATCTTCTCTCTAGGCTTAGAAGATTCCCCATGGGTTTCCTTTTTTTTCTTCTTCTTAATTTTTTCTTCTTTCCTTCCTTCCTCCTCTCTTCCTTCAATATTTTATGTCTCCTCTTCCTCTTATTCAATATTTTCCTCCTCCTCTTCAGCCTCTCCTTCTTATTCTTGCTTACCTCCAACACTAGATCTTGGTGTCTCTTCATGTTGTTTCACAGAGTGGGCTTGTGTCTCAATGAAGGCCTATTTTTCCATGTCCAAAAAATCAGTCCATAAAACAAGGGTTTTGAGGTGGTTCAAGGCACATATTAAAATGATCCTTATGAGGCTATGGTAAATATAATGGTGCTTCCCTTCCCTTACTTTCTAGCTCATTTCAATGATGTACTGGAGAAGGAAGTGTGGGACATTGATCCTATTTGGAATAGGTAACTCCGCATGGAAATTCAGCTCATAGAGGATCCTAAATTGTTAGGCATATACAATACTCAAACTTCTGTCACAGGATATGTATTTAAGGATGTTGTAGGCAACTTAATCCCAAGGGTAGGGGAGGATTTCACTACTTACTCCATTCTTTTCTTCAACAAACTCTTCTTTGGGGAGTGTTGTGGCCAGCAAAAACCCCCCTTCTTATTTGGTATTAGTAATAATACTGAATAAGTGGGGACCCTTAGCTTAAAAATCCAAAAAATGAATTGATGTTTGTTTTCATTTTTAATAAAACTTACTATCATTAACTTAAGAAAACTCTTTGGAAAATCTTTAAATAAACTTAAGTTTATGATAGACTAGAATAAAATCTTCTTTGAATAAAATATCGCATTCATCGCAAAAAAGTAGAATATATCTTGTGCAAAGCAGAATCTTCTAAATTGCGATAGCGCGATCCAAAAACTACACATTAAAATATTTATCTCAAATCGCATATCGTAGAAAATATATTAACGAATATTTTTCACACGATATACTTTGCGATATTGCGATTTCGCGATATTGTGATTTCGTGATGTTATGAGATTGCGATTTATGAAAGTTGCGATTTATGATATGACGATGATGTGGATTTTCTGATTTGCGATATTGCGATTTTGTGATATTGCAAAGAAAATCGCAGATCGCAAGATCGCACATTCTTAAAGATCGTTGTACAAAGAAAATCTTTCCATAAATCGATATCCGTTATGTGCTTTGATGTCAAATTAATGAATGGATTGTCAATTATTAATGAAAAAGAGTTTTTTTTTATTGAAAGGTTATTTCACGTTAAAATAATATATTTCATACGCCTTCATCATTTAAAACTATCCCGTCACCTTTCTCATATCATTATTCTCACTTAATTCGTAAAACCGCAGGCACGAAGAACATGAGACTATACAAAGCAATATTCAGAGTATTATGGAAAAGAAAGAGAAAGCTCCAAGTTCTAGAAAGAAAGAGAAAGCTTCGAGTTCTGAAAGTAAAGAGATGGCATCCTTGTACGCAGACACTGCTTGCAACAAGGACGCTGGTATCACCACTTGGGAGGGTATGTTTAATTTGCTTGAAGAAGAGAACCCAAGGGTAATGGATTTTACAGCTACCGCAGGCTCAAGTAATTCTTCTGAAGCATCTCTTACAGAGCTAGCTTGTTCATTTTTACACTGGGTAGCAGCAAGACCAAGAATTCTTCCATATACAGACATGGTAAAATGGGTGCTAGATAGCACTAATATTACAGACAGACAGCTCAAAAATTAAGGTCAAGATCTCATCGGGTCATTCACTCCAGAAGATTTGAGGCTTATGTATCATTTTCCGGAGCCTCAGGCAACTTACAACAAACAATTTATGGAGAAATTTGCCAAGAAAAATGAAAATTTGGCAGAATGCAGTAAGGAATGGTCTAGAAGAGATGAACCATTGAAAAAAGATAAACGCGGTATGTACAGTACTGGCTCACTCACTTCTCCATATTGTTTTGCTGCTGCTATGCTATGTAGGCTTTTTGGAAAGCCTGACATTAATAAGTTTTTGCCTGAATGGCTTCCCTTATTGAATGCCGCTGTTAACGCTACCATCGTGGACTCGGCTAAAATATTGTCTGATAATTTAGCCACGGCTATTTTCAATTACCGGTCTAAACGAACTGTCTCTCAAAGGATTTATCCTCCTTTTTATCTATCTGCCTATGTTATGGATTCAATCTGCTTTGTTTCTAAGTTCCCTTTAATGGGTTGGCAATGGACAATTCAGGATCCCCTACCCATTCATGTCTATCACAAAGAATTGTGGGAGTCAAAATTCATTCCTCATTTTTATAATATTTGCCATGGCATAATGTTGCCACTGTATATATTGTTGTATAATAAGGATGCTGCAAGGCTATCCCCTGAAGCAGAAGTAGACATTCTCCCTGTCGCAAGATGGTTTGGAGAATAATTGTTTACTTATGTGAGGGTTTTTGGAAGCTTGGCTTCTCCTCATGTTTTGCCCAAGTATGTTCTGGATAAACTCATAGCTCAGGAAATTGCATATCAAACCTGTGGAGACGGAGGTTTGACAAAAGAATTAAAGGATAAAAAGAAAGCCATCTGGCCACAATTTCCTGTGTCCTGCGGAGAATTTTCATTATTTGATGTTGGTCATGCATTTAAGGAAGTAAACAATGTTACATGTTTAAAATTGTTTAAGTTTCCGAGAAGGCTATTTGATCCATATGGTATTGTCAAGGATTTCACCACTGTAGTCAAAGTAAGAGTATTTTATGGAGAAGAAGATCTTTTTGATGATATGCTTCAAGAAAAATGTTCATTTAAAGAAATTTTTCATTTAGCTCAAACACGGTTCTCCCCAGAAGAATTTCAAGAGTTTAAAGTATACATAGAAAGAAGATTGACCACTATTCCTTTGGATAATTTGCATTTGGAACTCCCAAGGGAACCAACTCCTAGTGTCAGTCTCAGTGGCAGCTCAGATACAGAAAGGTCTAAATCAAAGTCTGGCAAAGAAACTTCTGAACGTTCTAAAAAATCTGATAATGATAAAAGTGAAGGCTCAGTCAAGGATACAACTCAATCAAATGAGCTTTCACAACAACAGACCTCAACCACTCCACAGTTGAATCTTCCACCTCTTAATGTACAACAACCATCCATCAGCACTCAGTTAGTTAAAGAATGAGAATCATTTAATGATTTGATTAATGTTGAAAGACAGAACATACAAACTCCTGTACAGACAGCAAAAGGTTTGATTACAAAAATAAGTGGCAATGTCACAGAAAAAGAACATATACCCATTACTCCTTCCTCTGAGCTTGTACTTAAAATAAAGGAAATTCCTCCTCTGGATATATTCTATAGCCCACAACATAAAGCAGTAGTAAGGAAGCAAAGAAAGAAGAGGAAATTAGAAATTTTTCTCTCCACTGATGCAGAACAATTGGATGTTTTATGGAAAGATCCTACTACGGATCCCATTGAAAATCTTACTAAATTATCTCAGATTACAGGAGCTTATGCCTCTGCAACTATTGACAAAGCATCTGAGGTACGGCTGTTATTAAATGAAAAAGAGGATCAAATACAAGTTCTGCAACAACAATTGCAACAAGCACATGCCAACAGTGAAGCACAGATACAATTTGAAAAGTTACAGCAAGAGTTTCAAAAAATGTAGATCGGATATTAGAAAAGCTTGGCCGAAAAAGAAAAACAAATACAGATTATGCAAGAGATGCATAAATACGACCCCAAGCTTACAGAGTTTATCTCAGAATCTATTTCTTTGAATAATCAACTAATGCATCAACAAGATATATTATGCCAAAAAATCTTGCAATGGAACTCTTTTTGTCAAGAAAGTGATAAAATCACTAATCATGTCGTAGAATTATGACATGATTATGATTTAAATAATGAAAGAGTTACTAATTATTTGGCATGGAAAAAGACAGAGGAAGGAAAAAGAGCAGGAGCACCAATTATCAATGACGGTCATAAAGAAATACTCTTCAATAATTGGGATGCACAGATCAGAGAGGCAGAAAAAGCAGCAAAGGAAGCAACTACAACAACAAGTAACATGATTTATTGTGTAAATGAGAATTTTCACAAAGTTAATTTGATTTCAAAAACTATTCTAGGATACCTACCACAAGCCCAACAATTGCAAACAGAGTGGAAACAGAAAACTGAAGAAAAGGCAAAATCAATTCAAGGATTGACAAAGTTAAATTGGGATTCTTACTGGACATATATGGTAAAAACACACAGTCAATGTAGTGCTCTTAATTGCATCATTAATTCTGCTGAGAATATCACGCCAACACTTGCTGAATCCGTTTTTTCAGGACAATTAAAATCTGAAGTTGGCCAGCCGCCTCTTCTCAAATCAATGCTGGATGCTTTCAAATTCAAAGACCAGATTCATAAGTAGTTAGTTAATAGTTTTTAATTTTAGATTTAGTTTTAGTTTTACTTTATTTTTACATAGAAAAAGGACGGTCATTTAAACCGAATCCTAAATTTTTGTAATAAACTATAATTAGATTTAGTTAGTAGTATTTAAACCCTTCTCATGCATTTAGAGAAGGGTACTGAAATTTGTCAAAAACTTGTCCTCAAAACATGCACTTCTGCACCCTCAGAGGAGGTTTTGATGAATGAATGGAATGAGATTTATTGATATCTGTGTCTAATATCTGCTACTGATGTTGCATTTCTGTACTCTTAGTAGATGTTGGATTAAGAAGAGATAAATCATTATTTCTTCTAGCTCATGAGTAGAACCAGTTATAAATATTACTTTTATCTCTTAACTATTTCTGCTTGTGTGTTAAAGTAATATTTATTTTCAGTTTTTTATATATTGATGCTTGAATGCTTAAGTTATCATTTGGAACTTCTGTATTGTGATAACTATTTATTTATGCTTAGTGTATGAATAGCTTATTATGCGATATGTTTTTCATAACTGTTTCATCTAAATTTTTCTATGAAATGGTTTATCTTTATTGAATTGTTTTCTTATAACAGTTGAACAATATTTATTATCGGTTGTTATTCGAAATTATTTTAGATCGCATCAACAAGATTACATCCCGGGTTTAGTTTAGAATTAGGTATTTTTGTTTAAATTAGAATACAATTTTCATATAATTAGATTAGAAATAGAATAAAAGCATTTCACTTAGGAACCTTTTTAGAGAGGAAATATCTATTTTCAACACACACACACATGTTGGGAAACTGGTCCCATTATCCCTAGTCAGACCCACTACACCAAACTGAAAAGGAGCTACTAACCGAGGTCCGGACCGGGTGGGTATCCCTCATGTTGTAGACCCGATTTTCGGGGCTTCAACCTATTTGGCGCTAGAAGGAGGGCCACGAACTATGAATGGCAAGTAAATCTAAATCTAAATACCATTCTGAGAGTAAATCACCCTCACCATCTCTCCCGACTTCTCCATCGCACTCAGAAATTTTAAATCTAGATCCAGAAGTCGAAAGAAGAACAGACACTGCTACAAACCCTGACTTTTCAGAAGAATCTGCTATTGAACCTCCTGAAGTTGAATCTTTGATTAATAAACTTCAGCGATTTTCAATATCACCTCAAAGATATGATAAATCTCAAGGCAGTGTGACTTCGCAATATAACCCTGCTCATCCTCTTACCAGATTACAGAGTGAGAAGCTTGGCATTCAACCAACTGAATTACCTTTACCTACAAGGAAAAGAGCAAGGAAATCACCTAAAGGGTCTGATAGCAAGACTCTTTCATCATCATCATCCATCCCAACCTCTTCACCGTGAAGTTAGCCATCCACCCCTCCACTTCAGACCATTTCCCCTCACTCCACTAGAACTTCCACATCACCTTCTCAATCATCTATAATTGTAATATCTTCATCTTCCCAATCACAAACATCATCTTCTACACTTTCCTCTGTTAGTAGTTCATCGATGGCCCAAATGCCATGGAATAATCCAGGGGAAGTCTTAATGCTTGCACCCTTGAGTCAATTACCAGCCCATCCTGAAAAATGGCTGCCTAAGTTTAACCTGAAGCAGGCATGCTAGCAGAAGAACACATACAATTTTTTATGTTGTCCATAAATCTCAATGGAGTTATTAATGAAGATGTTGTTGTCCGACTTTTCCCTTATACTCTACAAGGAGCAGCTGGATCATGGTATTTCTCATTACCATCTGGATCCATCACCAGTTGGGATATCTTTCAAGATAAATTTTTGACTAAATTTGGTGATGACAGGTCTACAACGACATTAATTAATGATCTATCTAATCTTAGAGCTGATTCAAAAGAACTTGTCAAGGATTTTAATTCACGTTTCAATAAATTGTTAAACAAAATTCCTACTGCTTCCAAGCCTATCGAAGAAGTGTGAAGTGAATGGTACATTTATTCTTTACGATCAAACATAGCAATCTTTGTTGATAGGGCTAACAAAACAACTATAGCAGAAAACATGAAGGAAGCAATAGCGGTAGAGAAATGTATCATTTCTCTAGATAAGAAAAATGTGATAGAAGAACGAAAATTCAAGAAGGTTACTTATAAGGAAGACCCCAAGAAAAAAAAATCAAAAGATCCATTTGATTTAGAAGGATTACAGAAAGTATTGAAAACCATGTCTAACGAAATGGTCGACATTAAGAAACAAGTGGCAGAAACATCTTCTAAAAAGTCTTTCAAGCCTTTTAGAAGAAATCCTTCAACTGATCCAAAGCCACCAAATGCTATAACTAATGCTGAATCAAAAGAAGAAGAAGAAGAAGAAACTGCTACTGAAGAAACTGCTGATGAAGAAGAAGTCGTAGAAGTACAAGGTATGTGGGATTTCATCCTTCCAGATGAGGAAGATCAAGAAGCATCCCCAGTTAGCACTCGAAGTAGAAATCAACTTGATCCTCCTCAACCTACTTCTAATTCAAAGAGCGCAAGCTCATTGACTAAGGATAAAGTTGCACCCAAGAAAACGACATCTAAAGTAATTCAAACCAGCCCAGTCCAGACAGATTCATCAAATCCATTAAGAACACTGATTGTTCCAAATGAGATGGAGTACAATATCCTAGAAGACATGAAGAATACTAGGGCTAACATCACTTTTTATGAATTGAGCAAGTTAAAACACCAACAAAAGGTACTTTTGAAAGAATTACATGCTGTACCAGAAAAACCTTTACTTGATCCTGTGATTTCTCAAGCTTCCAACGAGATGGGAAGACCTCCAGCTAATACGATCAGTAAAGTTGATCCAGAAAATATCGCTTTAATTAGAGGAAGGTCAAGATCTCATACTCCTCCATTTCTTCTTACTTATGAAGTTTTCAATAAAAAATTTCATAATTGTTTAGTGGATTCTGGAGCTTCATCTAATATTCTACCAAAATCAATATGTGCAAAGCTGAACATTCAACCACAAAAATCTGCTGTGCACATAGTCCAGCTAGATCGATCGCAAGTTGAAGTGATTGGTGAATTAAATAAGGTTACCATAAGATTGTCATCAAATCCAAAGGTATGTCAAGTCATTGATATTTTAGTTGCAGATATTCCAGAATTTTATGGCTTAATTCTTAGCAGAGATTGGTCAGAAAAACTTCATGGATATTTTGCAACTGATTGGTCGCACATGTGGCTTCCTTACAATGGTAAACCAAATCAAATAAAGGTTGAACAAGAAAAATATCAGAAATACATAGTAACAGAACTTGAAGGAGAGAATGAACCAGTTGCATACAACAGTAATATCATTGGCCATTATTTAGTTGATTCTTTCTTAGGAAATTTTAATGCTCATACTTCACCTTATTTAGAACATTCTGTTTTATCTCAAATAGAAAATTTTTCCCAAACAAATAGTTCTAAATGTATTAATTTTGTATATACTCCTGTAAATAAATCTTTATTTTGGAAATTATTTTTTGATGGTTCTAATTCTAATGAAGGAGGAAGAGCAGGATGCGTTTTGGTTAGTCCAGAGGGAAACAAAATTATGTTAACTTGTAGACTTGAGTTTGATTGCACTAATAACACTGCAGAATACGAGGCTTTATTCCAAGGATTATACAAAGAAATCGGATTAGACATCAAATATCTACAAGTTTTCAGAGATTCGGAAATTGTAATCAAACAGGTACGCAATACTATACATTGTTTATCAGGTCATTTAAAGAATTATCAATCTTGAGGCCAAGATTTGACTGAACACTTTATAGCATTCATTCCTGCAGAAGACTTTAGTCCTGATCGATTTTCAATCAAATTAATATTTAGACCATCGATTCTCGATAACGTTACCAATTGGAGGATTTTCAATGATGATCCTGATATTGTAAATTTTCTCACATCTGACGGATCTTACACCAATCAGATAATTGATGAAGACCAACATGACAGACAATTGCTCCAAGATAGCACCAATAATGCTATGCCAAAATCAGTAGTCAAGTTAGAAGACCTTTATGATTTGAAAGATCGATTTAAAAGATCTGCCAATTCAAAACTGCAAATTTCAACTTTGAATTATGAATTAGTAAATCTAGGAACTGATGCCAAACCACAGAATATCAACCTAGGCCTTGGCCTAGCTCCTGAAGAAAAATTAGTGTATGTTCGTCTTTTGAAACAATATAAAAGTGTCTTTGCTTGGAACTACGATGAACTCAAAACTTATGACACTTATATCATCCAACATACTATCCCAATGATCAATGATGAGAAACCTATCCAACAAAAGTTGAGAAAGATCCACCCCAATCTAGAAAATCAGATCAAATTTGAACTCAATAAGTTATTGAAAGCCAAGATTATTTTTCTCGTCTGACATTCTAAATGGGTTTCCAATATGGTTCCTGTTAGAAAGAAGAACAGAGACATTAGAATTTGTATTGACTTTCGAAATCTTAATAAAGCCTGCCAAAAAGATAATTTTCCTTTGCCTCCTATGGAGCAAATATTACAGGCAGTTGCAGGATCAGAACTAATGTCTTTCTTAGATGGTTTCTCTGGTTACAACCAAGTGTTAGTCCATCCTGATGATCAATTGAAAACTACATTCAGAACCAAATGGGGCACTTATGCATATCAAAAGATGCCTTTTGGTCTGATCAATGCTGGTGCCACATTTCAGAGAGCCATGGATATTTCTTTCAAGGGATTAGTTAACAAATCAGTGGTAATTTACTTGGATGATATCATCTATATTCCAAAAAATGAAGCAATCATCTTAGAGATTTGAAACAGATCTTCCAATGTTTTCAAAGGTATGGAATTTCACTTAATCCGAAAAAATATTTTTTTGCTTTAAGTGAAGAAAAACTTCTTGGATTCATAGTATCAAAATCTGGAATTCATATTGATCCTGATAGAATCAAAGAAATTTCTGAAATACCATTACCTCACACAAGAAAGCTATGCAATCTTTTCTTGGTCAGATTAATTTTGTAAAAAGATTTGTGCCAGATTTTTCAAGAATTGTATCACCCTTGCAAGCAATGATTAAAAAGAATTCAAGCTTCAAATGGGGCAAATATGAATATGAGGCATTCAATCTGATCAAACAAGCAATTATTAATGCTCCATCTTTAGCAACTCCAAATTTTTTCGATCCTTTTATTTTGTATACATTTGCCTCTGATAAATCTTATGCTGCAATACTCACTCAAGCAAATCAAGACAAAGCAGAAGCCCCAATTTCTTTTTTCAGTTCAAATTTACAGGGGTCTGAGTTGAATTATTCAGATGTGGAAAAACAAGCTTATGCTATTTTCAAAGCAATTAAATATTTCAGACCCTTTCTACTTAAAACCCATACAAAAATCATAGTACCATTTCCAGCGGTAAGAAATATTTTGATCCAAAAGGATGTGGGTGAGAAAAGAGCCAATTATATTACTGCCTTACAAGAATATGATGTTGAAATCAAACCGGCAGGTATTGTAAGAGGTCAAGGTTTTTGCAAAATACTAGTTGGAGCATCGCTTATTTCTGAAAAACCATCTGAAGAAATATAAACATATGAGGTAAGCCTAAATGATGTTGAATCATTATATGCTGATATCATATTTTATCTGAAGCATGGATATGCTCCTCCAAATCTCGATTACACCAAGAAAAAATCTCTAAGGTTGAAGGCTAAACAATATCAGCTTGTGAATTATGTTCTTTTTAGAATGAATTATGATTATGTTCTTCTTAGATGTCTGGAGAAATCTAAAGCTGAAAAAGTCTTGCAGGAACTTCATGACGGGCCAGCAGGTGGACATTATGCTGGAGATGCAACTGCACATAAGATCCTCCGTGCAGGATATTACTGGCCCACGTTATTCAAAGATTCACATAGCTACGCAAGGAAATGTCAAATTTGTCAAAAAGCAGCTGGAAGACAAAAAAAACCATCATTGCCATTACAACCAGTCAAAATTGACCAACCTTTTGATCAATGGGGATTAGACATAATAGGTGAGATCGTTCCTCACTCTTCTAAACAACATAGGCATATCATCACAGCAACTTATTATTTTATGAAATGAGTAGAAGTAGTCCCTCTCAATACTGCTAATGCCAAACACATCATCGAGTTCATAGATCAGTTCATAATCACCAAGTTTGGTTTACCTTCTGCTTTAATGTTTGATAATGCATCATATTTTTCTGGTAATACTATGACTGAATTTGCACTCAGGAGAGGTTTCAAACTTAAATACTCTGCCAATTATTATCCACAGGGAAATGGGTTAGCTGAATCAACAAATAAAAACTTAATCAGAATAATCAAGCGAACCATTGATCAAAGTCATAAAAATTGGCATAAGTCTTTAATATATGCTTTATGGGCAGATCGAATAATGCAGAAGGCTTCTATTGGCACTTCTCCCTTTAATTTATTTTATGGGAGAGAAGTGGTTCTTCCAACTCATCTAGCAATTCCTTCTCTAGCCTTAGTCCAATATATTGATGAAGTACCAACTTCTTCTTTACAATTAAGACAGATGGAAATAATTAAGTTAGAAGAACAACGAGAAAAAGCCAAAGTAACTCATGCTCATCATCAAGCATTAGTTAAAGCTTCTTTTGATTCAAACATGATAACCAGAAAGGATTTTCAGATAGGAGATCTAGTTTTAAAATGGGACAAGGCTCATGAAGAAAAAGGAAAACATACAAAATTTCAACGAATGTGGCTTGGTCCTTTCCAAATTATAGAGATCTTAGGTCCATCTACTTTTATGTTACAAGATTTAACAGGAAAAAAAGAGTCTTTACCTGTTAATGGACAGATCCTCAAAAAATATTTTCCATAGGACATTATTCTTCTATTTTGTATATTAGTTTTCTTTATTTTTAAATAAAACCAGTTGTTAACGGTTACATTTGGAATTCATGAAAAAGATACAAATTCTCTGTTTTAGGTTTTATTTCTTCACTTATATAAATATAATTCTTTTTATAGTATTGATCATTATTATTCAAAGATATAGTTAAAGCTTTAGTCTAGAAATGATACTAGTTTCAACTTTGAAAATTTTGATGAAAAGAAACTTCTAGCAGGAAGATGTTTTATATCAGTTCAATGAAAGGTATTTATAACAAAATGAAGATTCTCTGTAGAAAATTTCTCTTAAAAAAACTCTATCATTGTCATCCAGAACTATCTTAAGGAAACAATGACTTCCTCCCCACTTAGAAAATTAGAATGTTCAGGGAAAAATCCAATGATACACTTTAACTTAAAGAGTAAGAGGTCTCATCACGAGCCGACTTATCATGATCATAGATATTATAGCTTGCTGACTTTGCCAATACTGCATACCACAACAGGGCAATGACTCAAGATTACTGCAATCAAAAGGCAAGGGGTCTCATCACGAGCCAGCTTGTTCAACAAAGTTATATATCAAGTGAATGGCACTGTCATAAATTGGCTACCAAACCAAGACATTGTTCTTTAAGGGTAAAAAAGAAAATAAAAAGCAATAAGTGTGAATATGGATTTCTCTTTGAAAATTGTGTATTTCTCTAAGTGGAACACAGGATCATTGCTGGGTAACAGGTAACCCTGTCGAGGCTATAGACACTTGCTGGCAGCAGTGGCTCTACATACGATAAATGAGCATATTTAAAAACTGATTTAGAGAGAAGCCTTTTGTTTTTATCTTTTTAAACCAAGTAATGACTGATATAGATACAAGGACTAGCTTGAGGAAGTGAATAGTCAAAGTTGAACATAGAAGAAATGAAATATCATTTATAGATTAAAACATAATGTACTTTGTCTTTTTATAATAAATTTTGATTTTCTGGAAAATTTTCTGTTTTGAAAAAGTTTAGAAAATCCAAAAGAAAAGTAGAGATAACTGGTTCTTCCAAGTGAATCGCCAATTGTTGTGGCCAGCAACAACCCCCCTTCTTATTTGGTATTAGTAATAATACTAAATAAGTGGGGACCCTTAGCTTAAAAATCCAAAAAATTAATTGATGTTTGTTTTCATTTTTAATAAAACTTACTATCATTAACTTAAGAAAATTCTTTGGAAAATCTTTAAATAAACTTAAGTTTATGATAGACTAGAATAAAATCTTTCTTTGAAGAAAATATCACATTCATTGCAAAAAATTAGAATATATCTTGTGCAAAGCAGAATCTTCTAAATTGCGATAGCGCGATCCAAAAAATACGCATTAAAATATTTATCGCAAATTGCATATCGCAGAAAATATATTAATGGATATTTTTCACATGATATATTTTGCGATATTGAGATTTCGCGATATTGTGATTTCGCGATGTTACGAGATTGCGATTTATGAAAGTTGCGATTTATGATATGACGATGATGCGGATTTTATGATTTGTGATATTGTGATTTTTGATATTGTGATTTTGCGATATTGCAAAGAAAATAGCAGATCGCATGATCACACATTCTTAAAGCTCATTGTACGAAGAAAATCTTTCCATAAATCGATATCCGTTATGCGCTTTGATGTCAAATTAATGAATGGATTGTCAATTATTAATGAAAAGTATTTAGTTTTGATTGAAAGGTTATTTCACGTTAAAATAATATATTTCATACGCCTTCAGCATTTAAAACTATCCCGTCACCTTTCTCATATCATTATTCTCACTCAATTCGTAAAACCGTAGGGGCAAAGAACAGGAGACTATACAAAGAAATATTCAGAGTATTATGGGAAAGAAAGAGAAAGCTCCAAGTTCTGGAAAGAAAGAGAAAGCTCCGAGTTCTGAAAGTAAAGAGATGGCATCCTTGTACGCAGACACTGCTTGCAACAAGAACGCTGGTATCACCACTTGGGAGGGTATGTTTAATTTGATTGAAGAAGAGAACCCAAGGGTAATGGATATTTCGGCTACCGCATGCTCAAGTAATTCTTTTGAAGCATCTCTTACAGAGCTAGCTTGTTCATTTTTACACCGGGTAGCAGCAAGACCAAGAATTCTTCCATATACAGACATGGTAAAATGGGTGCTGGATAGCACTGATATTACGGACAGATAGTTCAAAACTCAAGGTCAAGAGCTCATCGGGTCATTCACTCCAGAAGATTTGAGGCTTATGTATCATTTGCCAGAGCCTCAGGCAACTTACAACAAACAATTTATGGAGAAATTTGCCAAGGAAAATGTAAATTTGGCGGAATGCAGTAAGGAATGGTCTAGAAGAGATGAACCATTGAAAAAAGATAAACACAGTATGTACAGTACTGGCTCACTCACTTCTCCATATTGTTTTGCTGCTGCTATGCTATGTAGGCTTTTTGGAAAGCCTGACATTAATAATTGTTTGCCTGAATGGCTTCCCTTATTGAATGCTGCTGTTAACGCTACCATCGTGGACTTGGCTAAAATATTGTCTGATAATTTAGCCATGGCTATTTTCAATTACCGATCTAAATGGACTGTTTCTCAAAGGATTTATCCTCCTTTTTATCTATCTGCCTATGTTATGGATTCAATCTGCTTTGTTTCTAAGTTCCCTTTAATGGGTTGGCAATGGACAATTTAGGATCCCGTACCCATTCATGTCTATCACAAAGAATTGTGGGAGTCAAAATTCATTCCTCATTTTTACAAGATTTGCCATGGCATAATGTTGCCACTGTATAGATTTTTGTATAATAAGGATGCTCCAAGGTTATCCCTTGAAGCAGAAGTAGACATTATCCCTGTTGCAAGATGGTTTGGAGAAGAATTGTTTACTTATGTGAGGGTTTTTGGAAGCTTTGCTTCTCCTCATGTTTTGTCCAAGTATGTTCTGGATAAACTCATAGCTCGGGAAATTTCATATCAAACCTGTGGAGACGGAGGTTTGAAAAAAGAATTAAAGGATAAAAAGAAAGCCATTTGGCCACAATTTCCTGTGTCCTGTGGAGCATTTTCATTATTTGATGTTGGTCATGCGTTTAAGGAAGTAAACAATGTTACATGTTTAAAATTGTTTAAGTTTCCGAGAAGGTTATTTGATCCATATGATATTGTCAATGATTTCACCATTGTAGTCAAAGTAAGAGTATTTTCTAAAGAAGAAGATCTTTTTGATGATATGTTTAAAGAAAAATGTTCATTTAAAGAAATTTTACATTTAGCTCAAACACGGTTCTCCCCAGAAGAGTTTCAAGAGTTTAAAGTATACAGAGAAAGAAGATTGACCACTATTCCTTTGGATAATTTGCGTTTGGAACCCGCAAGGGAACCAACTCCTAGTATCAGTCTCAGTGGCAGCTCAGATACAGAAAGGTCTAAATCGAAGTCTGACAAATAAACTTCTGAACGTTCTAAAAATCTGATAATGATAAAAGTGAAGGCTCAGTCAAGGATACAGCTCAATCAAAAGAGCTTTCACAACAACAGACCTCAACCACTCCATAGTTGAATCTTCCACCTCTTAATGTACAGCAACCATCCATCAGCACTCAGTTAGATAAAGAATGGGAATCATTTAATGATTTGATTAATTTTGAAGGACAAAACATACAAACTCTTGTACAGACAACAAAAGGTTTGATTACATAAATAAGTGGCAATGTCACAGAAAAAGAACATATACCCATTACTCCTTCCTCTGAGCTTGTACTTAAAATAGAGAAAATCCCTCCTCTGGATATATTCTATAGCCCACAACATAAAGCAGTAGTAAGGAAGCAAAGAAAGAAGAGGAAATTATAAAGTGTGCTCTCCACTGATGCAGAACAATTGGATGTTTTATGGAAAGATCCTACTACGAATCCCACTGAAAATATCACTAAATTTTCTCAGATTACAGGAGCTTATGCCTCTGCAACTATTGACAAAGCATCTGAGGTACGAATGTTATTAAATGAAAAAGAGGATCAAATACAAGTTCTGCAACAACAATTGCAACAAGCACATGCCAACATTGAAGCACATATACAATTTGAAAAGTTACAGCAAGAGTTTCAACAAATGCAGATCGGATATCAGAAAAACTTGGCCGAAAAAGAAAAACAAATGCAGATTATGCAAGAGATGCATAAATACGACCCCAAGCTTACATAATTTATCTCAGAATCTATTTCTTTGAATAATCAACTACTGCAACAACAAGATATATTATGCCAGAAAATCTCGCAATGGAACTCTTTTTGTCAAGAAAGTGATAAAATCACTAATCATGTCGTAGAATTACGACATGATTATGATTTAACTAATGAAAGAGTTACTAATTATTTGGCATGGCAAAATACAGAGGAAGGAAAAAGAGCAGGAGCACTAATTATCAATGACGGTCATAAAGAAATACTCTTCAATAATTGGGATGCATAGATCAGAGAGGCAGAAAAAGTAGCAGAGGAAGCAGCTACAGCAGCAATTAACATGACTGATTGTATAAATGAAAATTTGCACAAAGTTAATTTGATTTCAGAAACTATTCTAGGATACCTACCACAAGCCCAATAATTGCAAACAGAGTGGAAACAAAAAACTGAAGAAAAGGCAAAATCAATTCAAGGATTGAAAAAGTTAAATTGAGATTCTTACTGGACATATCTGGTAAAACCACACAGTCAATGCTGTGCTCTTAATTGCATCATTAATTCTGCTGAGAATATCGCACCAACACTTTCCGATTCCGTTTTTTCAGGACAATTAAAATCTGAAGTCGGCCAGCCTCCTCTTCTCAAATCAATGCTGGATGCTTGCAAATTCAAATACCAGATTCTTAAGTAGTTAGTTAATAGTTTTTAATTTTAGATTTAGTTTTAGTTTTAATTTATTTTTACATAGAAAAATGACGGTCATTTAAACCGAATCCTAAATTTTTGTAATAAACTATAATTAGATTTAGTTAGTAGTATTTAAACCCTTCTCATGCATTTAGAGAAGGGTCCTGAAATTTGTCAAAAGCTTGTCCTCAGAACATGCACTTCTGCACCCTCAGAGGAGGTTTTGATGAATGAATGGAACGCGATTTATTGATATCTGTGTCTAATATCTGCTACTGATGTTGCATTTCTGTACTCTTAGTAGATGTTGGATTAAGAAGAGATAAATCATTATTTCTTCTAGCTCATGCGTAGAACCAGTTATAAATGGTACTTTTATCTCTTAACTATTTCTGCTTGTGTGTTAAAGTAATATTTATTTTTAGTTGTTTATATATTGATGCTTGAATGCTTAAGTTATCATTTGGCACTTCTGTACTGTGATAACTATTTATTTATGCTTAGTGTATGAATATCTTATTATGCAATATGTTTTTCATAATTGTTTCATCTAACTTTTTATATGAAATGGTTTATCTTTATTGAATTATTTTCTTATAACATTTGAACAATCTTTATTATCCGTTGTTATTCGAAATTATTTTAGATCGCATAAACAAGATTACATCCCGGGTTTAGTTTAGAATTAGATATTTCTGTTTAAATTAGAATATAATTTGCATATAATTAGATTAGAAATAGAATAAAATCATTTCACTTAGGAACCTTTTTAGAGAGGAAATATCTGTTTTCAATACACACACACATATTGGGAAACTGGTCCCATTATCCCTAGTCGGACCCACTACACCAAACGGAAAAGGAGCTGCTAACCAAGGTCCGGACCGGGTGGGTATCCCTCTTGTTGTAGACCCGATTTTTGGGGCTTCAAGAGGGAGGATAATATT